>CM060845.1:78947500-79267500 GCA_030762175.1 Metallyticus violacea | reverse complement strand
TTTTTTGTTAATTTACAACACAGACGAAGAATTATAACCTTTAAATCGGTTCCAATGTCTTTAACTACATTCTCGATGATGTTTCTCATTCAAAACGTGGTCCTGGTGGTGTAGTGGTTACCATACTTGCCTCCTAAACCCAAGATCGCGGGTTCGAATTCGATGGATTTTTTCGGGCGTAAAAATCCTAAGTATGGCTTCCTTCGGAAGGGAAGTAAAGCCGTGGGTCCCGTGTCGTAGATTTGCGGCACGAAAAAGAACCTCAAGCCTGAAAGAGAGGCCTCTGAGCAAAATTTGCCGGCCGTTTCACGCCCTGAATTGAATGGGACGCTGATGACCTGAGCTGTTAAAGAAGATCCATAAATAAATCAATCAAAAAAAAAATCAATCATTCAAAGGCATTACACATTCTTTACATGCTCTTATATTTAATCCTCTGTTCTATTGCAGCTCTCAGTAACAACAAATTAATTTTGGTGAACGGAAATCTCATTATAAATTGTACACATGAAAGAGACGGAACCGGAATGGTATTTCGCAAGCACCTGTTGAACTTTCAGATTCATTTTAACGTGTATTATTTCATTTATTTTCGTTCCATTGGGAGAGGGGACCCCCTGATTACGGCTGCTTTATTGGGTATATTGAACATATGACGCATACGCGCACTAAATCTATTTTGTATTCCAGCAGTAAATTGAAACTATTAACATAATGATTTCTTTTTAGAAAATGGCACTGATAAATTTTACAATCAACATATATAGCACAAGGTTATGAAAGAATGTTAACTCTAGAAATCACTGAACGGTTAATTTAAACGTAAGTTAACACTGCACATACTTTTGGTGAAAGAAAATAAACACTATTCTCTTAATATTATGTGGCGAGAAAATCTGTAACCTTTGAAGGTGTGGGGTCATATAATCTAAATATAATAATCTTCTACAAAACATTTATTGAGCGTCTCATGTTGCTTGGATGAGCTTGTTTATTCAAGTTAGTGTTTACGTCAAATTCATAAGTAAAGTACGTAAACTGGGACGTTTTTAAATCCGAAAGTTTAGAATCTTGTAACAGTTTTTAGAATAAAAATAGTTAAAATGGAATTTGAACTATCAGTGCTGCTAAACTTCCAAATCAATTACATTAAAACTACATTAAAATATCAAGTCCAGTAAAACTACTCGAAGAAAATATGGAAAGATCGAAACAAAACACTTGCAGCTGTTAGAACATTATATTTGACATGTCTAAATATTTTTATAAATCAATGAAACGTTGCACGACGCTTAAGAGGAATTTACAATGATTAAACTAATGGGGAAATATGTACGTTTCACATGGAAACACTACATACGCTAACATTATAAAATATGTAGCTAACTATCAAGAAATAAACAAAGAATGCTCAGTTGTCGATACATTGTGCAAGAGTAGTGCATTCTCTGAAGAAAGGACAGCAGCAGTGGAGGGACGAAACAGTTGAGCTGCTATTCTGTCAGTATAAAGAAAATAGCAGTGCAGCACCGTCACGAATGGCTAATACTTCCCATTAAACTTTTTTCTCATATACTGCAGTAATCTCACGTAAAGAAAAATACTTTCAGTAATAGAAATTTATTAAAAAAACACACACCACAAACTGCATAACATGACACCCAAATGCACACACTTTATACAAAAAAGAACACCAAGTTATAACATTTACAATTTTTTCTTAACTGCTACTGCTACTGGTCCCCAGACTCTGTAGTGTAATCGATTCTGGTGGTGCAGTGGTAACCATATTTGCCTTCTAAACCCAAGATCTCGGGTTCAAACCCGGCCAGGATAGATGGATTTTTCGGGCGTAAAAATACTAAGTATGGATTCCTTCGGAAGTGAAGTAAAGCAGTGGTCCCGTGTCATACATTTACGGCACGAAAAGGAATCTCAAGTCTGAAAGAAGAGGCATCTGAGCAAAATTTGTCGGCAGTTTCACGTCTTGAATTGAATGGGACGCTGATGGCCTGAGATGTTAAAGAGCGTCCATAAATAAATCAAATCAAATCTCTGTAGTCATCTACTGGAATTCAAAGACACTAGAGCACCTTTTTTCTAATAAAATATTCTCTTTACTAATGTACTATACACTAATTTATGGATAAAATATCATCTGTGGAATGAAGACAAATGTCGAGACTAAACGACGTGGTTCAACATGCAAATATCCTGAAGTGGAAATGGGGCGGACATGTAGCAAGACTATCAAGCAGCAGAAGGGAGCTAATAGCTACCACACGGGATTTGTGTGTAGGTAGGGGAGGAAGAGGGAGACCTAGAACGAGATGGGCAAACTCCTACAATGGACCAGCGTAGCACGGAACAGCAGTGCCTGGAAGAGCCTAGGAACAGAGTCACAGAAAGAAGAGAAAAACCGAAATCAAAGTCAACAGTGAAAGTGATACTAAACGTATAATACAAAAACTTAATAGACTCAGAAATTGAACCTTCTTAGTAAACTAGTATTAAAATAAGAAACATTATACACTTAACAAACTCATAGAGATAATGGACTAGTTCGCCATATGAGAAATCAATGAGGCCCCCACTTCGGAGACCCTAGCCCTGAATGGGGCATAAGTTGCTTAATTCATTCATTCAAACACTATAATTTTATTCAAATTTATTTCAACTGCAATTATTGAATTATATTTGCATATTGTTCAATATTTTACAAAATAAGATCTAAACTAAAATAATATTAATATTATTTATCTGTTCTAAACATTTTCTTTCTAAAGTTACTTGCATACATTCTACACAACTTCAGGTTATTAGAGTGTATTGGTGACTATAATTTATTACTGTATTATCCCATACATATCATATTTATCTGGCCTATTATACTTCTAAGATTACATTTGCCTCAACCTTCTCTTAATCATTCTTACCCATCTCCCACTTTGCCCAAATAGTTCCATATAATTCTATATAAATTTCTCCTTTTACGTTAAAATCTGTTTGATTAATATTTCACCATGTAAATTATTCTATTTTGGTTGCACTTCTGTTTTCTCCATAACTTAGCTTTCTTACAGTATAATAAACAATGAAAATCCTCCTTTATTTCTCCCAACTTTGGATATTTTGCTACATCTTTGTCATATTTCCAGAAAGGAAAATACGAAACGGAAATAGGGAATAGGATTCACTTCCAGCCCAGTACTCGGAAGAAACTTCACCTATAATATGTAGTAATATCACTATAAAGAAGTGCAAAATTTAACTGGTCAGGGTGCTCAACAGAGTAAAAACTTGGAGAGACTCAATCGCTATGAAGTATTGCATGCCCATGTGTCTACAGTGAAGTGCAACTTTGTAAAATTAAGTGTACACGATAGAAGATATCAAACTTTTCATTTAATGTAGTATAGAATTTGTCTTTAAATAATTTCCCACGTTAAGCACACGGCACCAATCTTCATAGATGAGTAGGAAACAGACCAGTAGAAACAAAACTATCCGACATCTATAATAGTAAGGAACCTAATGCTTTTCCTTTCTTGTTTCAGCAGGTGATTGTGTTACTGGCCGTCGCCACAGTGTATGGTGATCCAGAAGTGCCAAGTATCGTGCCCGCTTATGCAGCTTCGCCTATACACCACACCGCACCTCCCGCAACCCTCAGCTATGCTCCTGCTGCTTTCAAGGTCTCTGAGCATCTGCAGCCGGTGCTCAAATATGTCAAAGCCCCACTTGCAGTGAAGACACCGGCAGCTACATCCTATGCGACAACTACCTCAGTTCACGTCACCCACCCCCTTCCCAAGGTAGCCGTCCATGCTCCGATCCTGAAGTACGCCGAGCCCGTCGCAGCTGTCTCCGAACTGAAATTTGCTGCCGAACCAGAAGCTGCTTCCATCTACAAGTACGCAGTACCTGCACCTGTTGTCAAATATGCCGCTGAACCAGTGACTGGTCCTGTGTACAAGTATGCCGCATCTGCACCTATCGTCAGATTCGCCGCTGAACCAGTGACAGCTCCTGTATACAAGTACGCAGCACCTGCCCCTGTCGTCAAATATGCCGCTGAACCAGTGACTGGTCCTGTGTACAAGTTCGCCGCTGAACCAGTGGCTGCTCCCATCTTTAAGACCTACACGGAGCATGCACCAGTTTTCAAGTACAATGCTGAATCCGTTCTTGAGCACGAACATTCTTTTGATTATGCACCATCATATGCTCATGAGCTGGAATCTTTGGGCTCCTATCACTGAGGTAAGCAATGAAAACGGGCTCTTCAAAACTCATAGTCACACAAATTGCTATATGGTGGTCTGAAACGAGATTGTTGGGGGGGGGGGGGAAGGAACTGGGCTGCATGGTAGCTGTGTGAATTAATTTAAGTCGTGTGCAGATTTCAGCACAGCTGCAGTAGACCACCAACTCTGCTTCCGAGAGATTGTCTCTCTAGGGCTTTCCGCTGATTTATGGCAGCTGTAAGCTAGCCGAGTTTCAGTGAATGGAAATTTGATATGGAATGGGCCGATTACGCCTCGTGGTTTAGTTGCTGAGGTTGTTTATTCTCCCAAACATGAATTATCAGATAAGCTCACGTCTCACGCCGGATCATTGACAAGGTAAATTTGGCAGATACGTGAATCTGGTTGCATTCACCCAAATGGTGCCTAAAATGAGGAAGTGCTACTTCAATGGTATTTAATGCAGCACAAATGTAGATCGCGCGTTGATTGATTGTCGAGCATCGTTGACGCCGGGTCTTGTACCTCGGACTTTGGTCGTTCTTCCTCTAACAGCCCGGGCGACGCAGCAGCACTATCTTCGTTCAAAGAATTTTGAAACTGCCCACTTTGATGGAAAATCTATTTCTTATATACTCTAGAAAAACTGACGCTAACACAAGAAAATGAAGCGGTGTTTTCGCGCCAATTCCCTCTTTACCATGCTCATAGGCTGATGCTTAATCACTCATGAATCTTTCTATTGATTAAGACACAAACTCCGCTATTCGTCAATCAGCTCACACAAATTTTACACGTTATGTCAATGACCTGCGAATGCACACCTGTAGCAAAAAGTGACTGACTTCTATGCCAGAGGGGCGAACATTCTTTGCCTGCTATATTTCTGAAGGGATTAACCTGCATTGTCTGCCTTTTGCCAGGCCTTACTGTGTTCGGAGAAAGAGTGAAAATTTCCTTAATTTGCTATAATATTATATGTTATATCTTAAATATTACTAAAATTACACATTATATACTTTATGCTCAGTCCTAAACAGTATACAATCTTAATTCTACATGCATGAATGTTGTCATCGAAGTTTGCTATGTACAGAAAGTACAACATACCTGTAAGAATCGTTGATATAAAATTACAAATATTAATTATTTTAATTACTCTGTAATTGATGGGGAGTCAAGGACAGCTTCAGGTTCTCTAATTGTTTCATTTACCCTGTGTTGTTAAAACCTCTATGCAAGTTACAGCATCTTTGGATCAGGATAAAGAACATTAAACTTTTTCTTTTTCGGGCATGACAATGAAAAATTCTTTTTTACTAAGACTTTGGTATACTAATACGCCTATGTAGAGCTTTTTGGTCGAAATGACTTTGATTCCCTTGAGATTCAACTGCTTATAGTTCCAACAGTATAGGACAATTTATTGACTGTTTAAGTATTGAAATGTTCAACATCCAAACACCTAAGAACCAGAAGAATGGAACATTTTTATATTTCATTCTCGCATTAACTTGATGATGGACCATGTCTAGGAAGCACGTGAATGACAATTAAGTTCGCTAACTTGTCATCTTTCGCTTAAATTGGCAGTCAGGTACAGACAGCTAAGGTTCAAGACCTTAGGAATCATTCTCACATCTGCATATATGTTGAGTTGTCGGTTTGAATGAGAGCTAGGAATAAATATTAATGTTTTTGCTAAACTTGGCAAGAATGCAAGTGAAATCAGCAACATGTTAGTCCAAGTTTATGGGGATAATGCTGTAAGGGAATCGACAGCGCACAAATAGATTAAACGGTTTTCTGAGGGGAGAGAATGTGTCACAAATATAGATCAATATCGAGTAAACTAGTGTAAACATTGAAAAAAATTGTTAAATAAAGCATAGCAGGTCAAGCAAACCTTGTTAAGAGAAACAGAGCAGTATCGAAAAATAGCCCCAAAGGAACTCACCAATGAAAATGCACCAGTTCAAGCGGCACTGACTGTGAGAGAGTTAAAGGCCAGTAAACAAATACTTCATTTGGAACACCCTCCCTGTTCAGTTAATCTAGCCCCAAAGATAAAGAAAACATTGAAGAATAAACATTTTAATCACATTGACGATATCAAGGCTAATACAGCTCTGAAGGCCACTCCGGTAAAAATTGCTTTGAAAAGTGGATCAGCCGTTGGCGTCGAATGCATAGCTTCCCAAGGGAAATACTTCGAAAGATAAGGTATGTGACACTTTTTCTAGGTTGAGTTCGTGAACCTAAATGTTGTTTTATGTACATAGACCATGTATTTTTAACACTACCGGAAGTGCACCGGACCACTTATATCAATGGATGCTATATAATTGAGTCAGGGACATTAGCTTCATCTTCATGTCATTTGGTGTTTGAGCGACACCTGCTGTTGGTGTTAAGCAAGAAAGTTACTAAACTATAAGATAACTAAATTTTGTAACATTTCCCTCATTCTTGTATCTAAGCTTGGAGATGGCAGGTATTTATTACGAGAAGCTCATTACAACAGATGATTAGCACATAGTTTACAGCTAATTCAATCTGGGAGACGTTTCCTTTGCCATTTATTACTTTTTAAAGCGATATAACTATCACTTTATGTAGTCAAACCAATTGAATTCATAATTTCGATATTTTAAAACAGCTCCTTCAAATTACCTTTTTGATGTCAAATCTTTTTTGTTAATTCACAAGTGTTTCTTATGGCGGTGTATCCACAAATCTGTTTGAATGTGTTATGTGATTTCTACAATCACAAAAAAAAAAAAAAAAAAAAAAAGAAAAGAAAAAAAAAAGGGTTGAATGAAGGATACTGAAATTATTTCCAAAGCAAGCATGTATAATTTGTTCTGATGTCTGAAACATCATAATCTTTTCAAACTTCTTTCGTTTCAAATTCCTTATATTATTTCTACAATAGACAAGCTCATTTGGTCAAGGCAGTGCTAGTTCAGAGGACGAGTTAGTATTTGTGAGCTAGTTCCCAGTGGGTTTAGTCCCTACCTAGCATTTACATTTATTTATAATGTTCATACACACTCTTGCTCTTAATGCTTCTTAGACTTTCCGGTCGGTGATATAATTAAAAAAGTTAAAATATTCCGGGCTGATTGGTCGCGTTCCACGGTTTAATGTGCTGACACAGCTTTTACTAACTACTGCGATTGGCATCATCAGTGAACTATGAACAACACTTGACTGCTAAAAGACGACAGTCTCGGTTTGGTTTTTAAGTAGCATATGAGAAACAGTTCTTAAAAACAACTATTCCCTATCCTTCCCACTTATCCACATTCCCTGCAAATGCAACATTGATCGACCTTCTAAAACCAGACAAAGAGGGATCAATACTGTTGTCTTTTAGCAGTTGGGTGTTATTCATCGTCCACTGATGATGCCAACCGCAGCAGTTGGTGAAAGCTATGGTAGCATATTAAACCATGGACCGCGGCAAAACATTCCGGAAGATTTTAACTGTTTTAACTCTTGTTCTTGTTCTAATAAACTAATAAACTTATAACGTTTCTTTCCATGATTGTAATAATTAAAATTACAGTGCCTGTGAATATTAATTTTTCACTAGATTGGTAACATATTTTAATAAATCCAATTACTGTAATTATAATACTAAAAGCTGCAATAGGTCAAGGTCTATAGGTAGCTATGGCCAGATTGCTTAGAATAATTTTATTAAGTGTTGTTTATATATATGCCTTGGGCATCCTGTCTGTGCTCCTTTTTCCTAGTCTTGGATCCCACTCGCTATAGGTAGCTCACCTATCGTAGACACAGTTTTCCTCAGCTTCATTTTGTAACCTTGCTTTGGTGGCTGCACCCCCTATTCCATTTCATTTTCTCAGTTCTTTGCTCTCCACATTGTCTTTGACATTAATGTCTAATATTCTTCCATATTCTTTTTTCCATTCACTTGAGTCGTCTGAATCTTTGATATCATAGCAAGTAATGTTTTCCCTTTTTATTGTATGATTGAATACTTTATAAAGCTTTTTTATCTCGATATAGATATTTTCTTTCATTATGCATATCTCATAATTTGATATAACGTAGATGCTAAAATTTTTACACAGTCCATAAAAAACACATAAATGGACAGTTTAGTTCATTAAAACGTCGAACACCTGAGCTATTAATTGATTGTCTTATGCACTCAGATAGATTTTCTATTCTTAGCTTTTATAGATAAGCACCCACATGGTTAGGTGAAACTTTATTGTCACTAGTTTCATAACCGATGCTGTTAAAGCTCAACAGCCGCCAACTATTCCAAATATATTTTGAGGATATAAATTCAATCTTAACACCCCCTAAACAACGAAACCACTTTCGTATTTTGGGAGAACTGTAGCTCTGGTTAAATAGCTTCACCATGTGTTAAAGCTCAAATCAGTTCTTGCGCACAGAAAGTTATCCCGGGAATCGTGTGTTTTGTTTTTACAAACAACAGCCAAATAAATACCAAGCTTTTTATTAAACTCCCAGCATTCCGTAATTATCAAGCTACTGCGCCCTGCTTACAGCGAAAAAACGAAACGCTTTTGTTCACATCTACTATTGACGCTCAACTTTTTTGCCGAGTACTGGCTAACAAAGAGAAATTAGCTACAGGGTGCTCATTAAACATGTTTCTAATATTAGTTCATTTTGTTTTTATTTCAGTTGCGAGTGCTTCACATCGAGTTTCAACATATTGCAGCAAATTATTACATTAATCATATTAAAATAACTGCAGAAAAGAGAATTTGCTAAGTTCTTTTCATTTTATTTTGATGCTGCGTCAAAAATGCTCTTTGAAAATCTCTTACAAATATTTTCTAAGATCTCGTATTGGCTAGTTTTTAACATTGTCATGTGCTTCAGAAAAAGAGACCTTTCATGCATTTAACATATAAGATCTCAAAAAAATATTCAACATTAAACCTTAAAATATTGTTTATAAACTTTTATTTGTAATTTTTCACGAGAATAGAAGTTATCCAGGTTATTAGTTAAATTTCATATTTTTATCAATGGCAAAACCGGAGTATCACTGTAGATTTAATATTCTCATTTAAACATTGTATAATTGTGTTTGATTTGACTTAATATTTAAATTTATAGAATAATTAACATACGTATGTGATATTAATTGAATTCTATAATATGTAGTATTTATAATCATACAACAGATGAACATAAACTAAGATATTCTCAGGTTAGATGATATATTTTAAGTATTTATAAATATTTAATATAGTATTAAAATTCACCAACAGAAATATATTAAACCACTGAAGTTTACAAAATTTTCTATATTATCAATTAAAAACTAAATTATTTGTTTACATATTTTAGTTATTAAAATCTCAATGTTCCAAACTGTAGTTCATACACTGAACATTACATAAACACCTAAGTAAACTTTCGACAAGCAATACTGCAACATTGTACCTTACAATACAGGAAGGTTATGGTTGAAAGAAAGCTGAAGAATTTGATCTAATATAATTTTCCATTGAAATAAATTATTGTGAAGTTGTAGTATAAGGTTGATACTCACTTAAGGTGCTGTGCGGAGGCCAGTGTTGTGAAATTATGAGATGTCATTTCCAAGAGAAATACTTTTTCGATTAAATATGATGGATCTCGACATTGCTAGAGATCAGTTCCAGGAATTAGACAATGTGTACGGAAGAAACCAATAAACGTTAAAAAATGAAGGTTTCCTTTGTACTTTGTTTAGTATCTTCCGATAATCTAATTGATATTTTTCATCCTAAGAACTTTATTCCTCCATCCAATTCTGTCTCTCAAGTCCTCCTTCGTCAAGCATTTATTCCGTTCCTATTATTCCCATCGTAATCCGCCCAAGCCAGGGTATCATCTGCTGACCTACCTGATGTAGCACTCTGTTCTCAGCTGCGAATACTGTAGTTTTTCAGTGTGGTGTTGCGTCATCAAAAATTAGAACAAGGAAGCAAATTTAGTTGGCCCTCTTGTAACTATGCTTCATACAAGAACGGAAGAAAAAACGGGGGGTGGGGGGGGGAAGGAAAAACATTGTAGTTATTTACGTTGGAAATTAAAAAGTGACATTTTATTTTGTAAAGAAAACGTGTTCGGAGCAAGATCAGAGGTAGAGTGTCATATAGTATACAAAAGTAATTATAAATCAAGGCCACTTTCTTCGTATAGTAGTTAGTGTTGCTGAATGCTAGTCGGGAGGCTCGGGTTCGATTTCCATTGTCTATTTACGAATTTTTCTAAGTTAGGGAGGTCTGGAACGGTGTCCACTCAGCCTAGTGAGGATAATTGGGGAGCTGCTTGATGGAGAGGTGGGGTTCCTCGATCACGAAAACCGCTTAATAGACGACCGACGGGGTGCTGGCATACTGCTCTCTATCAATGGAATCGTAAGACGAAGGTAGAGGATGCAGAGGTTGCCAAGGCTCATCCCGAGCTATAGCGCCAAATGAGAAGAATCACAAATAAAATTTATTGCAGTAATTTCAAAACTTTTCTTACTATAAAGAAATAAATTTTACATTTCTCACGGAAGAATTGTTACCTAATTTTCTGGACACTCTTACTTATTTATCAGTGGAAAGTAGTGGCTTTAATCTATTTGGGGGGGGGGCGGGTAAAGGTTCATATTAAAATATTGTTTTATTATTATTACTTATACGTTGTTCATTGTACTAATGTAATTTTTTCATGCTAAAAGAACTTTAGCACGGGCAATAATGGGATCAGGTGTTAATGATTTTCTTCCAGTCTGACATGGTTTCAAGCTTGCTACATGGAAGCAATTAACTGTTACCAGCAAATTTATGCAATACCACTAACTTCTTTGTAGTCTAATTTCGATACTGCCGCGAGGAATTGAAAATTTTAGACAAAAGTGTAACACATTATAAAATGTGTAATTTTATGGTCTTAAATGTATTCTCAATCATTCCATTTCATACTAAAGCAAAGTCGGTAATACTGCAGTGTTGCAAAGTTTTATAGCACTGAATGCCATAAAACGAGTATCTAGTCGAGTACTTTGTGTTAAAAGAACTACTTTTAGAATGAGCTATTTAAAAAGTATTTTCTTTTTACTTGGGTTATTATTTTACTTAATACTGTCTTTGATAATCATTTATATATATTGTTTAAATTCCTTTTTGATAATATGAACTATTCAACTGATACGAATGGAAATGTAAAATTATCAGCAACATAGTTAGAATATTATTTAAATGCCGTGCTGTAATGTTCCTGATTTGCAAGTACTTTTACTGGAATAATGCCATATATTTTCACTTGTTTTAAAAGTACTTTATTTGACACAATACAATTTCAATGTCTTTCCTTCTTTCCAAAACTTTTCTCAGATAAAATCTTTAATGTACTGAAATAGATTATAATATAACATTAATATGTAGTTTCGTATCACGCATTATTTATTTCTGCAATGTTAATATCCTAATGGATGTTGACCATCAATAGAATATTATGACAAGACCTTGGGCATTAATTGTACAAATGGTAAAAAATTAAAACAAATATGTATACACAAGCGAAACATGTATATGAATTACATAATAATTCAAGTGACATGTGACATATAATACAAAACAATAAAATCGTTTTACTATATATATAGAAAATATGAATAGAGAAAAGCAAAGGAACAATTAAAATTCAAGAGATTGACTTTCCTACATGTCGAGAATGAGTAGTGTTTAACGCCCGTTTTTGCTACAGAGGCACCACAGGCGGTAGACACTGATGATACATGAGATGAAATGATAAATTGGGAAAGAAAGGAAACTTTACAGACCTAAGTTTAGGGTACCTCCCCGGCATTTGCCATTAATGAGGATCGAGGAAAACCTGGAAAAAACCTGTCAGGGAGGACGATCCTGGCGAGATTCGAACCCCAGACCTCCCGCTCTCTAGTCCGCGCCTTAACGACCTCGGCCTCTCGTGGTGGTCCTACATGTCAAGGGCCGATGTGCAAAAATGTGATTGTGATGATTTGATACCAAATGGAACAACTTATTTCAATTGTAACGCGAATTTTAAAGGTAAAGGTCCTTGTGGTCTACATACTTGCCTCGTTGGCCGAAAATCGCGGGTTCAATCTCGGCTAGAGTCGATGGATTTTATAGGGGGTAAAAATTCTAATTACGTTTTCCTTCGGAAGGGAAATAAAGCTGCGGGTCTAATGTCGGCACGTTAAAGAATTTCAAGCCTGAAGAGAACTTTTAAGTAAAAATTATTGCATGGAACTCTAATAAAACAGCGTAGTGCTTAAATGTAGTAAATAAATACGAAACAAAAAAGAAACTGTAACCGTTGCGGTGTATATTGGTGGCTTACTTTGTCATGATAGGTTAATTGTTGTGTATGCACTTACATTGTAAAACTCCGGACTCCGGCACATCGAGTCCATTATTGTGGGAAACAGAAAGCTGTTCAGTGAGAAAGAGAACATTCTGCGCCTGCGCACAACCTTCTTTTGCAGCAGCTGTCTTTTCTAAGAAAAATTGGTTATGTACTTGAGTGAGAAGAGCGCGAGCTTGACAAGTAAAAGTGAAAGTATATGTATGCCATCTTTAGTTTATGCAATTGGCTACTTTTAAGATAATGAACATTCAAATAGTTCACTAGAATGCAATATGCAGTTCAGTTTTCCGAAAGGCCAGTGTTCGTCATAACAGGTTGTTGAAGTATCTTGCTGTGTGACGTAGGGTTGGGTGCAGGGATATCGTGCATTAAGTCTACCACTTAACTTCATTTTTATAGAAAATTATATACTTTAGCCTATACATATTAAGCGCAATTATGTTGTGGCTATTTCATCTCGTATAAATGGACAAGAACAATAAAAATCATTTATTCGCTCATTTGGGAACATTATGTTAGAAAAGACAACGATAAGTCGGCCACGCTCTTTAAACAAATAGATTTACTAAGGGCTATAGAATCACAGCTCTTAACAATGTGAGCAGCTATCTTCTGTAAAGAAAACCTTTACTTTCCGTATAATAAATAAACACAATAAAATTAATATATAAATAAACAGGACAGGCTTTTAGCAATGTATGAAAATTGCTTTTACCTTCTCAATAAAAACGACCGCGATTTGTTATAAATAGCTTTGTAAAACGATGTTGAAGAAATAAAATTGTATTTGTATCAAAAGTGTGACGCATTTAGTTCAGAACTCAAATTCATATTCTCTTTCTAAATATGTCAACACTTTCACAACTGTCGTAAAAACACGTTTTTATAAAAATACTTTCAAAATATGAACTATTTAATTTTAATTGAAATTATGCCTTACTTTTTCAAAAATGCGTATCATTTAATGGTATTAAGAAGGTTTCTCCTTAAATAAGAGGAAATATTTTAACTGTTTTAGGTTAATGGGTCTTACCGATATTCTAGCTAGAAAAGAAAAGATTAAGGATAATACTGCTATAAGCCTAAGTTTGGAAAATGATGCACCTGTAATTACTAATACAATCACAAAATTTCTGCATTCTCAGAAATACTTGTGCTCAAAAATATCTATCCTCCGTTTTTGGTCAAAGTTACTAATTCTGTTGCTTGTATCGACTGTGCAAAACACAGATTGAATTGTTGTCATAAACAGGTTTCATAATGAAGGATGTGGATGTAATTTATTGTGGGAAAGGCGAGGGCATTGTGTAAATGTAATTACTATTTTTGTTGACCCATTACGTCATTTGCAACAGATGCTGCCAGATGGGATTAAACTTTGCCTCATCATGGAATCGGAGAGTTGCAGCATTTTCCAATGTATTGAATATTAAGGGAATGTCATTAATGAAAGAAAGGAATATAATTGCGGGGGTGATCAACAAGAATTAAATATTGTAAACACTAAATATAATTTACTGATCAAATGGTTCTTTAACAACAACAATATTGACCATGGTTAAATTAATTGCATTATATACGAGGCTACGAGGCAGAGAAATGCTTTTAAAATACTCGAACTATCACCTATGGCAATGTACCTAAAGGCACATTTATGAAAATTGATTACCTATAACATCAATCAGTTGTCGCTGTCGAAACTGACAATATTCTCTTATTCCAGTGCAAAAATCTGACATTAGCTTTACATAAAAAGAGATCTGTACTTCTATAGTGTTAACATACAGTGTGAAAGAGATAATACAGTTTTTCATTGTTTCAGGGGAGATTCTGCATTTCACACTAAGTGAAAAATTTTAATAACATTTTGTCTTTTAGTTCTAAAGTGGAATATCTTTATTTAATGTTATTTCAGCATGAGGTTACGTATAACTTTTCATGTAAAGCTAAAATGCATCGCAGAGAGTTTAAGGAGGGTTTAAGCGGTAGATCTTTTTCTTATTGCTTTTTTTTTAACCGTTAAATCAAATTATACGACCTGAAAGAGACAAAACTAGTTTTCGTGTCATTTCCATGCATATCAATACTTTTTATACAAAATGACTAAATTTTCATAGTTTAAATCTGGCTTTCAATCTTGACTAACGCTTTAAGTGCTGTGGGCGAGTCAATTTCGTGTTCAAATTTGATAGCATAATGATTGCACCATCAGCAACAAAAGATAAAAGATATTTGAAACACATGAACGACAGAGAATGTAAGTTAGAAGAATTGCATAAGAAAATATAATATTGCAATTCTAATAACAAACAAGATACCTTTTCCTATTACTTTGTGCTGTGGGCAGTGAATGAAGCACTTATTTACCCGAATAAAAGCAAATTTTAATTGGCTATTGACCTTACTTGAATATCTGAAGCTGTACTCTATACTAGATGCAACGTTTAATGGATTACGAAGGTCAGCCAATCCCTGCGCGTAGCGTAGCGGTGTTGTCAAACTAACTGGACGTGTGCGGACAGGAACTCTACACACCACAGCCAAGATTCAGCTGCATATTCTTGAGTTTTGAAGTATGGACACTTCTCTACACTGAAGAGAGGATACATTTTTAAAGAATTTTTACTTATTATACTTAACTATGCAACATCTCTGTCCTCGTGTAGAAAAGTCAATTATAGCAGCTCCTTGTGACCTTTTAAGGGAAGGCGACAGAGACACACGCTAGCTAGAACACACATATCTAAACTATATCGTAATGCGGGACTGCAGGATTATTTTATTTCTATATGCACATTAAAAGTAGATTACATCACTCTCTTTGCTTAAGTTGTATTTAGGTTATTATTGAGTAGGGAAAATTCAATGTGAATTAACGAGGAATGAGTTATTAACTACATGTTGTGCAAACCAGAGACTTTTACAGATATGTTCCGAAAATTTAGATCTTTCTGATTATAATACTCTCGAAATGTATTTAACATATTTTTCGAACATAAAACAAAAAAGCTGCGCTCTTAATTATTACAGTTAACAAGTACTAGCACAACTGTGGAACATATACATGATTGGACCTAGCCTGAAGCATCATCGCCTTTATTGCCATTAAGTTTTGCGTCTGTTTTGGGTTCAGAGTCCACTCTGTGGGAGCAACATTTCCTACTGCTTTTACCTATTATAGGCACAACTTTTGGATAAACTTGAACTAATTCTATGTTATTAATTTAAAACGTTTCTTGTTAGACTCAAGTCTGGTTATTAATTGTTTAAAAACATGAAAATATTGATAGTTCCTTTTCTCCCTTCGTAAAAGGGGTAGCAAGATGTCAAATCAAGAAAACACTGTTTATAGCGTCATCCAGAGGCATATTATACCTAAATGATTCAACAGCATTGAAGTTTTTCTCAAAGTGCTGAAGGTCTAAATTCAGAAAGGTCCACTTTGTACCAAAACAAGCTCGAAGATGAAGGTTTCACAGTCAGCAATTAGAAAGGTCCCCGAGAACGTCCATAAACTTAAAGCTTTGAGATGCGGTGCATCATTTATTGCTCGACTGTATAGGATGCAAGTGATCGATTCCAAGGTAAGCTACAAGATGAACTTGTCTAAAGAAAACATTTTTACGATAGAGGAAAAAATTGTGCAGGGAGGTGCGGACAATCCCATGAGCAAACCGTAAATCTTCCCTGGGACTGGGATCAGGTGATGGTTTTCTTTCCTCAGAGGGTTTGAGTGAATTTTCAGCACTACATTAATAATGTTCTGTAACCAATTGTCTTCAAGTCTTTTTAGAACAGGTAAGTGAACCAACCAAGAGGATTCTGCTTCGACCTATAGCGCTAATAAGTTCACAAAATAGCTCAGAAGTTCATCAATGTATTATCTGATACAAACTGCTTGATCACATGTTATCAGTGTGTAGTGGAACCCTACACAAGTGGGAATGAAGAACACACTGTCTAAAAAGAATGAGTTGATTTATCAATAAATGTCGCGCATGCCTCCAATAATGCCGAGACTGTATTCTGTATAGGGATGAACACTTTGAAATGCAATATCTACTAGGGGCGCTTTGCACGTGATATTAATTCATTTCTTAGTTATTGTGCTTTTTTCTGTGATTCTGGGGATTTATAATGGAGCATGTAAACAAGAAACACCAAGAGCGAACTTCCACTAAGAGTATTAAGGTCACTATTTGCAAGGTGTATTCTAGTTCATCTATTTACCCGTTGTCCATAATATTCACACAAGAAAAGGTAACCGAAATCTACCGCAAGCTCCGCACCACCAGCTGCGCAGAAACTAAGAAGTGACAAAAGAGAAACGGCTAGTCGTTGCCATTTCAGAAAGTGTGGCCCCAGGGAGTTATATAAGATTGAACATAAAACAACAACCAAGTCTGTTTTAAAAGAAAGGGATAAAAGCAAGCGCAAGAGTAAAAACGATCAACTCAATTCCTCTAGTGAAAGAAAAATATTTAAATATTTTATGCTGAAACTAGTAGCCATTAATCCATATATCCAATGGTCTTTAATCATTTAAATATTAATCAAATATGTACAAAGAAATACTTTCGTTGGTCTCTTCTCTAAAAAAGGACAAGAACCGGCTTTCACAAATAAAATAACTTGTTCAATAATATTAAAATACAACTATACCTTCTTAATATTACATAAGTATATTTACACCAATTGAGTTAAATAATCACCTGCTAGTTTATAAATAAAGGTAACTTGAGAGATAGTATTTGTTTGCACAGGGAAATGTTGCATGCTAACATACCGAAGGCAATGCTGCATATAGAATGTTAAAAATTGTAGCAAATTTTCAATAGCAAAATAATTCCATGAACATTTCTGGAAACAAGTACCTGTTGATTCTTTATTTCGACAAAACATGGCCCAGTATACACGAATCCAACAAAATAGTTGTCTTTTTACTTGTGTGGTGTAGGCTGTTTCGTTATTTACCCGTACAGAAAGAGTCACCCCGGAAAACTAGTGACGCCTTCTACCATGAACGGCAGCGGAGAAATTCGAATGTGACAAACAAATTCAGGGGAATGAAATATCGCAACGCACAGAAACAAGCAATAGAATGAAAAAAAAAATTAGCATACATGTTAATAGTTAATCACATTCAGTATATAGGGAAATTAAATGGGAAACTGTAACGCATCAATGTAAAAACTAAAGAAAATAATTGATATGGGAAAAGGCGTGCGCTTTTAACAGCGTAAGTTTTGCATACTTTTTTTAGCTTAAACTAATCTAACCTACCTAAATTTACAAAGCATGTTAAATAAAAGTCAAATTGCAACCTATGCGTTGTCCTTCCTAAAGAATGTAACATTTATTATAGTAAGAAAAGCGTTGACAAACTATGAAGATAAAAAAAAAAAGTTTGTTCCAGGGGACTCATTGCAGAGTGGGGAGAATATCGGTCAATTTTGTCTTTTATCATTACTCATTTAACTATTTAATTTTTGTGACTGCTTTTAATCCACAATAGGGAGCAACTTTTATAATCTTCTCTCTTCCGGACATACATCTATATCAAAGCTAACTTATTCTTAGAGAGCTGTAATAAATGTTCCTTGCATCAGCCGTCTGCGAAGATATTTGCAGTGTCGAGAGAATGTTGTCATGGGAGAAGTCATTTATCTTAAGCAAGATATAATCTGCATATGTCTAAATCTGGCACATCCGAGAGTTGTCTGATTAAGTCAACAATGATTACGTTCCAGAGCGTTTGGTGACAGTTTTTGAGGAAGAAAAATTTCCTGTTTTGACAAGGACTGTGCTTTCACTAATATAAGAAGTCCCTTATATAAGGAGGGAATTTTAGTTTTCAAAATTGATCAACAAGTCCTGAATACAAGACGTTATCAAATGCACCTATAGTGCCCAGAGAAAGGAAACATATTTATACCCTATAAGTTTGTTTCAAAAAACAAAATCTGACACGGATTTTATGGCTGTTGTGGTGTTTTAAGATTTTTGGAGTCAAGAAAATAGTTGGGCCTTTCCATTAATATTTTTTCCAGGAATTTTCTGGAAATTAATACACTGATTCCACGATATCCTGAGACAGAACAAATTTACTTGTATCGGCTTTAGGAATTGCTATTACCGTTGACTCTTTTCATATTTTCGGAAAACATCTAAGAGAAGACATTGATTGAACAACGTCATGCAAACATCGGAACAAATTGTATATATATTTACAGAGGGTGCCAAAATGTATACACACTTTTACAGCAGATATTTATTTAATATATTTCAAAGTTGGATCGAAAAACAACAGTAATGTATAGTATGATGTTCTGTAAACAATGTGACTCACACACATTATGATAGCGTTGCTACGTGACAGGTAAATCAACAATGAACAAATGAAGCCAGGATTATCGTATGATGTTCTGTAAACAATGTGACTCTCTTACATTATGATAGCGTTGCTACGTGACAGGTAAAACAACAATGAACAAATGAATCTAAGATTATCGTATGATGTTCTGTAAACAGAAGTGACTCGCAATACGTTATGCTAGCATTGCTACAACAAAATGAAGCTAAGATTATCGTTTGAATAGCGGAAAGCAATTTTGAAGTGGTACTAGAAAACCGAGAATGTTGTTGAAGTTCAAAGGCAATGGAGACGTGTGCACAGAACAGAACCGCCAACGCGAGCAACAATTGCACGCATTCGAGACAAATTTGAGACTCGTGGTGCCGTATGCGATGTTCACAAGGGCAGAAATGGGAGATCTCACATAGCAACAAGCCCCGCGTCCTCGGCTATGGTTTTGGAACGTTAGATGACTTTAGGATGTTAAAAATAATAACACAATTAAAACAAAAACAAAAAGTTCTAAAAATACAATTATTTTGATCTTCATGTACACTCACAAAATTACTCAAAATATTTTCAAAACAACCTTTATTTTGCTCCTAAGATTATTTATCATTCAATGTCGCATTGCAGTAAGTGATAAAAGCTCTCCATAAGGCATATTTAAAAAATGCCGAAGCACCGGCTATTAATGAACCTTATACAGATTACTCATTCCGCTATGCAATTGGAAATTTATTCGGTCGACGGGAATTTACTGCGTAACGGCCTTGCTACCTACCGAGGGAGGTCATAATGAGCCGTCGGAATTCATAGTGCACATGTTTTGTTTTTTCATTATTAGTTAGTAGTAAATGATAATTAATATTGTACTCATAATGGTGGATATTAAGTACCTACATATGACTGAATTATTTTGAAAAATACATCCTTCCGAATTTTGTAAACTACCTCCGGTTTTTCAGCACCTCTATAATTTTATTTCAGGTGCAGCAATAATTTTATATGACTGCAGTTGCAGCACTGAGTGACTTTGTATGCACTGCCCATAGATACACCCACCACTCGCAGAACTAATCGTGTTGAAGATTTTTGAGGATAAGTTTCTAATGAGTAGCCTGCTTCTCCAAGCTGCTTCTGTGCAAAACCGGGGTTCTAATTGTTTTCACCATTCTGAAAATTGTACTTCTCAATGGAGATGCTTCTCCTAAAAATTTAGCACGAATTTCTTTCCTATTGTACTTTCTTTTGCAAATAACACTTCTAAATAAAATTCTGTTATATATAAGACTGTTATAGAAAATCAACTCGCGCCTACTACAGAAATTAAATTGAAACGTGTGATAAACACGACTGAGCAAGTTCAATTACTTGGTGGAACTTCAACTCCAGTCTTGCGGGAATCAAGCATCCGCTAAAGGTTAACCGTTTCCGCTAATGCATGCAAACTTCGATTGCGAAACGGAAAGAGGACACGGGGTAGTTGCAAACTCATTTAAATGTCGAACGGTATGTGCATGCTTGAAGCAGCAAGGTGTACAGGTTCCAATTCTCCTTCTGCAAGAACAGTCTTACATGGTGTGAAACCTATTGTTCTTGTTCAATACTATTTCTATGTTATGAAACATAAGGAAGGCATCAACTGCGCTTAATACACGACTCAGTTTACTTTAAACTAACTTTAAAGAGTTTATTTGATTTGGGCAATCATGTATTCCAAGAATGAGATGATACCTGCCAGAAATCCAAATTTTGATATTGTATAAACCAATTTACCTTTCATTTCCGAGTTTGGGAGCAAGTACTGGGCAATTTTAATGAATGCTGCACTGTCATTTTCAAATGCGTTTATGAAACACAGCTTCTCTTTATTGGATAGTTTTAATGGTCGACTTCTGTGGATCATAGAGATGAAAGGCTTAATTAAGAAAGAAATTTTGGGAAGAAAATGTTCCAGGCGTAAGTTTAAGATACATTTTCGGCATTTGATATTGCCGAGGACTGAGAAAAAATTGGAAAACACCTCATTATATCAAATGGTTCTGGCAGGAATCGAACCGCAGACCTCCCTTCACGGGTCTACTTTATTGACCTCGGCGATCCAAATCTGTTCCTCGCCGAAAATCTGATTTAGGAAATAATTCGACCTACTTCTATGGCTTCACTGGGAATTACGTTTTAACAACACTAACTGTTCATTATAAACCTATCCGATTAAATAATTTATTGAAAAGATTAGCTACAGTAGATACACATTTATATTAGGGCCGCCGGGCTTTGCATTTGGTAGCGCCAGTTCATGTAATGCTGGCTATGTTGTGGTTGTCAAGTTGCAACTTCCACTACTGCTTAACGGCTGACATTATTGAGCTCTCAATTTCGCCTAGTTGAATGCCTGCCTATAGACGCCATGTTTTTCTCAGAGCCTTCGAGATCAATTATTTAGCGATGGAATTTCTCTGTTTTGCCACACCAATAGTATTTTAGCTACTGCCTAGGATTAAAAAAAAAAAAAACAAAAAACAAAAAAAAACAAAAACAAAACAAAAAAAAAAACAAAAAAAAAAACCGACAGAGCAGCTGTTAACCTTACGACCGGCAGATTTTGTAATTGCTTCAGAAGGTGTAAAGGAGAGCATTCCTCATTTGTTAATTTGTAGTATTGCCAATTGAAGAGGTAGCTGTCAAGTGCAAAGTTTCAGCGGTCCATTTCTATGATATTTTATATCTTATTTGCGGTCTCTCACACCAATACTGTATACCTTTTAACAGCACCAATCTGAACGCATTAAATATTGTTGATGTGACCGTTAGTAGCGTGGCGAACTCTGTAATCATGAACCATAACGACAAAAGTTAGAGGCTATGTAAATTTCCTTGTTTAAAATAAATTATTCCACATAGACTGTTAAAATATTTATTTGTACATTATGCATATTTCTTATTATAATTATATAATTATAATAATTAAAATGGTTGACAAAATTAACAAAATGAAAATCCTTGACACCCATCCTCATAAAGATTAATCATGAAACAAAATTATATGAATACGCTAAATCTCCTACAATTAGGAAAGTTAAAACTTCTTTACTAACATGAACCACCTCCGAGATCTAGTGGTAGCGTTTGTAACTACTAGCCCAAAGATTTTGGGCTCGATTTCGGTTTGGTCAAGCTAGTGGGTAAGGCTTTTACGGAGTTTTTCCTTACACTAAGAAGGTGATGCCAGATAGTTTAAGGCGCCAAGGACTCCGAGATCATTTGCTCCATTCATTTAATTTATTCCAACATACTAAAAATAAGTTTAGGTATGTACATATAGGTTTAAGGACTCCCCTGGTAGTCACAACTATATCAACTTCCCCATGGTTTCCTTTGGGATAACGTAGAGGTGCCCTATGGGCTTCCCAAAAAATTACTATAATACACTTACATCAATGACCTAAATAGAAGTTCACAGATTCACGGTCCTGTATTGTTGCTCAACACTGAATATAAACTTCCAACATGTTGATTTCTTTTTCATGAGTGTATTCTTTTTAGGTTCTGTATAAAATATTTGTTGCTTGTGTAATTATTTCATTTTGGTATTCTAGTTTCTCTTGCGAAATTTGATCTTGGCTCATCTAAAATTCATTTTACTAGCTTTATTATTTTACAGGAACCTTAAACAAATAAAATAGACAATGTAAACCCGTACAAACTTTTACTGTATTGTTACAATATTTGTTCTTAGGATAGAATAATATAAAAGGCATTGCATATGGCGATGAAACATGATTGAAAACATCTAAAGAAACACATTTTATAGAAAGCATTTTATTGTGCAATCCATTATTTTGTTAATATCTAACTCATTACGTAATGGGAAGAGTTTAACAAGAATCGATGTGAGGTTGCATATCTATCGATTGTTACAAAGTCGGACACGCACGTTGGGCTCCAGACTTGAAAGTAACAGAACTACCCTCATAACACGGCTAGTCGGTGTTCAGGGCAGAAGAGGATGTCTTGTATCAGTAAGTACTTGACGCGTTTTCCATCTCAACACACAATGCTTATAGAGCATTATCTTAGCACAGGTTCTAGTAGATTTGTTAAGTTGTTACATTTTCAACAGTATTATAAGTGAAGTCAGAGTGTTTTCAGCTCGACAGATAAGGCAAGAATTTTATCGCAATGATTACATATATATTATTTTGAAAGAAGCATTTATACAGAAATTTGGCACCTCTAACATTTAATTTATTTAAAATAGTAAATAAATGTTTGCGTTATTTTAAACAAGCAGAGTAACAGCTCTAATAAATTAGGAAATATTAATTTCATTAGATTTTCAAAAAACATTTTTAGTAATAATTTTAGTTTTTTGTTTAGTACTAGAATATATCGTAATGAAGGAAGGATTATATATCTACTTTTGAAAATGTTGTTACTTCTAATATTTGTTAAAGCTTTTAATTTTCTGTACAAAGGAATTGCAGTCTCTCACTTAGATACTACCCAATCAAGGAGCTGGGATTCAATTCTACTTAGTAGTTGCATAATTAGCGTTTTATTTTCTTTTAATTGCGATTTACTTTCAGTATTTACCCAATTTATTACTCTTCCCTCCAACAATAATTGAATAGTAATTAGGGTACAATGAAACAGAGATCTGAAATAATAAATATTTATGTTCTCGTGTTAAAATGACAAGTATTTCATATGTTATTTCACAGTGTGTAAAAGCAGGCATCTTTACTTTTACGACAATTCATTTTCTTCACCAAGGCTTTTTGAATGTATTTTGTGGTAAATGTCTAAGAACTCCCATTTTAGCGTAAGAGGAATTAATAACGCTGAACAAAATTATCAATGATGACGCTATTCCATGTTGGACTCGAACCGCTAGTTTGTTCCACATATACACATTTTTCATCTGAATGTTGAAAAGAAATAAAAACTACAAAACCATATCATCGGGGTAAAAACAAAACACAATATAATGCTTATATATTGTTTTTAAATATGAAATTAGCCAAATGAACGTGACTCCGGTGTTAGAAAAGCGAAATTTTAACCGGAATATTTTCTCGATGTACATTTAATAGGAAAAATGCTAATTAATACAGTAATAAAATCAGGATAGGCTGTTTAATATAATGCTTTTTAAATCCATAGGGAAACTAAATAAAATTAAGCCAACGGAACCACATATGAAACTAATATTTCTGCCAGTACGTTTTATATGTTCTTATGAAAACATCCAATTAGTTGTAGTTCAGTATCCTCTTTTAAGTATGACAAAATGTACATCTGTACTCTTTTCTGAATTTATTATAAGACTTATTTTTAGCTGCCTTTGAATATTGATATAAAATAATATTTCTCATGCATCACAAAGAAGGGGCTGTTAATTATTTTAGCTTAAATGTAACAAAAATTTCAACATTTCAGTTTATTTAAAAATAAAAGAATTATAGATGTTTATTCAGAATGTTCCATTTCTTACATACAGGAACATATTAATGCTGCATGCTATGTCCTGATACTTCAGCAATATTCACTTCATACTTAAAACATTTACTATCTAAACCTCACTAATATTGCAATTCACACAAATTCGCCAAAACCAATACTCATAATGTATATTTACAATTACAAGCATTTTAGTCTATGTTGACAATGTTACATACTGTGTCTTAACAATACAGCTTGACACATTGTACATCTAGTATTTATAATGTAGGCTTTCACTGATTTTGCAAATTATACAACGTGTTACAGACTAATCTAGAAATGTTACAAAGAATGATAACAAGCTACGTGCTATTTAGTTTTATATTACTAACTAAATTTTCAAATTGTATTTTTGTAGGATGAATTTTATATATATATATATATATATATATATATATATATATATATATAGTTATAAATCGTTCCATAGTTATAAATCGTTCCTGCTCAATATACCGATACGCCTGTACAACTCTCTTTCCAATCCTTTTATCTTGAACATCTTCTCTGAACCTCTCCCTGTTGGTCTTGCTGTAGTATAATTTGTGAAAATAGTTTAAATTTAGTTGAACTCTATTGCCAAGCACTTTTTGTCTGTAAATTATTTTAAATACGTGTCTCTGCCAAGATTATTCAGAACTGCATAATCAACTACCCCTCGAATTCACAATATTGTGTACAAGTTTAATTGAAAAGTGAGCAAAAACGTAAAAGTTTAAGGGAAGTATTAAAGATAAGGGGGGGGATAAAAATCATATTTATGTTTTTGCACCATTTTCATGTTTGGAATTTTATTTATTTTGATAGGAGTTTCATTAATATTCCTTGGTTATAAGTACTTCCTTTAATTATGTCAATGCAAAGCAATTTTTTTCCTGCCAGCATTTGTTTCAGTTAAATTTGTATATATCTCAGGAATTATTTACTCTAGAAGGCTGTGGCAGTCTTCAGTGATAGAAAAAGCTGTTTTTGATAAATTGGCAACGTTTGTACCCATGACATCATCCTTTGTTGTTTTACAATGTTGGAGGGTTTTAGCTGATTTCCCTCAAAAAGTTATTTATCCTGTAAAAACATTTTTGACTGTAATTATCGAAAAATTACATTTTTTGCATACCTTTTCCATTTTTTAAGGATCTGTATCATTAAAAACTGCAATAAATAATCAGGGAAAGAATTCCCAAAACGAATTAATAAATATACACCTACCGTTACTATCACTTTGAAACTTTTACCACTTATTCTTGATATTGTTATAATCATTTGAATCTATTGTGGTAGAGCTAGGAAAAAATGTTGCAGTGTAAAAAAATAAACTTTTGGGGGTAAAATAGAAAAAAGCAAACATTTGAAAATCATTTATAATTTGTTTCAGAGTCATGGTATAGTAGTGAAAATTGATCAGCTAATTTCAATTAGATGTATCTATACGCTGTAAAACTTTCATTTTGTTAGCTTTAACAACCCTTGAGAAAATGGGAACTGAAGTTGGTAAATTTAACATTACAAGGATAGGTCTTTCATACTCCCCTTAATAGGGAATAAAATTAACTCCCAAAATGAGTACAATGGAAGCTTTGGAGTGTAAAGGAAAACATTATAGTGGCCGAACTAAATCATGTGAGTCAGGACATGTTTTCCTGATAAAATGCCCATTTAGCAGAGGAAGGAAAGAGTTTCTGCATAATGTATGTAATAGCCTACAATACTGGCTATTTCAATAGTAATTGGTTTCTTGGATTTAAGAAGCCCCTCGCTTAGGATGTATAAAATGTAATAGTATGGCCATTTTCTAATATTCGTTGATGCTTAGCTTAGAACTTTGATCTTAATTAGATACTTTTTCCACTTAACTTCTATTTAATAATTAACTGAGCGTTTGTCATTCCAAGAGACACAATGTTGCACGAGTCAACAGAAAAATGAGTTTTGCAATTTTTTCAGTTTTCAGCATTTTCTTCAGTTTTCCAATGCATTTTTTAAAAATATGTGTGATGCTAACATGTATCACATTATGGATAACAACCACACTTCTCTGCAGCCTGAAACCATACTACGCTTACATAATTACCTTATTTAAATATATTAATGAATATATTTTTATTTTGGTACTTCCCCCAAGATAGTTTAATAATATACCTAACCAAGTTGAAGGAATATAACTGTACAATATGATAACTAAAGAACAGTAAATGAATAAATAAAATGTAGTTGTGAGGGGGGAAATTTTTAAATAAGTTAATAAAAATGAGCAAAATTTGAGCGATTCCTTAGTAAAATTTTATATTACATAAATATTACCATCCATTACTAATTAACATATTTTTATATGTTGTATGATTGGTATTACTTGCTATATTTTACAACATTTTTCAAAATGCACAGCTAACTACATAACAATTGCTGGCAATCGCTTTAATTTCTAATTTCACTTTTACAATTAAGCATTTTATTTGTCAATGCCTTTGCATTAATGTCTCTTTAATGGCTTGCTGCAATAAGTGCATAAATATGATAGTGTGAATAGTTTTATATTTGATATATTGGTTTCTTTGAAAACATCAATTAACACATCACTGCTGGTGTACAATGCTGCTAAAATACCCACTCACCTTTAGGTAAATACTTAACTTTCATTGCAAATTATTATACTTCAACACATTGAATGAGATGAACTGATGACGGTACAAATGACTCTAACACCCATTAGTGCCTGAAGTTACTTAGGATTTGGGTTTTAGAGGAAACAGCCCCAGCAGGTTAGAACATGCATCCTGCTATTGGTTTTGGAGCAACATGGTAACCAAGCAATGTAACCAACTCCGTTTGAAAGTTTTACATATGTTTAGGGTTAACAAAATTACTGAAAATTACAACTTTGTGCCCATATGAAAACAGTACCACAATGTCATATTCTTATCCCTGAAGTGCACAATGTAAGAATTGCGCTTTGAACGACTTATTACTCTAAACAGATTTTATTAAATTACCAAACATTCCTCAGATCAGATTCGTCCTGAGGGATTGACTTGGGAAAATACTAAATAACACAAATGGATGGCCCGACACAATAGACTGACATATACTCATGGCATATTATAAAGAAGAACATTTACATTACATTGGCACTAGAACTTAAGAAAATAGTAAAAAAATAAGCTTTAAAAATAGGGTCATTGTCACCGATTGAACATAACGTTACCATATTTTAACAGTGAAAATAAGGGATAAGGCAGTTAGGAGACATTTTAGATTTAATCGAAATTTATGATAACACGGTTTATAGATTGCAAACTATTATATTTATTTGTAATGATATTTATAGAAATATCAAAGGCCCATAGATTTCCTAATTAATTTATATAAGAACAAATTTACAACATAAAAACTATCAATCATTGCGTACATCATTGTTTAATACTTTATTACTTATACTTCTCAACAGACTTGAAAACTCCTCTAAAAAAAAAAAAAAAAAAAAAACTACATTACATCTTTATTTATCAATTACTTTTATTATTCGCTGAAGATAAACGCCTTTCTTTTACATTAGAACCCGGTAAACTTAATAGAAAACCAATGAGTGTAAATAAATTGACGGCATTCAAAATTTTCTTTTCAAAATTTTTTATAGTCACAAAAATATTTTACGAATAATTTTCACTCACACTTTCAATTTAATAAAAATTGAACACTTTTTACAAATGTTTACATTCAAGTTCTGACCTTAAGTCAAGATTCATCCATCCAGTCGGTCCTGGTGGTCTAGTGGTAATCATACTTGCCTCGTAATCCCAAGAACGCGGATTTAACCCTGGCCAGGACCGATGTATTTTTCGGGCGTAAAAATCCTAAGTATGGCTTCCTGCGGAAGGGAAGTAGAGCCAGGTTACATTCCAGGTTGTAATTAAACCAAAGCAACAGAAAAATAAATGCTACTAAGTTAACTACTTTTTAAAAAAAATTATTTCGCGGTTTTCCATAATATACTCCTATTTATTATATAATGCTGAAACTGTAACTTTATTACATAATCTATATTTTTGCTTTTCTATAGATACATTTTAATAATCAATTTTATGAACATTTCAGGGAAGTTTTAAAGTTTAAATATATTAGTATCATTTTTTTAAATAATCTAATGTATAGGTTGGATCTTCGGTTCTAGCATTCTCTTCCCTGTTTTTTCTCAATGAATCATTTAATTCTACCATTGTTAAAATAACCGTTACATAATTTCAGTTTCCATCTATTATTATAACGTGCAAGCTTTCATTTGCATTTTGAATTTTTCTCCTTGCATATCTACAATGTATTGTAAAAAAGGAGAATGCATAGTTTACTTTAATTACAAATATTCATCTTTTGAAACTAAAATATAACTACTTACCAGTAATTTATCTAATAGAAAAAAAAACTATTTTTACCTTTTAAGTTTACAGAAGCTCTCATTCCTACCTACCTACAAACTATGTTTTTACTTGCCATGTGGAGTAATGAATGGTATTGGTAAATGTGCTGAGTGAAAAAGGGGAAACAAATTGTGGACACTGAGAATTCAAACTTCGTTAAAGTTCACAAAGACAGCTTTAAAAAAAATTTGCGATAATTTCGCCCTTAAAGTTGTCATGTTTTTAATTTTTTATATAAAAAAGTAAAAAAATATTTCTAGCATTATAAAAAAAGTGCTTTTACAAATTTTGTGATATCTATTATTAAGATATGTACTCAAATGATTTTAAACTTCACCCACATTATTACTAAATTTGATTGTAGCAGAAAAGAACGTTTTGAGGAAGGCATGTTAACTCATATGAAATGTGGGAAGTTATACAAACATAAAGAAAGAGGAGGCATTTGAAGACCGTGGGAGATTATGCATTGAAAGTATTTTGAAGGAATACTGAACACGTATATTATGATATATGCTAGTTAACTTAAGGAAAACCCCATTTTCCCGCTGCCTCCATAGAAATCGTTATGCCACAAAGGCGTGCTCATGTGTCCGATAAGAACAAACACATTAAAGCTATAATTCAAGCTTTGAATAAAAAGCTTATTTTCATGACCCACTACCATTCATGCTGACGTGACAGTTTATTACAGTTCGCTGATAAGAATCATACTCTGTCTGGTTGTGTACCTCTCGTATTATAGTTTCCTCCAAAAGTATTGTTTCGATGGCTATTGGCCTTAAATTGTAATTTAAATATGGAAATAATAGCTATATATGGAATGATAAAACATAGATAACAAAATCGCTAAATATTTCCATGTTAATTGCTATTGTGTCCTCTTTTCGCAAGTTTTACGACATTTATTTGAATTTTTTTTACTGCTAGAGTTAATAACTATAAGCGCTAAATATGACTATTTATCATACTAAATCTCGCACAGTAATGGAATAAAATGTAATAAACTGTTATTTAAACATAAAATAAATATACATAAATAAAACTTATGTAAGATAAAAATAAAGGTAATCCATAAAAGAACATGTGGCTAAGAGAATGTAGAAGAAGAGATACAAATATGGAATATAATTTGTTTTCGACTGCTACTAGCAAAGTAACTGGGAAAAAGCTTGTGAAGCAGTACACAATGTGTACTCACATCAATATTTTAAACAGTCTATGACATATGAATTGCGTAACATGTATAAAATATAGAAAATATATCTTTATTAAGGAACTATATTTGTACTGTTTTGAAAAGCGGGACACTTTTTACATTTTTTAAAAGTGTGCAACGCTCCTTTTTACTACTGAGGCACCACAGGCGGTGAATGCTAATGACACATAAAATGAAATATATTGGGAAAGGATTTTTTAAGGAAGGAAACGTTTCAGGCCTACGTAGTGTAACTCCCCGGCATTTGCAATTTATGAGGACTGAGCAAAACCCGGAAAAAATCTCAGTCAGCGAGAACGGCCCTGGTGGGATTCGAGCCCCAGACCTCCCGTTCTCGATTCCGCGCCTTGACGACCTCGACCACGCTGGCAGTAAAGCGGGGTACAAATAATATGTTGAAAGTTCAGTTTAGTTGGTTTATTAATATGATGAAAAGAACATTTTTAATGTGAATCTAACAATAAAAATAATAATAAACACACAAACCTACTCGTCCTTTTCAGTTATCACAATCTCAACTCGTATGTTTAATACAAAAGCTTGATCACGTTTTTCCTGGCAAATCGGAAATAGTGACTGTAAGTTTCCTGAAAGATATCCTATCTGTTAATTAAATTGAGAGAATATATTAATTAAATTAATATCCAGTGTTTGTTAATTAAAAGCCGCAGCAGCGATCTTCCTGCCCTCTCACTTAAAATGATGTGAAATTACTTCTTTTTGCTAACTGAAACATCATGTTAGCCTAAATAGTTGATACCCATTTCAGGAGCTGCCATTGTTTTTGGTCCAATTTTTAGTTGAATAGTCTCATTTGCTGACATTTTTAATTTGTCAACCTAAACACTATCTTTAAATATATGCCATGCTTTAAGGAAGCAAATGTTTATTTCTTTTGCTTGTTTAATCGCTTTCTGCATCGCATGTAATACCTTGAGGACGATTATTAGTATTCCATATTAGTGACTGCAGCCTTCAAAATTCTAATGTCAAAATATGAGGAAATGCGAATGAAGGACAAATAAAAAATATATGGGGATAATGGCTATTGTGTGTACTACAGCATGATGATTCTCTTCGATATATTACACGTAATATCTGTCGTATTTACCCCTAAAAGAATCTTGATTCTTCAAAATAGTCAGATCGCTTAAGATTGTAAAATATGCGGCATGTAATGACCGAGATTCACACTTTGACCACTATATTCCATATTAGCACCTCTATCCCATGATTATTCCCTTTCCTCATAAAATACTGATCAAAACACTGTCAAACCATTGATATCTGGATGCAACAAAAATAAAAAACTGTAAAATTACCTAGAACTGTGCATTTTGGTGATATATTCAGCAAAACATTTTCGATATGCGGTCGTGCATTATCGTGGTGCAGTTTGTTGCACGGAAATGTTGCCTTTTGCATGTGATAAGAATTTGTAAAGTTTTCAGGATGTCTCTGTAGTATTTGTGTGTGTGTAGGTACAACATGCTGGAAAGCATTTCTTGAATATCGGAAAAAGAGATTAGCATAATTTCCCAGAAGAAGCAACCGCTTTGATTTTGTTATGGGAATTTCTACACAGAGCTTTGCTGTTTGCTTTCAGGATCGAAATGATGAGCCAAATTTTAGTAGCAGTGATTACTTTGAAAAATTCTTCATCTTTCTGTAACGTCATCTTATACTGCAAAGAAATCTGCACGCGAACGTCGGGGAATCAGCAGTCTTGGAACCAACCGAGCAAAACATGTGCAAGTTACCAACTTGTGAGTGGGATTAAGTCAAATTTTCAGAATTTTTCAAGGTGTTCTTATTGTTATTTGACGATTCTATCTCACAATGCCAGCATCTGTGTTAATACTTTGTTCCGTTAGAGCACAAATCGAATCTCCGGGTTCATTTTCATTTGACATTGATTACCTCCCTCCTTTAAACATTTTAATGTTCTTAGAGCCGTGCAATAGGGAAGAACAAGTTTTCCATAGCCTCTTGTAACATTGCATGTTCCTCGGCTGAAGATTTGTTAGGACACAAGCAGAGTTTCATAGCAGCATATTGTTTGTAGCGTCTCCTCCATTTTGCTGTAGGCAGTACTGAACATTCTCAACTGGCGCACCTCAGGCGGGAACCGGAAGTGACAACAATGAATCTAGCACCACGTATACTTTACACATTAAGCTAATGAAATATTATAAAATTAATTTTTTGCACAAGAAATTATGGCTGTGAAAATTATGATAATTCATTATTGAAGTCATCGTACTTCAAGTTGAAAAATAATTATTGGCCAAGAACGTTTTCTTTGTCACCATTACATCTCCGATAAATGGTAAAAAGATTTTATGTTGGCCTTGAATTTAGAATTGCACACCTTCTAAAAAAGAAGGACGTAAAAAGGTTTTCTATTCGACTGTAAAGATTGGGCCGAATTTTTTGTTTAACTAAGGAAACCAGAGTTATCCATCACCGAGGTGTACACAATTTCTTGTGATTGTGGTGAGTACATATCGGCAAGACCACATGATACATAAAACAGTGAATGTGTAAGCAACGTTATTTTAGGTCGAAACAACCTGAACGATCTGTTTGTTGTACTGAACTTACCATTAATGAATGGCGAAAGATGTTTTTTGAAAGAACTGAAGTTAAACCAATTGTTATTTTAATTTTGCTAGAATAGGAGCTTTAGAGATACATCCTTTTAATATAAACAAATACGACGAACTGATGATAAGCTATACATGTAAATGATTCTAATCAAAAAAACAAATTCCACTGTCCTTACACATTCAATCGTCCTGGTCATCCCATCCCCTAATATCATTACAAACTCAAACCGCCCCTTCACATTTTCTCCTAAATTTGCATTCATCATTGGGACTGCGCCAGTTCCACATCTACGCTGATGATGCTAACTAAAGCATTTAGCGAAAGCTTTGGTTTCAAAATGCACCAACGACCATCCCCGGAAAATTGTAATTTTAGTAGGTAATATTTACACTATCTGTGAAAGCCTTAAAAATCTTATAAGGTATATGTATTACGTCACATTTTCAAGCAGAATACAATTTATTATAAAATAATATGGTATTTTATACACTCAACATGTGTCGGTAGTTAAGTGCATTTCGAGGTTAGGTTTATTCACCCATATACAAAAAAAAAAAAAGTTGATCTTTGCCTTTTCCGGTCAATGTATACTGTTTCCTTCTTAGTCTGTATAATATCAGATAATGACCGACCTTGTATAGTGCAGTTTTTTCATAATCTAGTGTCGCAGTCTTTGTGTTTATCACTTTAACCGTGAGCATATAGGTTATCATCCTTCATTCTGAGTAAACAAAGTGAAGAACTAACTTGGTTTATTGTTTTACAAAAGTTTATGAAATCATACAAACGTTAAACCCAAGAAGTTAACTTTTAGCAAGCACCACAGCTGCAAGCTCTTCAACGTCTTAAAGATATACAGGTTGTGCGGTCACGCACACCGGCTCCCAACTTATGTTTCCCGCATGTTTAGTGATAACGTACGGTTCCTAGCATGAAATCGGGGCTCCACTTAATAACACGTTACCCTTCCTTCGTGTGTGTTTATTATTATTATTATTATTATTATTATTATTATTATTATTATTATTATTATTATTTTTATGCAACCCGTCGAACCGGAGAGAAGTTCCCAAACTATCAATCCTTATGCCTGGTGGGAAAAAAACTAAACTTGAATCATTCCAACAGCTTTACGCATTTTGGTAAATTGTTTGAGGGTTAGAGCCCCGTAACCGATAAATAGTTTTGTGTACACATTTTAAGCACAACTACAAACATATACTTATTTACCCAAACATAAGAAAGTGCTGCATTTGCTAAAAGAGGCAGAATATATTTGTATAAGAATTTTTGAAGAAATGACATTTTCTTGTAATGTTTCTTCATTGATTTAGCTGCATTTTTTTTTGCTTCTTATTCCAAACTTACTCGCATTCCTAACATTTGTCGAGAAAATTTTCGTGAAAATTGTGTTAATTTGAAGATCGGAATTTGTCGACAGTGTAAATAAATCACAAACAGATACCTGCTGTGCAATAGAAAGTACGAGTACGCCTCGCTAGTAATGAACCTTCCCACACTGCAGTCGACCGCTGACTCATCAACTGTCGTGACCTTGTTGATTTAACACAACCTCTGGAAACGCCGTGCGGTTAGACCATGTTTATATTGCAGGTTTGTATTTTAGTCAGAAAATAGTCTTAGCGTTAAACTGAAATGCCATACAGTTCAGAGGAACAGAACAATTCAGCAGTATTTAATAAGAAAAGGGTGTTGTTTAAATATATTTTTTTTATGGATGGGAAAGCTTTTGGAAAAGGAAATTTGATTTGATAGGCTTTGGATGTAATCTCAGGGGTAAACAATTCCTTCCTCTCCGTCGATGGTTACCGCTGTCTTACAGTTTTGCTACGGCTGTTGAGACTCTGCTGCTGGATATTTTTATGGTCCTGTGACCATAGGGGAAGGAGTCCTGGAGGTTAATAATATTTTCCGTTATGGAAGGTGAACAGAATTTGTTATTCTTACACTATTGCACATAAGATGTGCTGCACTCAACGAATAAAGCTCGTCCACTTAATACTCTTTCAAAACTAACTACCGCTTTCCCCTAATTGAACGGAAGTGAGAAAGCCCTTCCACTGATATTGCCCCGCTGAATACTCTTGCAAAACTGACTGCGGGCCACAAAATTGCAATACTAAATAAACATGGTCTACGTGACTTTTTCCATGTAGAATCAACTAAGCGGTTGGTTTCTTCCGTTGAAGAAGTTATCGGCCTGTCATTTCATCCCTGCAGTCGTCAAAGGTTTTATGGTGCCTACTCTGCTTAAGAAATTTTCTAACAAAATACCAATAAACATCTTGCTTAAGGATTTTTACAAATATTGTAATAACAGGCTACAGAAATTCCCAGGTCAGATTTTGTGACTGGGGGTAGCCTTCTGCGCCCTGGCAAGAAAATAACATTTTACACACAATAGTTCAACACTTATACAGGAAAATGACATTACACTTATGGCTATAATGAGAAAGTTACATAAACTACTTGCTATACTTTCTTTAATTAAATATGGGGTGGTAGCTCATAAATACTGCCTCAAGAAATTAAACAACTTTTCCCCCCCGATTCGTTATACTATAAAGAAATTTTATACACACATTTATCTTCCTTTCTACCAGAAATCATTCTTAACATATACAACCCTGAGAGATATTTACCTTTCATGTTCAAAACTCTCAAATTGTCAAATATTGCATAGCAAATAGAACAATGTTTGACTTTTGATCTAAACTCATCAGTGTTTTTTATGTTAAAATAATAACTCCTGTTAATAAATCGATTGTCATATAACAATTAATTTTCGGTTTTTCAAAGCGGTATAGTTACTAATGCGTACGTAAGCGTTCATTGGTGGATCATTAGCTTTAACTTGGCTCGTGTGAGTATCGCCTCATACCAACAGTAGATGTATCTGCAGTTAATAGAAAAGTCAAGGCTCCCGCTGGTATTTCCAACGCCTTCAAAGCTGACACAAAGAGGATCTTAGAGTCGATAGCATCTCGTGCTAAACTTGGTATTCTGGATGAGGCGTGGTCATGCAATCTGCTTACCATACAACAAGTGTGGCAGCTTACACCCCGACTGCGATCTGCAGCACGTCATATTCTACTGATCGTTTGATTTGTTCTCACATGAATAAACGTATAACTATTACATTTGAAACTGTATTTACTTACTAATTGAGGAAAAAATGAAAGAAAAGAATAATTTAAAATTTGATTATTTGAAAAAAAAAATATCAGGTAAGAAAATAGTATTAAACATATATATAAGAATTAATTGATTTATTTATGGACGCTCTTTAACATCTCAGGTCATCGGCGTCCCATTCAACACAGGGCGTGAAAAGGCCGACAAATTTTGCTCAGAGGCCTCTCTTTCAGGCTTGAGGTTCTTTTTCGGGCCGCAAATCTACGACACGGGACCCACGGCTTTACTTCCCTTCCGAAGGAAGCCATACTTAGGATTTTTACGCCCGAAAAAATCCATCGGTCCTGACCGGGTTGGAACCCGCGATTTGGGTTTAGGAGGCAAGTATGGTAACCACTACACCACTAGGACCGACTTATATAAGAAGGATAGATGGGCTATGTCAATGTTAAATAATACATTTTGAAATAAAATATAAGGAAGGAATCCAAACTTTGTAGCGAAATCAAAATTTAAAGTGAAAGTTGTTATCAAGAGAAGCTGATGTTTTAACACGTTATGACAGCATTGAAGAATAGGGGGGGATACACACACACACTATATGTATATATATAAATATATATATATATATATATATATATATATATATAGTTATATCAAAATGCCTTATTTTGATTATGTAAAATGCAGTCAAATAGGAATTGCTTGGTTATGTAAGATAAATTTCTGTAAAAAGGCTGCTCAGGATGAATTCCCTGGAAAAAGGAAGAAAGGTAAGCCTAAGAGAACATGGCTGGATGAAATGAGTGTTATGTGAAGGTAAGATAGAAGATTTGGTTTAGGAGGACGAGACAACTAAGAAGGAAAGTTGAAGGACACGCAGAGCTATTTATGGGCTGAATTTTTTTTAGATATATAAAAATGTACTAGTTATTTTAGGTTTGCAATATTTAAGCTTTTCCATGAAAGAGGTGAAAATGAAGCTTTTGGTAACTACCGAATGATTTGAACGTTTTAAACACATCGACAGGATATATAAGGTAAAAACAGAAGTCAGAAAAAACAGTATTACTCAAATGAAACTTTCTCGATGAAGCATTTTGCTATTAAACAAGAAGAAATTCTTCAAGAAGTAAATATTATCGATAAAACAATTTATACTTGAGTAAAGCAATTAAATTTTTATGTGAAAACTTATACAGTGAAAGCCTTTGCCTATTGAGTTGGCAATAATACATTAACTCTTGGGCAAGGAAATTACAAGTATCAAAATTGAATAAACTTGTATTTTAAAACAGTTTTAAAACCTTTCCAAAGCATCATGATTTAACAATGTGCCCTAGTAGTGCGCTTAAATTACATTTAAAATCATTAAATGTACCTTGAGACAACTGCCAGTTAACTTTAACTTTTACAATTAAAATTTTTATTAATACATAATACCTGGGTCACTGGGTAAACACAGTGAAAAAGAACAAGGCAATAATTTCTAATTAACCTCTACGCTTTCTTGCTGCGTCTTTATAAAAGAGTCTGAAGCCCTACTTAGTTGTACAGTCGGGATCCGTTAATAATCCCGTTACTATATAATGCCCTGTAACCACCCACATGGCGGAAGGTCTAAGGTTTGATTCCTGACAGGATCGTTCTCCCTGATGATTTTACCAGGTTTTTCTCAAATCTCATAAATCGCAAATGTTAGGGATGTAAATTTAGGATTGGAACGTTTCCTTCCATAAAAAATTCCTTCCCTAATTTATCACTTCATCTCACGAATCATTAGTGTCTGTCGCCTATGGTGTCTCAGTAGTAAAAACGGACTTTAAACACTATTGATAAAACTATAGGCAAGCAAGCTAAGAACGCATACATAATAATACAGGGAAAGGAGAGGAATGGATAAGAAGAAAGAAGACGCGTACATATATCGACTGCAAAAACAGCAGAGCTTTAACATGGACTTTAACAGCTTCAAATTCGAACTTTTTCATTACCAAGGAAATAAGTTTCCCTAGCATTTCTACTCTCACAACTTTGTGCAATATCATCACGCAAACAATATTATTATTTCATAATGAGTAATAACATATGTTAAAGCGGTGTCCGTCTTTAGTCACACGTTTCTGACATTTTTTAATGACATTTGCATTCACTCTCAGGATCTCTGTTTCTACCAATAATTCCGCCAATAATTTAAGTTCCTCTACAGTAAGGGGGTTATGTTTTTTATTTCTTCCTTAACAGCAATATCTACGGTATAATTTACTTCACCAATAGGCTATAAAAACGTATATTAACAAAAACATCACTTAAACCTAAACTTATAACACAAAGACAGATATAATGCTTGCTTTTGTAACTGAAAACCCTAACTATTCACATGCAGCTCAGCGCCGGACTTGTCTGTTACTATGGCATGTTAGTAATACGACCTTGCTCAGCTGCGATCGCAGATAATATATAATTAAGTATGCAACAGTATAATTAATTTTTAATATATCAAATTGTGTATTTGTACTAAAATGTAGTACAGTCAAAGAAATGTGTGACATTTTGGTCAGTTTTAAAGTTGATTTCTATCACTCGTGAAATATTGATTTCATTAAAAATCACCAAATGACGTTAATTTTTAGTGTATGGCTAGATTTAATTGCTTCACATACGCAAACTGGAACTGTTTTTATAAATTGAAAGAGACGTACTATGTTTTAATTTGCGTACAATTCGTTTAGAATTAAGGAGTGTTGGTTACGAAATTAAATGCAACTCTTGTTTTACACACTCAGGGCTAAGACTCAGTTCCGAAAAGATGTGTTGTCTAACAAAATGCTTGGACTATATTTGGTGCTTAAATGCAACAACCTATACAAACTGGAGTTTGCACATTTATGTTTATTGAAAATCAAATCTTTTCTTTTGCTGAATATTTTTCCTTTTAATTGTGCCATTGAGTTTTCACTAATTTTTAAATTACAAATAAACATATTTAAACATACTGAAGTAACGCGAATCAAATAAATGCAAGAATGAATGGTTATTCAATTGTATAAGAATTCCCTAAATTAAACTTTCTCAATATATAAACAATTCAGGCTACATGAAAGTGAAAATGCGAATCCCTAGGCATGCGAATTCCTAGGCAAGCTAAGGAAAGCAGCTCTACATCTTTGGGATGTAAGAATGGGAGGTAAAAAATAAAAGATTACGTTTTTAGTTTGTATATTGTGGTTCTGAATTTTCCTGTAAAATCTCTGTCCAATGCAGTGTTTGTATACCTTAAGGGCTCTGAGAATAACATATTGGCAGTCAATAAATATGAGAGTGATATTTAAACAGGTCTAGATCACCACACTCCCCAAGAAAACGCTTGACGTAGTGTAGATTTCAGTTAATATGCTTGGCAACGATAAGAAAACCAAAACCATTATTACAAAGTGACTGGTGAAATAAATGCACAATGTTCCATCCACATATAGAGTATTCATTTAGTCAAGTAAATTAGGTTAGTTTTGTAGAAAATCTTTCGTATGCAATCACAAATCCCTACTGCTTTTCTTTTAAACAAATTCTTAAACTTCTAACGACTGAAGTTTTTGGCATATAAATATGGTCTAACTTATTGTTATTTAACTATTCTTCTTAGTTTTTATGTATAAAAAACTTACATGGTATCGCAGCACAGGCATGACCATCGAGCTTCATACACTAAATCTTGTAACCAGGAGCAACCTGTAACGCATGCCGCTTTTCACTCACAATCAGAATGTTATTGGACTAAGACACCGCAGCGCTACAAACAACAGTCTTATGTTTCTTCTGACGACCTTGCTGGCTGCTATGACGTAACACTCAGCTTAGGGAAGATGTCGCAAAAACAGATGTTTGGAGTATCACATTTCCCTTGTTCGATGCAACTTTTATATCTCAAAATAATCATAAACACTAGCTAAAGATACAAAAGAGACTACAATAAAATGGTGCACAAATACAAAAAATACATGCTTGCGTATGAATTCCCTCCATTTTCCCTTCATTTATCATCATTATTTGAAGCGTAAATATTTATAACTCTTAATATATAGAAACAAAAAAAGAAATAAAAGATATATTAGCCTACCTATGTAGGTACATTTGAACACCTAAAAGTCCGTCGTGCAGGAGCTGCCTAAACGAAGCGAATTCCTCAACAGTTGAATAACTTTTAATAAAAATGAATGTGAAATCCAAATCGATTAATGAAATAAAATAAATATGGCATTTGGGGAATGAAATGATACGTTTTAAAACTTCAAGTTTATATCTTAATGAACAAGAACTATGATTTCGCCTGCTTACCATTTTTAATCAAACAGCAAAAATTAAAACAATTTCACTGGATTAAAAAACACAACTAAACACGATACAGTACAGTAAATCCAGTGAAATATTTTTGCGATTGATACTGTATCTGCAACTCAAATGAACTCGGAACAAACAAGAGTTGAGCGCTCTAATGCTATTCCCAGGAAGATGAACAAAATATCAATAAGTCATGCGGCCAAGTGCAGATGACCTTCACGAGAGCGCTTTCAACAATGGCATTCGCGTCACAAAAATAACACCGCACGTTACAACAATCATGTACAACTGCTTGTAGACTTCGTATACATACTGTATAGGCCTAATTACTTTGATTATAAATTGATCCGATAATCCGAACTTTTGCCAAACCGAACAGGTTTTGGCCCGAATTAGTTCGGCCTGGATGGCGGGGTTGTGCTGTATGCAAAAATTCATAAATTTGATGTGTGACTATACAGAATGTAATTAACAGAGTTGTTTTAACTTCCTGATGGCAGACATTTAACAAGTTGCCTTTAGAAGGAAAAATATATTAGAAAACTCAACTTCATGACAAATATGGCTAAAACCTTTCCCATAAAGAACCCTTCCATGACAGAAAATGGATGATTGCAGTTTACTGATATAAGTCATCAGCAACACATCCATTGGACTGCTTTTCTGTAATGCTTTTAAGGACATTAGATGGGCCATTTGGAAGTTGATAGAGACGGCGATACATTACGTAAACGAGCACGTTAAATGTTTATACAAATAGAAAGTAGGTTAATGGCCCATTTCAATTATGCATCCAAAGTGAATTCCTGCTAACTCGAGAAGTGCAGTTTTCCGCAACTCGCTCGCGCTTTGTCTCGTCTGCACCACCACCGTGAAGCAACCGTCATGTACGAGGGAAATTGAGTGAGTGGGTGAGAGAATTCAATATTGATTCAAGCTATGCAATGGATATGTGACCCAAACAAAAAGGTTTCCCTTGTCGTTTCATCTAGTTTATTTTTATTCTCCTATGGCGCTACAACACGAGATCGGGCCATGGGCTGCCGCAGCGACCGCTGCTTGCTCTAACTCCGTCTTACGACTTCCTTGATAGAGGGCACTATTCAAAGGGAGCATGCCGAACATCCCGCTGAACTCCTATATGTGACTCTGTAAGACTGAAAAACGCTACCTCCCGATGGGGCAGCTCCCCATTAATCTTTCGAACCTGGGTTGTTGAATAGCGTTTTAACTACTGAGGCACCACAGGCGGTAGGCACTGATGATACATGAGATGAAATTATATATTGAGAAAGGATTTTTAAGCGAGGAAACGTTCCAGGCCTAAGTTTAAGGTAACTCCCGGCATTTGCCATTTATGTGGACTGAGGAAAACCTGGAAAAATTCTCAGTCAGGGAGGACGAAACTGATGACGATACTGAGATATAGAACCTGAATTCCCGCTCACGAGTCCGCGCCTTAACGCCCTCAGTCACCCGTGGCAGTAAGAGCCTGAGCGAACCCTGTTCCAGACCTGCCTCCCAACTTAGAAAATTCCTATGTACAGGAATTTTATGACACAAAAAATCCATTCACTCTGGCCGAATAAATCCGCCATCTTGGGTCTATGGGATAGGTATAAATTGATATAGTGAAATGAACACGGTGTAGAAAAAGCGTTATAAATCTCGTTACCTTTAGAAAGCATATTATTTAAGTTTAATTTCCAAGTTGAACAGTTTTTGTTAAAATATTACTATTTTGAAAATTATATACATTGTCATTTTTGCGCTCATTGTACAGGTAAGTATTTTAGTATACCAGAATTATAAAAGGATATTAATAAAATAAACATTTAAAGAGATTTAATAAATTACTTTGTAAAATTTAACATACTCTTAAAACTATCGTAGTTTGAGTTTACTTCATCGTATTTTCTGATACGCTTCCACGTTCAATTCTTCGCTTCACTGCAGTGCCAATGCTCCGTGACCATAAAAGCAAATATGACACTATGTATAGACTGTAAAAATACTATCCACATTCTTAACAACGTATAGATAGAGTAGAGTAGAATATTTATTTCGATCTTTTATTACAAAAATGATTTATACATTTTTTGCAATTCAGACTAATACAACTTTTACTTGAAGTCTATCATGTCATGACTTTTACTCGTTGACATGAGTTAGAGACCTATTTGGTATACGTTTTCTCTCTTCACTTTCCTAATTCATTTGCCCCATACTTTTCTTAAATATTCACCCATACTCCTACTTCATTCCCACCCTCTAACTGGCAACATTTTTATTGCTACAATATTGTTTTTCATTTTGCATACCATATATCCTTCCTCCAATTACTTGCTTCCCTTGCACTGCATCAAGCAATGAAACATACCCTCTGTTTCTCCACACAACATAAGCTGCTGTTTCCAAATCCTTTTATATACAATACTCCCATTCGAATCCATGCATGTCCCTCCTTCCCTTGCTTATCACAGCTGCCAACACACTTCTCCCTGCCCCAGTCTTTCTTTATACACTCTCAAAGAAATATTATTCTCAAAACTCGACCATATCCCTTGTCTCTCAATATTTTCTATCCTCCTTACAATCCTCCAGATACCTACTGAATTGTTTTCTCTCTTCCCATTTGCGAGGTCTCTTCAAAAAATATCGCGAATTTTGAATTTCCGCGGGCTACGTACATTCGATTTTCGATTGTTTTGTGGCGTTATGTTGGTACTCATGTCCCTCACTTATGTTGACAAACTCGGCCATTTTGAATCTTCAGTTAATTGTTGACAGCTATTTTGCTTGGACGTGTTTTGGCTCGTCTTCGATTTTTGCCTATTCCAAAAAATGGAACAAAGAATCTGTATCAAGTTTTGTGTGAAAAACAAAATTAAGTGCGCGGATGCATTCCGAACGTTGACTGTGGCATATGGTGAAGCTACCTTGGACCAAAGCAACGTTTATCGGTGATACAAAATGTTCTCAGAGGGTCGAGAAGATGTGAACGACGAAGAGCGTCCCGGACGCCCGAGCTCGTCAACAACAGACGAATCATTGAAGAAGTGAAAATAGTATTGGCCAATCGTCGAATCACCGTTAGAGAAGTTGCTGAGGACCTAAACATATCGATTGGCTCGTGCCATTCGATTTTTACCAATGATTTCGGCATGAGACGGGTCGCCGCAAAATTCGTACCAAAGTTGCTCAATTTCGACCATAAACACCACCGCATTAACGTTGCTAAGGAGCTGTTGAACTCTGTCCGCGACAACCCAAATTTGCTCCAGAGGGTCATAACTGGTGACGAATCATGGGGTTTATGGTTATGACGTGGAAACTAAAGCTCAATCATCCCAATGATTGCTGCCACACGAGCCAAGACCGAAAAAAAGCGCGCCAAGTTAGGTCGAATGTGAAGGTTTTGCTTATAGTTTTCTTCCATTGCAGGGGCGTGGTGCATCATGAGTTCTTGCCACAGGGTAGAACGGTCAATAAGGAATATTACCTGCAAGTTATGCGCAATTTGCGCGAAGCAATCCGCCAGAAACGCCCGGATTTGTGGAAGAAAAAAAATTCGCTTTTGCACCAAGATGACACCCCTGCTCACACATCGTTGCTTGTGCGCGAATTTTTGGGCAAAAACAACACACGTATGATTCGCAACCCCGTACTCCCCAGACCTGGCCCCCTGTGACCTTTCTTTTGTTCCCAAAACTGAAGAGGCCCATGAAAGGACGACGCTACGCCACGATTGAGGAGATAAGGCGGCATCGAAGGAGGAGCTGAACAAGATTACAAAAAACGATTTTTTAAAGTGCCTCGAGGATTGGAAAAAAACGTTGGCACAAGTGTATAATATCTGGTGGGGATTACTTTGAAGGGAACAAAATCGACATTCATGAATAAATAAATAATTTTTGAAAAAACACAAAATTCGCGATACTTTTTGAACAGATCCCATACATAGCCCATACCGATCTCTTCCACCAGCGTCGTATTTCATACAAGTTTTAATTACATTACCATCCTCATTCAGATTCCTATATAAGGATTTCTGATCTCTTTCAACCAGCATTCCCTTTCTTCCTAAACAACGTATGAATAATGCATTACTTTTCAAGGCCTGTAAAATGCCAAACACAACCCCTTTTAGAACGAAATAACAAGAATTTTAGGTGCTAAAAATATTTCGAGATTAAACTACAGAGAACGCAAACTACATTGTATTTTCATTTAGTCTACACAAAATATGAAATCTGCTAACTGACCTTAACTTTAATTATATTAACATCATGGGAAACAATAACCATATTACTACCTCATTCCGGTCTACTAACGTATAAAGCAATATGAAGCTAATGGACATATGTAATTATTATTTTTACCGTAACTTTCGAAGCAGTAGAATGAGAGTAATTTAAATTTTTCTGCCCATTTTGTCCTGTTTTACCTGGGTGAAATATCATGAAATAAACTAAAAGTAGTGGAGCGATAAGTACCAACTTTCGCGACGTTACTACACTATGATTTCCCTATTAACCCTGATATAATACACATTTCAGCTGTTTTCAATGTGAACTTAGTAATTAACTACCTACGTCATACGACGTCATGCTCTGCGAAATATTTAATTGAAGCGGCGCGTTAACAACTGACAAAATGCATATAGTAATATAATATATTATATTACCTAGGTGCCTATACTTTCTAACCCATTCTAGCTATAAATGGAGCTTTCAAATGGACGCTCATCTGTCAGAGTTCGTGTTAGCCGGTTTCTCTGACGTAAGGTGTCTCCGCCCAACGCAGTTGGTGTGTTGTCTTTGTGCCGTTTGGATGTTTTTAAAGTAGTAAGTAGTGAAACGAATGGTTTTCGCTTTTTTGTGTTAGTTCTGCTATAATGTCAAAAGATTTAAAAACAGATTTTTATGAATGATCTTATAGAAAGGTAAGATGGCAATTTGTAAGAGTATCATCCGGTGTTATTGTTGGTAATGTTGTGAATAGATTTAAGGAAAGGAGATCTGTTCTGTATAAGAAACCGAAAATAAACTGCAATGTGCTTAAAGATGAGAATCTTCGCGAAATTGGAGATGCGTTAGAACGAAGTTCAGAGTAATCTCTTTGAATATTGCACAGAAAATAGGAATTTTGCAAAAATCCGCTTGGAATCCAACCGAACTTTTAAAATTAAGAAACACCAAGGAAGTTAAAACCACTCTTTGAAGAGTTAGCTTACATTGAATGTAAACATTTTTTCCCAGCAAGACTTCGCTGAAGAACATACAATTCAGCCAAACGTTTGAATATAGATTCATTAGTAAGTTAGCCCGATCCGATATGCTGTTTCTTTTTGTGGGAAAACTTGAAAAATAAAGTTTATTGGAATAACCCGCATTAGCATTAGTTGGAAGAATTGAAACAAAATCTAAGAAGAGAATTTGCAGCAGTTTCGCACGGAGAAGTAATGTCTGAATGGAAACTTTCTTAAAAGATGAGAGTGATGTGTGGATGCGAAAGGGCATCATTTCCACCATTTGTGATAAAGATGGGCAGTTACTGCAACTTAAATTGCATGAGGGATATATGAGCTTGAATTGCGGGTAACGCACATTCAATTGGTCGAGCACAAAGTATGCTTTTAGAGCCGTCATGCCGGTCGTGCTATCGCGGATTAACATCAGTTTGAAAGCACTGTAGAACACTGTGTTGGTACTAAAGACATCTATTTATTATTTTCTTTGTATATCTATTTTGAATTAGAATCACTGGTCTACAAAAAAGTTTTTTTTTATGTTTCCATTGGATGAATACCCTAAATTCAAATATGTTTTCAGTTTTACTCTATCAGACTAGGTTTTTAAAAAAAATCACACCAAATGTAATAATGTTCTTATATATGTGATGAAATATTAAGTTTTAAGACTTAGAGCTAAGATAAAGCTGTTTTTGTAGGTTTCATTTTGGCTTCAATATTAATAAATGTATTGGAAAAAGACAGATATGTGTCAATAATTATGAATTTCCAAACTTTTTTCACTATTAGGGAAAAGAGAACTGCAGTTTGTTCCAGTTCTGATATGTCCTTTGCTAGTGTCCTTTTTCAAACACCAACTATAATCAACCATTATTTACACATTCAATGACCTTGATAGTGGTTTCCATTATTTTAATGTCTTTATGAAACCACTCACCTTGTTCTTTACTCATTGCCCAAGATTCGCAGGCAAGTAATCAACGCGGCTATTGAGAAAATGCACTTTTAGTACTCAATCTACATCCTAGATTTATAAAATGTAACATTTCTTCTACAATTTATTTATAGTTCTCACATTTCTTGTTGCCAAGAAAGTTTAGTGTAATTTTTTGTATGCTGACTTCTCTAACTCGGACATCGACCTAGGAATGGTCTTATCCTGCATAAACTCACGATCTTGGGTGTATCGAAAATACCTGCTGCTATCTTAATTTCAGTTTTCTGTGTGCACTGTGTAACATGGTCACTGTCCTTATTCACAGTAGTAACAAATTGCTTCATCAGCCTAATTTAATAGGAATGGTGGAAGAAGGACATTAGGAGGAGAAACCAATAATTCATGCTTCACATTTTTTTTTCTCCAGTAAATAAATTGCTTCATGGTGGCCAATTTTTTCTACTCCAACTATCTGATTTACCCCTAATGTCCCATTCACAAAGTGAATAATTTATTATCTTGTATAAATACCTCAGAACATTTATTTTATGTATCTGCTCAATTAACAAATAATAAAAACTGTTATTTTTCATAATGTAAGATTTATGAAAAGCTGTAGGCCGATAAGACAAAACTAAGGCTAGTTTGAGAGATTGCATGTGGTAAGGAATCTGAAATATGAAGCTTTCATTCAGCAAAAATTGTGTAGACCAATGATATTGATCTACACATTGTGATCAATATCACATGTGAATATGCTGCTTTTGACCCTTCCGGTCGCCTCGCTTCATGCAATAACCTTTTCTTGCCAACAAATACACTAGTCACACCTCGCTTAGTGGAAACGAGCAATACCTGCATTCCGAAGGGTAGGTTTTTACGAAGCACCACTAATTGTCAAGCGCGACTCAATCTAGAGCCAATAACCAAGTCATAATAGCGTAGAAATGGACTATTTTAGTGAAATGAAACAAAATTACATTTTGATTTTAAATAAATCTATGATTAAATAATTTTAGGTTTTATAATGTTTGTATTACCTACTGTAAATGAATAAACTTGCAACAACAACAACAACAATAATAATAATAATACTTTTATACCATAAATACATGTTCTTGTTTATATCTTTTTTTCAAAGTTTTTTTTTAGAGAATACTCTCTCTCACAAAGGTATCTAGAATTTTTATATATTTCAACAACAGCCACAATATATTTCAAAATACAATAAACACTTAGCTACATACTTTCAGAACACCATTGTTACTAACTTATTGTATGGCAAAAAAACTACTGGTTAATACAAATAAAACCTGTAGGGGGAAAAACTATTCATATGAAAAGAAAAATTCCATTTATATCCCAAAAGATTTCTTACTTCGGTCACAAATCGCTCTTTAATGAATCTTATAAAAACTTGATGCATGTTATATTCTCAAATTTTTATTTAGGAATTGAACCTTAAGAAGAATATAAAACAACAACACATTCTCATGTAAATCAATATATCAGACTTAATTGCCTTTTGCGAAGTTTGAGATAACAAAAAGACTAAACTAATCAAGAATGTATGTGCTGGTTCTAGAATCAATAAAAAGACAGAACTGGGTCAAAAATGATGTGTTATCTCGAATAGGCGGAGTTTATGAAGAAAGCAGTCCAATAAATGGGTGTTATATAATAAAAGGCGGACATTTGTTAGTGCAGCTGTCTTGAAAACATCAATAATGGAAGTGTGACACTTGGTTTCCTATTTGAAGACGTGCAATTCTTTTTTACTCTTTATAGGAGTGTTATGTATGTGCTCCTAATCTTGTTAAATGTGAATATGGATAATAATGATTTGTTTTGTGCAGTACATAAACTTGGGGAGTTCTTCAGCAGAAAAGAAATTTTGAGAGTATATTTCAATGAAATATAATTAAATGTTTTAAATATTAGGATCATCCTAAAAACAGTATTTTTGCAATAGAGGTTAGAACATAATGAATTGAATATGTCCTGTTCTTCATTCACTATTAATATGTGTCGTAAATCATTTTGAATGTGCAACAAGAACCAGTTTTCTCGTAATTTTATTTAAACGTAAAATACATTATATTAAGTTATAATAGCTAATACTTTTCAGCCATTATCAAATAAAATATTTGTTCATCACTATATTATCCCCCAATATTTTGTAAGTATTTTACATAAATTTGTATTTCAATACAAATCTGTATTTTAGGTAAGACCTATTTCAGTTTAACAAAAATATGATACTTATAGAACGAATGTTTGGAGTTATAGGGAACATCTATCCAAATTTATAGAGAAGTGGTTTCTATGTGTTCAACTTTCCATCTTAGTTGTTTTTAATAACTTTCTTAAGAGAAATTTACATTTGCCAGTATAACAGATTAAATGTAAATACTTTCTCGCCAATTTATTAGGAACAATTACTTCATAATTATTTCTATCATGAAAACAAGAAATTTGATCTAACTTTCAGGCAATGTTTACGAAAGTTTGTGGTTTACCTGTAGAAGAAGAGCAAGGCTTTCAATACTAAAATAAGTTAATTCTTAAATAATGTCATAAATATATGTTGATCAACGTGGTTGGGGGTCTACATCGGCCGATAAGTCATCGCTCAAGGAAAGCCGCGATACACTATCCGTGTGAACTGCTACGTTGGGTGTACCTCGTTCCACTTAGCAGGTGGTGTTTGAACAGTGGAGGGGGGAGGTCTTCTCCTATAGTAAAGCCTGTTAAAAATGCTAAATGGTAAAATAGGCTTAATTATTCTATTTACGACTACTTACTAATGATTAATATGTCCTTAGTAAGCCCGTTCGTGTTGTTAGTAGATTATCTGAAGAGAAATTCCTAGAATATAGAGTTCAAGTCTAATGCGATTCATAAAGTGGTTAATACCTTCAATTTCTCAAAGATAATTAAGAACAATAATGAGTTATTTCATAAGTAGAAGCCAGAAATGTGCCAAAAGTGAAGGCAAGCAGTTTCAATATGTCCTTGTATGACATGCGAGAGTAAATAAAAATTTAAATGCATTAGAGTTTATTAGACTGTCACTCTAGTATTTTACCACCGACTTTTGTGCTGTTCCACTCGCCCCGATTCTAGTGTATCTAGGCTGGCCGTGAGCGATTGCTTATCGACCAATACTGTCATCCATCACAATGTCGGAAATCAGATACTTGGATGACCCGATATTTTGAAGAGATTTTTTCCCAGCAAAATAGAACTTTTAAATCGCTGCTATGAAAGCTATGACGTCATCGATAAGAACGAATTAAATTACATTATATTATCTTTTCGTATAATTTGAAAGAGAATATATTTAAATGTGTGCGAATGGAAAACACATTTTATTGGCTTCTATCCAAATGCAACAAACATTTACTGAATAAAATAATTTTAGTTTCGACATTTACTGTATTCAGATTTTCGAAATGTTCTCCACTTAGAGTTTGACAATGACTAAGTTGAAACAAAATCTTTTTCTAAGCTTGTTATTTTTGGTGTCATTTATACACACTTCTATTATATACATTTTTTACTTGCTTAAATCTTAAACTTGTTTAATTTCTCCGTTAATTAATCATTTTTTTCTATGTTTTCTGTAATGTTTTGGAAGATTCTACAAGAACCGACTATCAGGAAAGCTGACAGGTAATGTAAACTCACGGTATGATGGTAATGGAAGTGATGCTTTGAAAGAGGAAACGTTTGGCAATGATGCGAAAGAGAAGTGTGGGTTTCAGTTTAATCAAGTGGACAGGTTGCGTGTTAAGGTAACCCACTGGACTGCTGCAAACCATCGTGAACCGATTCGTCGACTCTTTCATTACATACAAGATGTACTAGATTGGAAAACATTTTTTTCTGAAACTGGTATCTTAAGATAACATAAAGGTACAATAAAATTATTTACAAAATATCATTTTCGACATTTCAGCTGTCTTCCTGCTAATGTTAAATTTGTTAGCGAATTCCATCCTTGAATTTACAGACAAAACACTCTTAACTTATGTTTTTGACATCTTTAAGATTACTGAACAATCTTTCCGGAAACCACATCTGGACTGTATGCTAGATGATACAGCAGTTCTATTGTGAATATTTTACTGGACCAATCTAGTAATGAGCAGAAGTAGCAGCATTTGTATGTTTCAGCATAGCTTACTTTCTATTTGTAGCAAGAGATAGTTGTCTTAAAACGTTCACATTTGCTCGCAGTATAACTTAGCGTCAACTGCACGATGCCTGGGATCAGGTGGAAACGAATATCACTTTTGAAATTTTCCCCAACGCAAGCATTGCCTTTTGACTTTGATCGAGGTTCTTTACCACGGAATAACCGTTGCATTTTCTTCTTAGAATTATAGAACAAGAACCATTTTCCATCCCATTTCCACTCCGTAGTCTAGGAGATCTTTAAGAAGTTGTTTACAAATATCAACCCGTCGCCGGACCTGTGCTTCAGCAAGCATATGTATTCTACACTTCGACTTATATAAGGGTAGCTCCTGAAGTTTCCGGCCTAACCACTTTCTAGGTATGATAATGACATAAAAAAAAAAAAAACTATATTTCACTTTTCAATATAGTGAACCTTTATTGCCATATACTTCTCACATCTTTGAATTAACATTTCGATCCCTCCCCCCAATAAATGGATGTCTTGTCTGCAAAATGGGCATAAACAGCATCCACTACTTCTTCGTCACACTTAAATTTCCTTCCTCGAAGCTCCTTCTTGGACTTTGAGAAGAAGAAATAGTCACTGGGAGCTAGATCCGGGCTGTAGGATGGATGGTTGATCTCCTATCAAACTACTATAAATAAACACCTGCAACCGTAATATTAATATTAACTGATTAAATTAAAACTTTTGTAATAACTTGTAGCATAAGTGCACATTTACTTGTAATAAAATCAAATCATTTCCAACAACATCGTCTGTAATATTAAATAAAAACTTTCAAAATGTTTACAAAGAACACATGCTAAATAAAATAATATATGCCCGCGATAGATTCGCGAGTACGTGAACAGACGAATGTTTTAAGACGATGCAAGCCAGAGAATGCTGACGTCAGATAGAGTGGGTTGTCAGACACTGCCGTTACAGAAACAAATGAAAGGAAATAAGAGCGCAAATTTTGTAAATATGGATCCCAGCACTCGCCTAAGTAACTAGGGGAAACCACGAAAATGTAGAGTTCAGGATGCCTGGCCCAAAGGGAATTGAATCCAACCCCACTTTAGCCACCCTGCTCGGTGCTCCCTGGTAACTGAGACAAATGAAAAGGTCGTTTGAACTTTCTGGCCTATCTAATAAATGACGGTTATTAAGCCGTGGGGTTAATCGACAGCTATCGGAACTCGTAAGCGTTTCGTACGAGTTTATGGCGAGCTGCATTTAAAAGATAGGCAATGCAAGAATAATGAAGCTCTGTAGGCAATGTGTGCATCGTGTATCGACTATTGTTTTGTTTTAGAAGGGGCGTAGCCAAAGCAACAGAAGCAATATTAGGTAGCGCCATTAGCGTGAGTTCAAAAAGTATTACTGCGCATGAGTTCATCGACTTAATTTCTCCTCTAGGAAACGTCTTTGTATAAACATTGTGTCGGTCCTGGTGGTGTAGTGGTTACCATACTTGCCTCCAATACCCAAGATCGCGGGTTCGAATCCGGCCAGGATCGATGGATTTTTTCGGGGCGTAAAAATCCTAAGTATGGCTTCCTTCGGAAGGGAAGTAAAGCCGTGGGTCCCGTGTCGTACATTTACGGCACGAAAAAGAACCTCAAGCCTGAAAGAGAGGCCTCTGAGCAAAATTTGTCGGCCGTTTCACGCCCTGAGTTGAATGGGACGCTGATGACCTCAGCTGTTAAAGAGCGTCCATAAATAAATCAATCAAAAAAAAAAAAAATACACATTGTAACTTTCTCTACAAATTTGTTAATTTTACTTCTAGAAAATAAAAATGGATAGGGCATCATTATTTTTGCAACTTATTTCCTCCTTCCCTCTTCATAAATTTTATTAGCTAAATCACTATAATAGACAAGCAGGAAAGAAAACTCTTTTTTCGTAAAATTTCTTTTGCTTTAAGCAGTCCACTCAGTTATTTTAAATATTATGTAAAAATAAAAATATATGTATATAATAAATAAAAAGTAGTGAATTATTAAATGTAAAATTCGTCATGTTTTAACAAAATAATTATTATTTAAACAAATGCTTTATATAATTAATTTTTGTATGTAACTGTAAATAACTTGAACCAAAAATAATTGCAACGGTATAAAAATTTAAATTTATCATAACTGTTTCAAGTTAGCGAAAGCTTGGCTTAGAATTTTGATTGATTCTTATTTTATCCTTTTTTTTTAAGTTGCCTGAATTACACGTTCAGTTGGAGTGATTTATTTCTTAATTTAATTTTTAGCACTTTTCTTTTAAGAAGTTTATTTTGAAGACTTACCCTATTGACGTATTTCCCTCATTTTACCTTCAACAGCAACATAAAATATTTGTGATAAAGATGGAAGTATTTTTATGCATTTTGAGAATTTTTCGGTCCAGCATCACATTTTTGTCGTTAATTTAAGCAGTTCCCTCTGAAAATCCCTCAAGCAGAACTATTTTATAAACTGTTTACTACACACGTACACATTTAAGACATTAATGTGTCTGTTCTTGGTATGCAAGAAACCTCATAATATACAGTTTAGGATTCCTGGGAAACTAATGGTATGCCACGTTGTTCCATTTGTTTTTACATTGTACTATTTAACTGATTATGAAAATAAAATATGACAATGAAATTCACCTCATTATTTTTTACTGTATTTTCACACGACTTTCATCCCCGCCTGTGGTGCCTCAGTACTAAAAACGGGTGTTAAAGACTATTAAAAAACACGACTTTCACACCTAGTTCACCTCCAATGGTTTAATTCCCTGAGATTTTATGGATATCTTGGTCCTCCAACCAATCCATAGCCCTCCTCCTTCATGACATCATCTTTGGAATTTCTACGTCCAAAAGGTAATTCTTCAGATTCGGCACAGAAAAGAATCACTGGGGGCTAGAATTGGACTATGGATGAATGGTTAAGCTCCAAGTGCCAACAATCCAAAATGCTTTTTTAGGTTTTATGGTAATGTGAATAATCGTGAAGCAGGAACACGTCAGTTTTACATGACGTGTTTTGATGACCTCATATAAATGCTGTACTTTTTCTAGTGCTGATGGACATGAATTCCTACAGCAGGACACCTTCTCTATCACAGAAATAGTTGTCATTACTTTTCTGGATGATTGCCGCACATTGGAGGTTAGGAGCGCTTATGCTTCCATTGCGTAGGGTTAGGTCTTATTATAAGTACCCCTTTGAACAATTTCTAGACTGCTACTGAATTCCTGAAGTATTAACACGACTTGATAGGAATTCATTTTAGTCCATTCTTTAAGCATCTCCGTACCAATTGAGAAAACGCATAATATTATGGTTCAAAAACTACAATGCAAAATGTGTGACGAGGAAAAATAGTACAATTTATAATGATGTACTATAAATTGTACCATTATCACAGTACAGGCTATCAACACAGCACACTTTGATAAAGTAAATAGCTTTTATTTAAGGCAAATTAATTATATAATTATTACGCAATGTTATATTATATTAGCATTCTGGAAACCAAGGACCCAGCAAAACAAATAACGTTATGGTGTAAAACTTGGAAAATAATAGCAGAATTTTCTTCAAATTGTTGTTTTTTTTAAACCCACATTCATCCAGTTATTTGCGTTTGGGTTATGTTACTCCCTGAATTTGTTCAAGCCATTATTGCTGCAATATTATACATTGTTTTAATAATGCGCAACAAAGTATGCCGTTATTATTGTTGTGCTCTATTGCAACCAGATTAGTAATTTGCGACTTTAATGTCACAAACAATATCCTTTCCCAATTTATCATTTCATCTCATGTATCATCAGTGTCCACCGCCTGTGGTGCCTCAGTAGTGAAAACGGGCGTTAAACACTACTCAAAAAAAAAAAAAAAAATGTCACAAACAATTTTATTCATTACTTATTGATTTTCCAAACATAAAATTGGAATGGTAGCTTGGGTCTATAAATTTTGCAAAGTCTTTCCAATAAATTAGAACAGTTCAAAATAGAAGAAACGCGGCGGTACAATTTATGCGACTTGGCGGCCATTTTGTTTATTTAATGTTATCTTCCCTCCAAAGCAGAAACTATTTCAAGTATTACTGCCGGCTATTATTGAGGTAAGTGACAAGTGCAAAGTGTGAAATGTGAAAACGAAACGAAATCATACATACCTGTGGATATATATAGCAGCTTAGCTGCTTGAGACGAAAATTACTTCGCAGATTATAAAATCAAACAAACAACTGCAACACGACTTGCGTGCCTGTTACGTTCATCATTTTCGCTACAGTTTCACTTTACCTCTTAATACACACTCTCTCCATTTTTCTAGCGCCTCAGCTTAAATAGTCTATCAGATATGGGACCAGTACATTTTAAATTCCGGTATATATAAAACCTTACCCCTCTCGTTTGGTTTCTGGATAATTGTGATGATCACTTCTTGCAAACCTAGCATGGTCGATAGCTTTTTCTAGGACGTAAAACTCCTAAGTATGGCTTCCTTCGGTAGGGAAATAAAGCCTTGGATCCCGTGTCTTAGATTTACGACACGTAAAAGAACCTCAAGCCTGAAGAAAGAGGCATCCGATCAAAACTGACGTACCATTTTACGCCCTGATTTGAGTGGAATATAAATGACTAAAGATGTTAAAAACGCCCTTAAATAAACAAAATAAAATTAAATTAAATATGCTGTTATACATTCACAACGGAAAATCAAGACAAAGAAAGCCTTCTATCCTCATCAACGAAATTCGACTGCAGTAATTTAAACTTTGAGAGATTGCCTTTCTGATTGCGTGTCTTGCAATAAAATTAATTCATTATATTTCAAGTATAAACTAATTGTAAAAAATATTCAATTTATCCTACATTCAGAGACTGTACGGCACTTTTATTTAATAACACGCGCATTTAATTTGCTGAGGAGTTTTTAATTAGAAATGTTTTAAGTTTACTTTAATTATGCTGTACAGGAACCTAGAGGCATCAATTAAGGACATTATTTGGCTTAAAGGTTACGCCACGCAATATGTTGTCCGCTCTGGGATTATTCTGTGACGCCCGGTATATGAAAACATGTGTTACTGACAAGAGCCTCGAGCTATGTTGGTGTTACACCATACCAAAGAGCAACACCCCAGTGTGCTGCTGCTACGATTATTAAATGAAAGCTCCCAGGCAACATCTACGTGAACAGCCTTTAAAAGGTTTGTATTAACCAGCAAAGTGAGTAATTAATTTTGCATTACAGCGTTATTTACTTACAACGACAGTATTAAAATATGAATTCGAATTCAAATTACTTACTTAAAATAAGAATAATTGTAACCTTTTAAAATTAAAGTGAATTAGAGATATCGAGAAACCGTTTGATGCTTCTGCAACAGACGAAACCAGTTATCTTGGGGTTACAGTCGCTTAGCATCTCTTCCATCAATTGCAGCTCTCTCCCTAAATTGTGTTGTAAAAGAAATAAATTAATTTGATAATTATAATAAATTACAACATTCATGCATCTGTGTTAATTGTCCAATCCTGTCAGTAAGCAGGGTTCTCGGTGCAATAATAAAATAATCATAGTTTGCTTTAATGTAGGGTGACCTAATGGAATGTGAAGATTTTCAGAATCTTCTTGTGGGACACTCGAACAGAATTAAATAAAAATACTTTTTCAAGGAACAAATACCACAATGCAATTTAATAATCTGAAATTATTTTTCAAAAATCACAGGTGACTCAATGGAATATGACTTTTTCAGAACACTGTCGTTTCTAACGATTTTGTGTTACAGTTATTGTATTGGTTGCTATGAAACCTTCCAAACATGCAATTTATTTTATACGTTTAGTAAACAATTGTACGGATAAATGGATGGTTGAAAAACGTGTATTCACTGTTACAAGATTTATTGAATATAAGCCAAACTCCTGCGTTCAGAAAAGATTTAAGGTAGAATTTAATGTGCCACGTTAAAAAAAGAATTCCATCCTATAACGCCCTTCTGCAACGAGTGTGTAAATTCAGTGCAGTGTTCGTGTTAGCGCTTGCAGAGTACATGCGACTAATAATATTGCAAGAGTAAGAGGCGCAGTGCTTAGAAGTCCAATCCGCTTTGCTAGGCGTCATTCGGCGAATTTGTAGCGTTCGCCGTTTCCTTCACAATTATCTAAAATTCCATCCATACAAAATTCAAATTGTGCATCGATTTAAAGACATATAAACGAACTCGATTGGCATTTTGTAGACAGCTCCTTGCAACCCAGATATTCTGAATAAACTAATTATGCTAGAAGAGGCCCATTTCTGTCTTTCTGTGTTCGTAAATGTACAGAATGTTCGTTACTGGGGTATAAGAACAACCATTGAAATCACAGAAAGTAACAGTGTGGTGTGAAGTTTCTGCTGTCCAGACTTTTTTGAAGGAGGAAACCGTACTGAGACCGTCAACGCACAGCAATATGCAGAAATTCTAGCAATCCATAAATTTCATATGAATGATAATGATGAAACTAAGTTTTGGTTTCAGCAGGATGGCGCCACAGCTCACATCACTCGTGAAGCAATGAGCACTCAGCGGATCCTGTTTTCTGGAGGCATTATTTCTCGATTTGCTAATGTTGCCTGGCCAGCACGATCTCCAAGTAAAAGTAAAGTAAAGTACTGCGACAGGCCATGGACTATCGTGCAGTTAGGAGAGCACATAACTCGTGAAATTAGGGACACTGCTCATATTTTTAAAAATCATATTTTTAAGTGGGCTTCATGAAAACGAACACTTTCTGGGAGTACCCCATAAATGGCTCGGCCAAAGGCAAAACACTCCGGGGGAAAACAAAACTGGTCGCACGGTAGATATTTCAATTGTTCTAAGCTACTGAACAAAATAGGACTCATTTTCGGGATACACACTTAAAATACCGTTTTTAAAGGGTATAATGGGCTTTGCGTATAACATGTGAATTACCTGCGGCTTAGATTCAAGATTTTGGGAACACTTTACGCTTCATTACTGGACCGGGGGAAATTTAAAATGTTCGGAATTGCAAGTAAAGCTGCTCTAAACCATTGACAGAGATTTTCAATATCCATTGTTACAGCTTTTGCACAGGGTACGGAATAAAGCTTCGCTTTTTTCGTGGGCCTTTACAGGAGGGGAAGCTATCTTTTATGTTAATCTCCTAGTGATTTCAAGAATCAGTAGCTATATCCTTGATTTTTTCTTCCGCTAAAAGAGAACTTCTACCATTGTACATGTTCAAAATTTTGTTTACGGTTTCAAATTTATTCGCTACAAATTTCTGCAAGAATTTGCGCTGTATCACAATATACACCCCCTGCTCAACGGCACATGCAACATCCCTGCAGGACGTTCAATACAATAAATAGTGCGCTATTGTCACTGTCTAGAAAAAGATCTCTCTCTCTCTGGATATTGGTGGGGTGATGGTACGGTACATTGTATGGCTAGGAAATCCAGTAGTTTCCTTTCTCAATGACAAGATCATCTGTACACCTTACCCTCATAGCGCAATGCTCCGCCCCTTCAGGCTTCCAATAGGATGGGCTCGAGTGCATAGTGGTTTCAAATGCAGTTCATTCGCTAGAGCTAAAACAGTGACAGCAAAGCAGCACTTGATGCTGACCAGTACCTCTGATCTTCAGTGTCCCCGCCGAAAGAAGCTGCAGCGTTGTTTTTGTGCCGTTAGGACATTCTTGAAATAATGAGTTATGAAACGAGTTTTTTTGTGCTTATTCATATGTTAATGCTTTTAAAATACCAAAAAGTTTACCCTTTAGAACACAGAGTCTTGATGTATAATTCGTATGTGAAAACAAACTCTTGCAGAAAATTACAATGGCGATTTATAAGAAAATTTCCCGATTTTTCCTGCATCTCATACAAATGTAGATATTGTCCGTAATCTTGTGATTAGATTCACGAAAACATCTGTTCTCGAAAAGAAACCGCAAGTATACCGCCGACGAAATAATAGAAAGTTTAGAACGAAGTACAATAAATTCCTGCAAAAGCTTGTACAAGAAACAGACATTTCACAAACCTCGGTCATCAAAATTTTAAAATTACAAACTATTTAAGATAACTTCAAGAATTTCAGCCACATGATATAAACAGAGTAAAATTCTGCAACTGCGTTTTTAACATACATTTAATTTTTTATAACGGTAAAAATATATAATTTTTAAATAGCCTTGTAGTGCTACAGATCAAAAACAGAAACAATTGGTGTTGTACACGAAAAGAGTGTATATTAAAAGAAAATATCATGAACATGCGGATATACAAAGACAACACAATCGTACCGTTTTTCAATGAATTAACGGCCATTGAATATAAACATTTTTTTTCAACAAGACTCAGTAATAGCATTTACAATTGATCTCTCATTAGCTTAAATTGAAGAAACATTTGAGAATAAAATCATTAGTACCGAATTATTGCTAGCACGATCCCATATGCGATTTCTGTTAATGGAGGAACTTGAAAAATAATTAATCCGCATACGTTACTAGAAATGAAATACAATATACGAACAGCAATTATGTAAACTGTCTCAAAAGATGTTAGAGGTGTGTAGTGGCACAAAGACATAATTATGAACATGTATGATAAAGGTAGATGATTATTGTAATTGTAATTTGTATAGAGATCTATGTGTTTATATTAGATGGTTGCATATATGTGATCCAGCCGGCAGACAACCGCCAAGCCTGGCCGTGTTCTCACGGGTCTCTGGTTCCACAGCATTAAATACGCACCAAAGGAAACCGAGGAATAGCGGGGCCTTATGAAGGCAAATCGTGTGGGTGAAAGCACGTATGAGGTACGCCGACTTCTGATATTTCATATTAAATGAAGTTAGGCAAAAAATAAACTATGCAGACACATTTGGTTAGTTATGGAAAGTTTATAGTTAATATAAATGATGGAAGATCAATGGAAATGTATATATTTCAGTGCATCATAGGCATGATACAGTTTCACAGAACATTATGCGAAAGATAACAAGTGTTATCAGTTAGAAATTTGTTCTTTAACTGCTCCTTGTCCAGAACAGATAACAGAAACAGAAAGAAAGGAAGAACATAAAGGAAAGAAACTAATAAAATATTTATTAACCAGAGCTTAGTTAATTTATCTTTGTAGCACTAAAACTACTGGAAAAAATATAAAAATTGTATGCCAGTTTTAAAAACGTTATAAAGCATGCTAAAAAGCACAAATGAATTAATTTAAAATACTCACCTTTTTAAACAACAGTGACTTTTACGTTGAGTAATTCCGACATCCATTTTCCTATTATTCAGTTTAGTACAGAAGGTTATATCACATTTAAATCTTAATGGATTCAATGGAGCCCTGCAAGAACATGTAATGGGAAGAGCAAACAGCGGATTGTTGTGACGTCACAGTTCACATTCCCTCGTGAATGATTGTCAGCATGTGTATCCACTGCCCACGATTATTTCAAAAACAAATTATCGATCATTCCGGAAATGAGTAGCAAGGGAATTTATCTGCAGCTTGTACATACAAGTACGTAGAATTTCACAGAGGGTTGCCGCTTGTTGAGAGTACTGTGTGCTTGGCGTTGAAGGAAAAACACCATAATAATTGAAATATAATGATGCTTCAGTGTTTAGTAATTGGTTGTCCTTTTTATTAATTAATTTTTATACCGAAGGTGCCAAAAATATGTACACACTTTCACAGTAGATATCTATTTCATATATTTCAAAGTTGGACCGAAAAACAACAGTCATGTGTAGTATGATGTTCTATAAACAGATGCGAGTCATATAGTGATAGTCTTGCTACGTGACAGATGAATCAGCAATGAACAAATGAAGCCAAGATTATCGTATGATGTTCTGTAAACAGATGTGAATCACATTGTGTTATGTTAGCGTTTCTACAACAAAATGGAGTCAAGAGTATCGTTTGAATAGCGGAAAGCAATTTTGAAGTGGTATTGGAAAACCGAGAATGTTGTTGAAGTTCAAAGTAAATGGGGACGTGTGTACAGAACAGAACCGCCAAGGTAAGTAGCAATTGCGCGTTTTCGAGACAAATTTGAGACTCGTGGTACCGTATGCGATGTTCACAAGGACAGATCTGGGAGACTTCGCACAGCAACAAGCCCCGCGTCCTCAGCTTTGGTTTTGGAATGTTTCGAGCACTCACCGCAGAGCACTCACGAAGGTCCGATTGAGTTTCCACCCCATTCTCTGGATCTAACTCCTTTGAACTTCTACCTATGGGGAACTCTTAAGGATGCTGTATACCGTGGAAAACCTGCTACATTGGCAGCACTTCGGGAAGAAATTGAAACGGCATGTGCTGCAATCGCTTTTGCAAGCGTTGCTCAATCAGTTCAACGTACTCAGAAGTGTATTGACGCCGATGATGGGCATTTTGATCAGCTGTTTTAACTGTAAAACAAGATGATTAATGCTTATCAATTTCTGTTTGTGTGAAGCCAGTTTTGTTATGTTAACATCGTTTTTTCTTTTCGTGAAGTGTGTATACATTTTTGGCACCCTCTGTACTTATGCTGCATTTTTCTACTTAGATACAGTAATAAAATCGATAACTAACCCGAGAATGAGCAGAAGTATTAAGGATTGCAAATATTTCAGCATTCCTATTTCAATATAATCCCATAACTGACGTAGATTTGCAAAACGCTGGAGAAACGTTTGCCAAATTGTGGACTTATGGCGTTAAACATACTGAGTGGGCCGTACAAGTATCACTCTCTCGTGTGGTGTTTGCTGCCATAGTTTACAGAGGTACGTTTCTGGATATTAAGCAACTAAATCACTCTCACCAGTCAATGAGAATGGGATTATCATGTGAAAGAATTTATTGTATCAAAGCTTACGACTCAGTGTTTTATACAGTGTGTCCCATGGAGGATAGCTTGACATTTCAGTACCACACGCTTTTCAGTGAGGTTTATTACTCGAGTTGAAGAGAAAAGAAATAGAGAAGAAATACGGCGACGCCGCGATGGTGCAGTGGGGTGCAGTCTTGCCGGCTCTTGCACGTGACGTGATCAGTAGTTTGAAGTAAATGGTCGTCAATAGGAAGGCAGATGAACGTGTATCTAATATTCTGTGGAGAATGGGGAATGGAAAGACATTATTTTAGTGGCGTGTAGCAAGAAACTGAAAAAAAAAATTATATTGACTGCAAAGTGCATTTGAAACAGAAAAGTGTAATATCAATCAGAAGTCCAATTGTACTTAACCTAATTTTTAATTATACTTATTAAATATTTTTCTTTATAGATATTCCTAATCACATCATAACTTTCGCCAATACTTCGCATATTTAGGTCAACTAATTCCCATAATTACAAAAGTTGCACTAGTATTTGAAGTTTCCAATATATTCCTATAATTGTAGGGACATCTGATTTACAAGTGCATGAGTAACTGTGGAACAAAACAAGGTAAAAATCACTTGTACCCTTGTAAGTATAAGTGTAGCAGAAATCTGTGGAACAGAATTCTACTAATAAGTTCAAGTTATTAGTCTATACATTTGTAAGATATTAGATACCATACTTTTGTGGGACTGGCATCAAGGAATCTGAAATCTATTGTAGCTGCGGGAAACGTGCTGTCTTGTCTTTTCAGTTAAGTACTTACTGTAGATTCTTTCCGCCATTCCTTCTAAAGTAGGTATATCATATTATATCCCCCCCCCCCCAAAGGAGAGTGTTAGTATCTAAATCGTGTTTTAATAAAAATAAGAGGGAGAATAAATTATCTCAATTAATTCATTTAAAATCATATAATATTTTTGTTCTATTAATGTTTATAATATTTATTATTTATTCACACTAATGCTCTGCGGAAATGGACTATAAGTGAGGATTACTTATGTAATGACTCTGTATAACTTGATAACTCCGCAAATTCAGCCTTCTGTGAATCCAGCTTTACTGAATACCAGTTATTCAAAGATGGATTTAGCTCTGTAAGAGATTGTACTTGTTTTTCTAATTATTATGTTTAACATATTTGTACATACTGAACACAAATTCTTGATACAATATGTGTAAACTTTTCTGTGGGAAACTGCTAATAACGCGCCTTTCCTGAATTACAGCTTATTAGGTTAGTTTCGCCAAGAGTACAATATAAGATGAGAATGAAATGGCAGGCTGATGGCTGGTTTCACGAAACTCGTTAAATACACAAAGTTTGCGTTAACCAACTCGTACTTTAATGTTAACGATAATACTAAAAGTTGAGTGTTCCATAAAACACGTTGCTTCATGCATTATGAATTTCGTTAATGGAGTACTTTCATAGGTCGATACATACAGTTGCAATACAGTTTTAATATGAAAATAGACTATAAAATGAAGTGTTATTGGCTGCAAGCTGAATAAAAATGTGGCATGCTCTTGGAAATCATGGCGGCAGAAATTGCGTTACATAAAACAGTACGTGTAGTATTTTTTCGCTGCAGAAACAGCAGAGTGTTTATCAACTATTTTAAAACTATATTAACTAGTAGTAGTAGCAGCTGTAATGGGCGTTTTGTTGTACCAGTTTTCATACATTCAAATGAATACAACTGTCGCATGGGCCTTACGCCGTACATGCTAATATCGTTCTTACAACAACCAAAATGGCCATACACATACATACAACCATATATACCTACATACATATGTACAAATCTACATGCATACATACAAATGTACAAGTACTTCGATATATTTACGTTCTCTATTAATAATTTTATTTACAAATACATAAATATGAATGCAACCCTTACTCTTTAGCCCCCCTTCCATTTACTCACACCGCCTCTCCAACTCCCCCTCTTCATTATAGCCATTCACCTTCTTTGTCATGTCTCCTCTAGAAATATTCCCAAATTGTGTATCTCGCATGTACCAACACTTTCTGGAAAATGTTCAAACTTCTGTTGGCATTCAAAAATTGCGGTGATAAATGCTCATTTCTTAAAATCTCCGTTTCCATGCATTCTACAAAATATGCCTCCAATTATCGCTTTCTCCACACAAAGGGCAAATTCTTTTCCCGAGAGCATTAACAGTTTTGTTTTTCCTTTCCAAGTCCTAATCTGAACCAGTTCTTTCTTCTCTGCCACAGATATCTAAATAATGTCCCCTTTCCTACACCGAATGTATTTGAGCCTGCAGGTTAACCGATACTTTTTCTGCGCATTGAGACTCAATATTTTGTCTATCTATATCTCGCAAATGTCTGTTAACTATTTTCCAACTATTTCGTGTAATGTTCTCTCCCCTTAACCAAATAATATTAGATATATAAACTCACTGATAGGGCAACTATGAAAGAACAAAAGATTATTTGTGAATATAATAGTCGTTTTAATGTAGACAAACGAAATGAAAAACAGTTGAAATATTTTTATGACAATGTTGAAGTGAAAGAAAATGATACTGATGAAAGAACTGATCGCTTACAGATAACATTTCTTTTCCTGTGGGGCCGTAAGAATACAATAAAGTCTAAAACTTTACTTATATATTTAGAAATGGTAGCTTTACATGTGTCAACAATATTATTTATTACTTTTGTGCAGTATACACACACACTCAATTCCAGAAGAAATTGTTACATGGAAGTAAATGGATTATTTCTCTCACTATTATTTCCTTTTCGAATAAGTGTGCCCCATTGGAGATAAAGGTTACAAACTGGATTTGTGTCTATAGCTTTACCTTTATATTAGGATACTGAGAAAATTAGATTAAGTAGCGAGAAATATTTTAGTTCTCTTTTATTCGACTTTTATACTCTACATCGGGTTTCATAAGTGATGGTACAAACTGAAAGGATGAAAAATATGCAAGAGCAGAATTAAAATGCCGTAGTAAACATATGTGTCTAAATGTGCGGTTTTTGACGTAATTGCGAGTGTATAGTTAAGATTCGCCAAGGACTTAGCTGTTTGCACACATGAATACTTCCAATACTACAATAGTTCCAAATACTAACAGACAAGGAAAAACCTCATAGCTTACTCCTCGATAGAAATAATTCTTATTAGACACAGGATATTTCTGTATTACTGATGTCAGTCCTGGTGATGTAGTGGTAACCATACTTGCCTCTTAAACTCAAGATTTCGGGTTCAATCCCGGCCAGGGTCGATGGATTTTCTCGGGCGTAAAAATGTCTTCCTTCGGAAGGGAAGTAAAGCCGTGGGACCCGTGTCGCACATGTACGGCACGAAAAAGAACCTCAAGCGTGAAAAAAGAGGTCTCTGAGCAAAATTTATCGGCCGTTTCACTCCCTGAATTGAATGGGACGGTGATGATCTGAGATGTTAAAGAGCGTCAGTAAATAATCCAACCCCCACAAAAAAAAAAAACTGCTGCTTGGTAGCCTTGCTACATGTCCACCGTTTCCACTTCAGGCTGTTAGCACGTTGAGCCACATCGTTTAGTTCATACATTTTTTTTTAATTCCACAGATGATATTTTATCTATGAGGAATATCCCTAGTACTTTGCAGATGCTAATCCACATCTGTTAGGCTCCAAGTTTGGCATCATATAATAGCGTTGGGAATGTGCATAAGTCTAACCTCAGTTTTCGGTTCAAAGTAATGTAAGTAGCATTAAATTAAGAATATATTCATAAACGCATTACTCGTAAAACACAAGATTGACTAATGCGGTGTTATAATAATGACAGAAGGTTGGTGAAACCTGCCATGAATATATCAATATAGACAGAATTTGCGAGCGAATTTATATTTTGGTCTTATCCGTTGCATAAGTTGAAAGATGTACAATTTATTATATTGCTGATGGCATGTAGGGAGATGACACCCTTTTTGGAGCCTCTCTTATTTTGTGGGAGGTTTACCCAGTTGATCAATGACGGATCGACTTGCATTTCATAGCTTTTAAGATGATTATGATCAATGATTAAGCGCTAGGCTGCAATGCAAAGACAAAAGACTGGGGGTTGAATGAGTTCGTAGACTTTATAGACTTAATCACCTATTTCTGAAACAAAAGAAACGATTTTCAGACAAGGGCTCGCCAATGTAATCCATACAAAGATGAACAATCATAAAGATGGTATTTGCAGCACACTTTTTATAATGAAAGAATTCCTATTACTTCAGGAACACAAAACTGATTAAAATTAAGAGTGTCAGTGGAGTTTATTGTACGATTTAGACCTAGTACTTCACGTTTGGAGCTCGGGTTTTCAGACCTTCTTAGAGAATTCCTATAACTAGCCAAAAAGCGATGCAATCTCCCGATTGTTAGCAAAAAGGTGGCATGTCTGTGCATTTTGTCTACAATTCAGGAGTTTATCAACAATATATTGCAGTTTATTCTGGTAGAGTACAGAAATTTGAGTCTTAGTCATATGAAACTTTTAAAGAATTGTCTGCCCCATTTAATTGCTTCAATACTGGACATGTACCGTATATAAATACTGCATAGTGTTTAACGCCCGTTTTCGCCACAGAGGTAACACAGGCGATTGACAGCGATGACACATGAGATGAAATGATATATTGGGAAAGGATATTTTTTTAAGGAAGGAAACGTTACATGTCTAATTTGCCATTTATGAGGACTGAGGAAAACCTGGAAAAAACCTCAGTCAGGGAAGACGGTCGTGGCGGGATTCGAACCCCGGAACTCCAGCTTACGAGTCCGCGCCTTAACGACCTCGGCCACCCTTGGCGGTATATAAATACAATGAATTCTCAAGAAGAAGAAAGTGAACATCGGCAGACCCGATAGAGGACTGTGTGGTACATTTCCTGTATAGTGCTTAAGCAGTAAAATGGGGAAGATAACTCTTTAAAATATTCATATGACTAAGATTTGGAATTATAGACCCATCCAAGAAACTGTTGACAATTTCCCTAAATTGTAAACTAAGTGCGGATATATATGTGCTGTTTTTACCTAAAAGTCGTCAAATGTATTGCTTTTTGCATAATGATGTTGAAAATTTTCTAAAAAGAACCTAAAGTCCGAATCCTACAAATGAAGAATTTTCACAAATTACTTGGTGTATAATCGAGCAAAACGCTCTATTGACAACCTAATCTAATCTAATCTAGCTTTAAGTTCTTGAAGTCAGTAGGCATTGTTACATTTGAAAACGTATAACTTTGTGCTAGAAGTACACTCTCTAACCGTGGTATAGACTACATTAATGCCCCCTTATCTGATATTCATTTCTGTAAAAAAACAAAACAAAACAAAAAAAGCGCATCAGTTGCACCTCTCGTTTCAGAGATGTCCATGGTGGTAGTTTTAGGTGATCCAGCCTGAACATTATGTGAAAAAGTGAATTGTTCTTGGACAATACGCCTCACACTTAAAGCGCTCTTATTCTAATATCTAGGGGAGTTTTATGGAAAGTAAAAAATGAAATGGAAAGAGTCAGTTGAAAGATATGAAATTTAGATACATTTTAGGTGATAAAAAACACATGTATGATTATGAAAAATGCCTGGTCTCGTAACGGTTGGGAGTGAAATTGTATTAAATTTATTTAATTATTGCTCTAGAAGGTAATAAATGTTGCATTATAATTGGTATTTGAGAAATAATGAAATTAATATTTTGTAGGGATTGTATTAGGTTGATAAAATAATTGACGCAGGTACAGCAAGTGAAATATTTATTTTAGTGCCTTGGGTTGGGTCGGGGCCTGGTCCCCAGGAAATCCAGTAGGTTGCTGCTGATGAACCGGGGACTGGGGCCTGTTGCAATCAAGGTGGAAGTTTTGTACTTTATTTAATTATTTCGAATTTAGATAAGGGATTATATTTTTCTTAGCATTTTCCATCTAATATCCTAGATACGCCGTATTTTGATGTTTGAAGACGCTGGACTGTGATCTCTTTGTTAATAGAATTTCTCCTGATTAAATCCTGAACTTTCATAACATTCCGGAATGAGAATGCAATGCCTTAAGAGAGATGTTGTTTTCAAGGTCGTCCCATGTTCAATCAATAGGGGAAGACTGGCTCAATACTGTTGCAATGCGTCAAACATATGTAGGATATTCAGGGTCTTAACGGAAATGTCAAGTGTTATGCTTTGGTTAGGTAACATAAAACTGCAGAGGGAAAATAATGCGCGTGATAGTAAAAATGCACGCAGTCTCTCAAAAGATGTTGAAAAAAACGTTTCTCTATTATTTATAATTTTAATTCTAGAGTACAGACAGCTAATTTTACTTATTTAATACCTCTCTCAACACATCACATACGCTTCTAAGAATTGCCGACCCATCTATCTCATCCTATTATTACAGACCGATTATATTCTTTCGACATTCTCGAAAGCTCTAGAAGATTAAAAGTAAGCACACTATCGTTCTGCTCAGATTACTGAAGACATTCACGAAGCTATGGACAGATGCGAAATGATTGCATTAACCTTAATTGACTTTAGTAGAGCTTTCGATACGGTAGACATTTGCTAATTGCTAAACTATGATAGATTTATCTTACCGCAACCGCAGTTATACCTGAATAGACACCTACCCTTACAATCGCCTGCAATGTGTGTCTCAAGATAATCGGTTTTCCGCAGTTACGGGCATGATATCTCTGCCGGAGAAGACTTCTGTACTACGACATTGACCTTTCGAACACTGCACATCATGTAAACTAAATTGCATATTGCATTCTAGTGAATCATTTGGATCTGTATCATTTTAACAATAGCCAGTTACATATACTTAAAATCGCATACAGGCACTTTCACTTGTTGCCACGAGCGTGCTTTGTTTTTCTGTGTTTTGCAAGAAAACTCCATATATAGGCCAAATTTACAAATAAAAATTCTTAGAAAAGATAGTTGCTGCAGAAAAGGTTGTGAACAAGCACAGCATGTTCAATATCTTCCGTATTGAAAAGTTTTCTATTTCCCATAATAGCGGACTCCAAGTGCAAAGTTATCGTGCGTCTCCTAAGGGTCTTTACAAAGTGGATTATTATTCACTATTTTTGACATTATACCTCCTCACACTGCCATTATGACTTGTATGCAGGCGATCTTCAAATTTATATACACTCTCCCCTGCTTTGCTCAACCATAATTTCTTCTATTTAACGAGTATCTAGAACCAATATATAATTCGGATTATACCTGAATCGAGAAGAATTCCAAATCATCTTATTAGGCCAACAAAGATTTATCTTTCCTTAATAAGAATGTGCCCCATCAAGTGACCTTCAACAATAAAACCATTTATTTCAGTAAAAAGTAAAAAAACCCTAGTATTTACTTTGATTCCAATATGATCTGGAATTCCCAAGTCAGAAAACTTGCATAAATATCGTCTTAATTCTACAATCTTTATAATAGACTGAGAAATTTCCTTCTTGCGAATTTAAAGAAATCTTAATACAAACTCTGGTAGATGCCCCACTTGCGTTGTTGCTACGTTTTGTACAGCGAATAAAGTACGGAGCTTTCACGTAAACTTCCGCGTGTTCATAGTTCATGTGTTCGCTTTATTTTTAATATCAGTTGTCATTCCCATTCTCAACTGTTCCTGGTAGAGCGTCTTAATTAGTGTCAGATCTCCGTGAACAATTCGTAGCTAGCACTTCACTGAATACTTTCAACATTGACTTCATTTACAGGTCGGACAAACACTTCCGCTATGCGCTGAATCAAATCATAATTTCAATCCTAGGTATCTTGTCTCTCCCTTTACCCTTGACTTCCCATCATAATCGTTATAGCTTTATCCTATCAGCACCATATCATCAGATCTATACGCCTCTTTCTCAATAATCATAGTTCGGCATTTTAATTCATAACACTGGGCAACAAAAAAATAATTTTTGAATGTTTCGAGCACTTCATGAGGCAATTCCTACTAATTTTGGGTTGAGAAAAACAAATATGACAATGAAAAATTTTTATTAGCTCTAGTTTCTATGATATACACAAGGTGGAAGTATTACATATTAACGGATTGAGAGAAAAGGATACATTTTAATTACATACATGCTAACAACAATGAAAGTGCATTTGATTTTTTTAACTGGTAATTACATGCTAAGAGTTCTAAATTGCTGGAAAAATACTTCGCAGATAGTCGTGTCTGAAGAGAATCATGTGGTGGCCTATTGACTTCGTCGTCTTTTAGCTTACCTCTTGTGATGGAGTTCTGCAGAATCCCTATACAAAGACCAACAGTAATCCGCAAGCATTACTTCATTCCAACGGCCCTAATATCTTTGTTCCATAACAGAAATGTCCTGATGGAATCTCTCCCCGTGTTCATCACTAACAGCTCCACAACTAGGAGGGAAAAAGTCTAGGTGGGAGTGGAGAAAATGGATCTTAAGGGACATGTTGCATCCAAGGTTACGGTATTTTTGCAGGAGCACTGTCACCAAATGCTTGTAGTTGTCATCTCTTTTGTTGCCTAAAAATCCATGAACAACACCCTTGAAGGTTTCTCAAGCTTCCTTATCTTTCCCCTCCAAAACTTGGTCAAATGCAGGATCCTTTACAAGTTCTCTTATTTGTGGTCCGACAAAAATGCCTTCCTTAACTTTTGCATCACTTAATTTCGAAAATTTCTCTCTGATGTAGTTAAAGGTTCGTCCTTCTCGGTTCATAACTTTGACAAAGTTTTTCATGAAACCCAGCTTGATATGCAGGGGTGGAAGAAGAACGTCTTTTGGGTCCACAAGAGGCTTGGCAGTCTTTACAAGAGGCGTCAGATTGCGTTTCTGTGAGGAAAATGTTATTTCACCACAAATATAACAAAAGTTTATTCACCATATTTACACATTTTCGTGGCATTTTTTACAAATTTTACACTAAAAAAGCACACGCGAACCAGAAATTTTGCATTAATTTGAGTAGAAACTACATGTAATTCACAGTCACAGCAACAGTATCTATGTTTATGACTTACAAACAGCTGAAGAGCATTTGTGTTTTGTTATTTGACAGGTGTGCCATCTCCCAAAAAAAAAAATTCCTACAAATTTAAAATCTTCACTCTAAAAAATGAAATGTCACTTTATCTTTAACACAAGAGCTAATCTATAATTTTTATGGTGGTTTTTGAATTCAGCAAATGGAAATACATGTAAATTCACTATTTTTAAGCCCGAAACATTTTCATTGTTGCCCAGTGTAATCACTCATAAAATATCAGGTGTAGTGGAAGTCTAAATATATCTAAGTCTATGTTATTTAGATATTTATTTAATAAGCAGGACTAGTTACTTCAATTTAATTTTGCAATTAATATAATTTTCTGTTAATTATTATTTCATATCTATGCTTAGATTGATAAGAATGTTAATTCTGCCAGTGTCTGTGTCATATAACACAGGTCTACACAGTTTTTGCTAAATGAAAACTTCATATTTTCTGATTGCTTACCATAAGCCAACCTTAGTTCGTCTCATCTGGCTACAGTTTTTCAGAACTCTGTATTATAGAAAATAACGTTTTTATTATTTTTTCAATGATCAGATACATACAGTAAATATTATGAGAGATTTAAACAAAATAATAACTTGTTCTCTTTGTGAATAGGACAGTAGAGCTAAATCAGAGAATTGAATCAGAAAAAATGGGACACAAAGGAGTAATTTAGCTCTTGGAGAGGAAAAAAAAAATGTAAAATATGAATTATTGGTTTCTCTTTCTATTGTCCTTCCTTCAGCACGCCATATTTAACTAAGTATGATTTTGTTACTACTCTGAATAAGGCCAGTTGACTGTTTCAACTTTCTTGTTACAAAGTTCCCATACAAACCTGAAACTATAATAGCAGCAGGTATTTTCGATACACCCAAGATCGTGAGCTTAAGCAGGATGAAACCATGAGACCAGCCGATGTCCGAGTTAAGAGAAGTCAGTCAGTATGGTTGGCATACAAAAAAGCTACAGAAAACTTTCTTTACAACCAGAAATCTGAGAACTATAAAGAAAATGTGGAGGAAATGTTACAACATTTTAGAAATCTAGGGAGGCAGAATGAGCGTGAAAGTGCATTTTCTCAATAGCCATGTTGATTACTTCCCTGCGAATCTTCGTGCAATGAGTGAAGAACAAGGGGAGCAGTTTCATAAAGACATTAAAACAATGGAAACCACTATCAAGGACATTGGAACGTGTAAATGATGGCTGATTAGTGTTTGTGTTTGAAAAGGGCTAGTGAAGGATATATCACGCCTCCGAAAAAAAAAATGTTTTCTCCTCCCTAATAAAGAAAAATGTTTGGAAATTCATAATTATTGACAAACAACTCTCTTTATTCAATGTATTTATTAATATTTAAGTTAAAATGAAATTTACAAAAACAGGTTTGCCTTAGCTATATGTCTTGAAACTTAATCTTTCATAAAATAATAAGTACATTTGTTGTGTATAAGTATATTTGTTGTGATTTTGTTTTAAAAAAACTGAAAACATTTAAATTCAGGGCATTTATATTACACACACACACACACACACACACACACACATATATATATATCCAGGTAAAACAAATAAAAAGCAAGAACATTTTTTGTACACCATTATACTTCTAGTTTGTTTTAAATTTGATTTGTCCTTTCTGCATGTACTTAGAATATTTTTACGTAAAGTTCATATTAATAAATGTTTTACTTTCTAGGTATTTTTCATCATCCAATGATGTTTAGTGTTTTATTTATTTTCTCTCTTAACCTTTTATATCATCTTATCTTTTCCCAATGTTCCTACATATTTATTTTATGTATTCATTAATATAGCGAGTGTAAGAAAACGCTTTTGGCCTTAACCCTTACAGGCAATATCTATTAATATTATTATTATTATTATTATTATTATTATTATTATTGTTGTTGTTGTTGTTATTGTTTTGGTGTGAACTCGAAGCTATAAGAGCACGACCTAGTACATGATACGCTATATCAGTGTGAACAGTCTTGAGTCATGTTTACAAGATGAGGTGGAAAACCATCCATCATATTGCCGTACCACAAATCGATCTTCATCTTTATCTACATTAGATTATCAGGTCTGGGTCAAACAACGGTGCGTGTAGGAGGAGGTGGTTAAGGCCAGGAATAACAGCAGCATTGCGGTGTTATTAGTCGCGTTCGCTGTTAGTGTATTACTGAATATTACACTGGCCTGCTATGATTTTGCTATCTTGGTGAAAATAAACAATTTACATGGAAAACTGCCTGATGATTTCGAAAATGATATCAGTTTTTTCATAACACGTAAAGATTTTTTACAAATTTATTACTCCTACGAAAGTGCAAATTATTTTGTCCATATAATAGGCTTGAATAATCTGTAATCTGAATTATTATTGTGACCTTAATTATGTTTATGAAAGTGTTTTATATTAAGTTCTTGTAAACAAATATCGGTAATATCAAACAGCGATCTCTTTATCTTGCTTAACTTCTGTATTTTATTTTTCTTAAATTCTTGAGTTTTTATCAAGATTTTAGTCATCTTAAAAGTTATTGAATACAAGAATATTGCGGGAAATTGTATAATCAAACTGCAAGCATAACGACCAATATTTGCTTATTTCAATCAATTATTTACAATTAATTGTACCTTTGAGCTTGTGTTCTATTTATTTTATTTGATATCTAGGCAGGCTCTTTGTGTGTTTCAATGTCCCATACGCATGCTTCGAAATTTGTTTTCACCAGCTCTAGTGATCACCCCCGCTTAACTCAAAACTTAATTTACTACTACAGTTGAAATTGCGTAGGCCAGATATTTTTATCTGCAGACAAAAACTAAAAAATGTGAAATTGGGTTCGCGTCTCTATTTTGACGTGTCGTACCACGTCTTGGATAGTATTTATCGTACACTATTATCTATACTGGATTATATGGTAACTGATTTAAGTCTGCAAAATTTTATTTTGTTCACTTAATTTTATTTATGATTGATTATGATTGATCAATGAGATTCAAGAGTATTTTTGCGAATGTTCAGTTGTAGTTCATATTTTTACTTTTTGTTTTTCTTCATTGATAATCCCCTTTAACTTTGATGTATTCGAGCATATCGAATAAAAGAAATTAGGTTTAGAATAAGATAAATGTTAACATGAAACATCCCTTGTGGGCAAGGGCATCTTTCGAATGAAAGGGAAACCGCCACGGGTGGCCGAGTTCGCAAAGGCGTGGACTCGTGAACGGGAGGTCTGGGGTTCGATTCCTACTAGGACTGTCCTTTCTGATAGGATTTTTCCAAGTTTTCCTCAATCATAAATGGCAATTTATCCTGAAATTTTTTTTCTTTAAAAAATCCTTTCCCAGTTTATCATTAGTGTTCACCCCCTGTGGTGCCTCAGTAGTAAAAATGGGCGTTAAACACTACTAAAAACGAAAGAGAGTTAGTTTTAAACAGTGCCAGTTAGATACTCTGGGAGAGACACATTCAGGTTCATTTTGCTTTTTTGATTAGCAAATTCCACTGCTTTCAGTCGTGTGCTGTCATAGCCTACTTAGTATCAAAGATGTTCTTCAATTCGTCCGACCAGCGGCTACATTTTGAATAACTGTATTGACCGCATCTTGAGAGCCTTTTTTTTCTTATTCATTGTTTCATATTTTATGTTAGTTTAATATATAGAATATTTCTATTATTTATTTGGTTTTTTTTTTGGTTAGGCTGCATGTTTGAGAACCTTAGTGAATCTACTTATATTGATCTAGGGATTATTTGCTTATGAAACACATTTTTAGAATATTAATTTTAGATACATTTAGTATAATGCACACTTTGTTCAATGAATTGGAATTTTTCATCCCATCGGAAAAATAGGTTTTGTCAAACTCAGCAAGATAATAGACAACATCCTTATATGAAAAAGTCTTCTATAAAGTTTAATTTTATGTTTGGGAACAGAATAATGCCGCTGGAGGCTAACTGAAGGATACAGAGAGTAAGAGAATTAATTTAATGCCTAATTGCTGCATTCTTGTCACAGTGACTGTCGATATGAGGAACAGCATGTTAACCGGATAAAAGAAAACTTTTTGTGCGCCAGTGTTTACCATTTTTTCTTCTATTTGACTCTCAAAAGGCCAAGCAATAATAGACTCTTGTTATTGTTCACCATTTTCCAAGCACCTCTCACCAAAGTAGCAGCCATCATCTTTCCAACCGAATAAGCAGTCTTGGCACTTCCTGACTGCCACTTCGACTCGGGTGTATAATGGTGGATCCAAGTTTCGTCTACGGTCTTCAATCAACGTAAAAGCTCCTGCGGGTTGCAGTGAAATCCCCTTTCGTGTGTATTCACAGTCACAAATCGCCTACTTTTATGCTGGGTACTGTGCATTCTTCAGTTGAGATACCTACAGCCATCTCGTGCTATTTCACTCTGAATTTTCCATTACAATGTATGGATTATTTTTAATGATATCCTTTGTAGTGACTTTAATTGGATGTACGGAGCGTATGGCTTTGTGTTTAATGTATCATGTTTAAACTCAATACAGAAGTAAATAGTTTCAGTGCTGACGCAAGCTCCCAACTTCGCTGTGATCTGTTCAGCCGTCTACTTCTTTAAATAAAACTGTTTAATCACTGCACTGAGCTCGTGTTTTCTGATTTAATGGCAGATGCGACAGTGGTCGATTCAGATGACTTTCTATGCATCGCATCTTTCTGAAAGTTTGCCATACGCTGTCAAAAATTATGGAGTCAGTTAATGAACTCTCGTGGTCAGGTTTATTTTATACATATCTCATTTTATTGACAAATGACGAACGTATTATTAATTATATACTTAAGTTTACTTGAAATCGCCTTTTATTACTCTTATGTTGGGGAGCTTTGCTCAGTTTTTGCCTCAAGTTGGTCTTCGTATTCTATTTATTTCAGAGATGGCAGCAGAGAGAGTCTTTATCCTCAATTCCATATAAATAATTTGCGTAAAGGGCAAGAGTTATTTATCTGATAGAGCAGAGTTTTCATTGTCTATATCGATATTTAAAAAAACGTCCTACCTTCCTCTTTTTTTTTTTTTTGATTGATTTATATATGGACGGTCTTTAGCATCTCAGGTCATCAGCGTCCCATTCAACTCAGGGCGTGAAACGGCCGACAAATTTTGCTCAGAGGCCTCTCTTTCAGGCTTGAGGTTCTTTATCGTGCCGTAAATGTACGACACGGGACCCACGGCTTTACTTCCCTTCCGAAGGAAGCCATACTTAGGATTTTTACGCCACGAAAAAATCCATCGGTCCTGGCCGGGTTCGAACCCGCGATCTTGGGTTTAGGAGGCAAGTATGGTAACCACTACAGCACCAGGACCGACTCTACCTTCCTCGTGGTACCTAGGTAGGTAGGAATCGTCGGAGAAAATCTTGCATATCACAGCTAAACAATACTATACTAGGCTAGAATACGAAAGCAAGAAAACTTTCAAAGGCTGTAGTCTTAGAGAGATGCAAAGAATGTGTCTGAAGTTATTCGTCTAAAGAAAAGGAAATTAAATTTGAGCAATGTTTTTAATATAAAATAAAATGATTTATGTTATCTGCTATAACTTTTTCTGTGCATGCCATTAAAAAGCTTTATTTGAATTCCTTTTAGGTTATGTTTTTTCCCAATATTAATATTTGTAAGGCAATCTAAATACCACCACTTGGAAGTAATCGATTGTGATTTACTAAATGCATGATTAAGCATTTTTTTAAATTTTAGGCCTGTAAAATGTCAGATCTCACTTAAGTCGCTACAACAAATGAAACACGTTTTCAGTACAAACAAGAATGCTGATAAATTACTTGTCCCTTTTCATGGAATAAATTTCTGTTTTTCTTACAGATATACATTCATAAAATGCACTTTTGGTAGGAAATTCCGCTCCCAAAAATGACGATATAGCAGAAAGACAAAGGAAGGAAAATTAATTTGGAGAAATCAAAGAAATGTATAAGCTGAGAGTGAAATAAATGTAAGCGCATGCGCCGCAAAACTGATCTAACTTCTTTTCTTCAGCGGATCTTGCTCTGTCCAGTTAATTTGTATTTTAATATTTTTTTTGGCTATACTAGTGTTATCCATTCGCTGAAAATGGGCCCACAATTCACTTCTTCGTTTCAGAAGGATATAATTTATGTTCTTATGCCTTAAATTTTTTTCTTGCGACGCGTATTTCTTTCACATTTCTGTTGTTGGAAATATTCTTTCATCTTCTATGTTAAGAGTCCAAATTTCTGCTCAATATAAACAAGTAAGAAGCCCAATCATTTTATATACTTTTTATTTTTGAAAACTATAGCCCAATTTATGTGAGAATTACACGCTACTTAGTTACTTTGAGTAAAAATAAAGAATTACAAGCCTTCAAATTAGACCAATGAAGTGTAATTGGGTAGTTGCCATTTCCATTTGTATTTTAAAAAGTTTCGTAATATTCGAACAAAAACTATGCTCTCTATTTTTAAAGACAAAGTTTTAACTCTGTCAATATTCTTCTGTAAAATGGTGCGTTAGATCCATTTTATATGGGTGGAGTATTTCCTTTCCCAGGATGTCTCCAAGGTTCACCGTGAATTACCTTTTAGAATTATGAGGCCGTCTGAAAGGGCAAACCCAAAAGAATATAGCACCCCAGACTTCATTTTCTGGGTCAGCGTATTACAGATTTAGTTACACATGAAGAATAGTTAAGAGCTTTTGCAAATGGCTTTGGAAAATATCACTGAAGGCCAACGTAAACTTTGTGAAAAGTAACAATATCGATGGTGGGAGACTATTTGGCCAATTGTATAATATTTAACAATCATTTTTGTCCGAAAGAAGTGGTGGTGGTGGTGGTGGAGAATTTTTATTGTAGCAGGTTGGAAGTACACAGATGTACGTATAACTATCGCATGGACCTTACGACCGCACATGCTAATACTGTCCTTTAACAACCAAAATATACAATATAGATATATATATACATATGATTATAGCATCCTTACCCCTGAGTCCCTCTTCCCTGTACTCACACTTCCTCCCCAACTCCCCTCTCTTCTATATAGCCAGTAACCTTCTTTGTCGGGTTTTCGCTGGAAATATTCTCGATTTGTGTGTGTACGAGATCTCTTATGCACCAGCACTTCCAGGCAGACGTTCAAACTTCTGTTAGAATTAAGAAAGTAGTAATAGGTAATCTATCGGATAACTAGAATGAGTTTATAATTGAGCAAAAGAGTTCACAGTTTACTGCTTACTGTTTCAAGTATTCTTTTTCTTATGAGAGAATAAACTCCGAAATTCCTTACCAAATCGCAAATTGTCAGGAATGACTTTTAACATGTAGAATGTCGGTCCTGGTGGTCTAATGGTAACCATACTTGCCTCCTAAACTGAAGATCGCGGGTTCAAACCCGGCCAGGATCGATGGATTTTTTTCGGGGCGTAAAGACCCTCAGTATTACTTCCTTCGAAAGGAAGGAAAACCGTGGGTCCCGTGTCGCACATTTACGGCACAAAAAAGAATCTCAAGCCTGAAAAAAGAGGCCTCTGAGCAAAATTTTGTCTGCCGTTTCACGCCCTGCATTGAATGGGACGCTGATGGCCTGAGATGTTAAAGGGGGTCCGTAAATAAAACAAATCAACAACAACATGTAGAATATGAGAAAAATCTCTATAGTATGCACAATAAAATGTGTTTTTAAACTGTTTTACACTCTTTTTTGAAAGTAAAATATACTCCTAAGAGGAATTGCATATATTAAGTATTAGGATATGCAGTTTGTTAACCAAGTGGAAGTACATCATAACTGAAATAATTTTTAATATTACATTGATAAGTAAGATTCCAACTTTCCTTATTGTCACTATATACTTTTCATTCTAATCGGTCTTGCTAAAGGTTAAACAGTCAAGTGGCTTCATCCTAGGAATCTGCTCTGTAAAACTGACTCAGGAGAAATATCCGCGTGTTTCAAGCTCTTATTGCTATCACACACCTTTACTAGGCTAATTTATGTAAGCCTCTCGCTATGTGTTTATCGAACTGGAGTTTAACGCCAATTCACCATGTGCTAAGACCTTATCACGTTTGTTACTTTATGACTGCTGTCAGTTTTAGAGACAGTGTGAAATACAGTTGCATGCTGTAACTCTATTCCGATAACTCTGCAGCAGAAATAAACAGGGTGGTACGCCTAACTACTGTTTTCATAGTAAACATGTTTCTACCAATATAAAAACTGACAGTGGCATATTTATTAGCGGAAGAAATTGTTGACACCAGAAAAAATTATTATGATATTGATGCCACAAGCCATCTCTATGTGTTTACTAGAATGCGAGAAGCACAAATATAGCATATGCCTAATACGAGAAAATCGTAAGCAATACAAAGCGTGGATATAAAACAAGTGCAGTGCAATTTACTTGTATCTGAGCGCTCTATTACGAAGGTTACATCCGCTGATGCATCTGATTTTGCCTAAACTGTTCTTGAAATGAATGGGGTCTGCATATTATCCTTATAATTTTTAAGCATTAAAATCTTTACCTTTTACGAGAGTGGATATTTAGATTGTAGTAAGCAGAAGACCATAAGTCACCAATTCTGCCTATTTCTTTTCAAAGCAGTTTTCTCCCACTTTCGATACAAAGTTGCATTCTCCGCATCCAATAATTAAACCATGCCCATTTAGAGATGACACCAATCTTCTCTTCGTGGGAAACAACAGCTTTTTCCGGAATCTCAAACTGATGGTCGCTCAGTTTTTCCTTGACCATAAGTATTATTTATTGATGAATGGTCATGTTAGGGAGTTATCCAATTAATGCTTTTGTAAGGTAGTTTCTGTTTTAACTATATTTATACATAATTTAGGTGCTAATTTTTAGCCAGATCTGGATTGTTTATCAGCAGAGCCCGGAAGTCCAGACATTTATTTTAGTCACAATAAGCAGGCAAAAAGGCACTTAAAATACCGAAAAGAGGCAGTAATATAATTAAAATAGGCATTTATTAAAAGTGAAAACAGAGAATAATATCACTCTTTAATGAAAATAGGCATTTAAGATAATAATTTCTTTATCATACAATTAAGTACAAGCTTACTTTTTATGATTACAACAAAAATTTTCAAGGTATCAACTGTCAAATTCATCCGCTTGTCAGAGAGAACATTTTTCATCATGGAAAAAGAATATTCTACTCCCACTGAAGTTGTAGCATATTTAAAATTAGCTATTTCGGGAGGACTCATACCAGTTACAACAGAACATTTATCTTTCAGGACATCATGGAAATATTTGCCAAGACAAAGTAAAGTAGTTTTCAATAGTCATGACGAACGATATGCAATGGTTTCCGGTTGAGTTAATGTTCTATTTATGCGTTTATGGAAAATCAGGTTCTTCCGTACTGAACATTGTAGGGATAGTTTGTTGCACAGCATACCACTCTCATCTTTCTGAAATTATTTTTTCATATATGCAGCACAAATTTCCAAGAATTAACTCGCGCAGATCGATATAAGGTCATTCGATAGGACTATTCAAAACTACAGTACTTCCCTCACCCTCTCCATTTCCTATTATTCGTATGCCCAAGGTAACCGTATGTTCCTTTCACTAATGAAGGTTACTACCAGAAAATTTTCTAAAGCCTGGCGAAATAATTACTTTAAATAAGTACTGACAGGAGTTTCCAAAATGCATTTATTGAAATTTAAGTCATACATTTCCAGCAAACATACTAGGACAACAGCTTGGCTACATTCATTCTTATAAAAGTCTCAAGTGTATGAAACCTCTGAAATTGAAACCAATATTTGTAATTTCACGAAGAAAGTGCGTACTGAACATTGCATGACTGCATTTCTTTGATATAATAATTAGTTATTATAATTTGTGATTTCAATATATTATGGGAAACCAGAGACACAAGATGCAAAGTTTAGACATTTTTGTTCAATGGATTGCAAAATAATCTTAGAAACTAACTATAAAATTCATATCTCTCACAAAATGTTACATATTCAAATGAATGTACTCTTTACCACTCTAACGGTCGACCCTGATGGTGTAGTGGTAACCTGTGATCACCAGTTATGTCGTACCTGGTGGTGAAGTGGTAACGTGTGATCACCAGTTATGTCGGTCCTGGTGGTGAAGTGGTAACCATATTTGCCTCCTAAACCCAAGATCGCAGGTTCAAACCCGGCCAGGAACGATGGATTTTTCGGGCGTAAAAATCCTAAGTATGACTTCCTTCGGAAGGGAAGTAAAGCCGTGGGTCCCGTGTCGTACATTTGCGGCACGATAAAGAACCTCAAACCTGAAAGAAGAGGCCTCTGAGCAAAATTTGTCGGCCGTTTCACGCCCTGAATAGAATGGGACGCTGATGACCTAAGATGCTAAAGAGCGTCCGTAAATAAACAAAATAATTCTTTTTTTACCACCCTAAAGAGAGTATAGTACAGTACAGTACAGTACAAGTACAGTGACACATTTTATATGTTGGCAAGCTGTTATGACCGCCATGGGTGGCCGAGGTCGTTAAGGGACGGAATCGTGAGCGGGAGGTCTGGGGTTCGAATCCCAACAGGACCGTCCTCCCTGACTGAGTTTTTTTCCAGGTTTTCCTCAGTCCTCATTAATGGAAAATGCCGGGAGGTACCCTAAACTTAGGGCTGGAACGTCTCCTTCCTCAAAATAACACCCTTCCCCAATTTATCATTTCATCTCATGTATCATCATGTCCACCGCCTGTGGTGCCTCAGTAGTAAAACGGGCGTTAAACAGTATTAAAAAAAGCTGTTATGAACTGACATTTAAATCCTGAAAGTTACACAGTCAAGAATCACGAAAGAGTAAAATGGGTAGATCGCGTAAAAACGGCTGTACTTGTAAACTCTACTTCAAATCCTAAACTTGAGTGTCTCAATGGAATCAAACGCGGAGGGCTGGGGGAAGGTCGTGATTATTCAAGCAACCGAAACCTGTAACTTTGTGTTGCCACCACTGCGGAGCTGCATGTGTGTTAAATTTTCGGTTTTTGTGGATTCTCCCGTTTATACGGCTTCATTCTACCAACACTTTTCACCCTCTTTATTTTCTTTATTCTTTTTTTTAAATCTAGATTTAAAATCAGGTGCTTTGCATACAGCTAGTAGATTCTCCGCCTCCATACTTCTTGCTATGGTCTCGAGTCTACCCTGGTTCTCATCCACCTCGTATTTCTTAGCATAACTCACCCAGGTTGAAGCCGTTTGAATATTCCATGATAGGGCTGGGTTGGAAGTGGGGGTAGCGCTGTCAGAGTTTCTCATGTCACAGCCCATCTCATTCGTCAGGATAGTGTTAAGTTTTTATTCAGCCTATGCATTTGCTAATCTGGCCAGAGTTTCTCGACCGGTGCAGTAGAGGGTTAGTGTATGTATTACTTCTAAGAACATTTGATTAAGATATTTAATTTTAAAATATTAGGTAGAAAACCGAATTGTTACAGAACATAAATATACATTAACTATACTAATAATGAAATTCAGGAGCACACAATTTTAAGGCTATAAAAGCTAGTGTGAACTATAACAATATTTTGTTCGAAATCGTTTTGTAAAATAAACATAAAAAATCATCTGCTAACACAACTTTTATATCACAGCGAAGTGTTCACATGTTTTATGTTCTTATTCTTTATTTGAAGTCAATTACAATACAATTTACATAATTACTAAATTAAAAATCTATAGCTAACTACTTCCAAACTTGGCTACTGGAAACTAGCAGCTAATGAATGAATGAATGAATGAATGAATGAATGAATGAATGAATGATGTTTAACGCCCGTTTTTACTACTGAGGCACCACAGGGGGTGACACTGATGATACATGTGATGAAATGATATATTGGGAAAGGATATTTTTAAGGAAGGAAACGTTCCAGGCCTAAGTTTAGGGTACCTCCCCGGCATTTGCCATTTATGAGGACTGAGGAAAACCTGGAAGAAAACCTCAGTCAGGGAGGGCGTTCCTGGCGGGATTCGAACTCCAGACCTCCCGCTCACGAGTCCGCGCCTTAACGATCTCGGCAGCTAAGGATTTAGAAAAGATCAAGAAAAACATGTTTATTAACGGTTTGTAATGGTATTTGTAAAAATTTAATTTCATAGTTAATAAAGAACGTCGTAGATCCTAATGCTGTTAATTTGGCCTATTTCGGGTTCTTTAGTGTTATCCAATAGTCTTGCTTGTTAATTCATCGGCGGTGAACCTCCGAACATAGACATGCAGGTATCAAAACAAAGCACATATTGAAGGTAATTTTCAAAAGAGAGTCTAGTTCTTGATTTAATTTTATATGTCCCATTGTAGAAAACCTCGCATAGCCACAAAGTAGCGAGTTCAGAGAGCCAATAGTTCAGGACGACAAACTCTGTGGTCAAAACTTCCAAATTTCTTTGCTTTGTTTCACATTAAAAAGCAGAAGTTATTCGTTGTCAAAATCACAATTCAGAGCTGAAAGTTCTAATCAATAATCGTAAAGACAATGAAGGCGTTGGTTTTTGTGTTTAACATGAATTTGCGTGCGGTACTGCCAATTTTGCAATTAATGGGAGTTTCAAGTGATTTATTAAAAATATTGAAAATCATTGAACTCACTATAAAAACATACCCCTGTCTTCATTCACTTCCATATTTCCCCTTTACCTGAAATAAACGGAAACTCATCGATCACTAAGTGTTTTGAATGCTGCAAGTACTTTAATCCTGAACCATCTCCCTTTAATCAAAATGTTTCTCCAAACATCCGACCTTCCATATTAAACAAAAGAATTACATTTTCTAACTTACCGAAAATGAGCCATAAACTCTGCTCATATTTTCCCATAAAACTTTTCCAGTCTGCAAATTCCTGTTGAAAACCAAGTATTCCCCTCTTTATCCTCTTTGATAATTTATCAATATATCCTTTCTCTCTCTCTCGTAGCCAACATATACCTCCTTATAAAATAGAACCATGATTCCTCTAATGAAGAACGTTTACCATGAACATAAATATTCTCAATAAATCTCCAAAATCCGTACAGCATTTTTTCTCCTAACCATTGCTTGCCAGCTGTTCCCAAATCGCGCATACATAAAATATTGTACACTTCAGGAAAAGATATTTGAAATTCCCCTCTATGCTGGCCAGTTGAAGCAACTGAAAAGGCAAATGAATTTGATAGAAATACAATAAACATAAGCACCAAACAGATTATATTAGCTAGCAAAACAAAATACAAATGTTTTTAAAAATGAATAGCTTTGATTTATAATTGATTTTTTATTGCTCAGAAATGAACATCAACATGGGAGAGTTAACTAGCTGAATAGAAATTTCAAAACGATCACACTGAATAGCAGTACTATAAATTAAGTATTTTAAATTTGTTAATGAGGATTTGGCACAATTCAGCTAGGCATATGCACATAACAAGAAATTATATGCAATGGGGAGCCAAAAACAATAATTCGTCTGTGAAGTAGTGTATATTTGAGCTGTTCTTCCAGAGTACAGAGTTGGTTTTGTTGAATTCACTGGTGATATTCGCCCCTGATATCTTATAATGCTCTGACTTCATTGGTTACAGGAAAGTTGGTTATTTTTTCATTAAGAAACAAAAAGAATCAAGAATGCCTTTCGCTCTTAGGGCATAGCTATTAATGCGTTTTGGACCATGTTATGACTTTTTAAAATAAATTTAACGGATTAGAACCAAGGTATTTCCAGCTTAAATGATTCGCAGCATCTTTGAAAAATTTATGAAGCAAACACTGAGTAATTTCATTTTATTCTATCTTAGGAACAAAGTTAATTCAAACATTGCTCCCAAGATGTTAGTCATGAGCTATTAACATGTATTTCACCTGAATTTTAAGGCAATTCGTTCAAATAAACGTTTAAAAGTTTTCGCTTGGAATTATAGTCTGAATTTCTTGCTTGAAGACTCAGTTTTCAGTTTTTTTGATTAAATAGAACCCCATTTCATTACTTTTCTCACTATTTGTAGAGTTGTTCCTGAAATTAGTGTTTTTCTACAAAAAGGTAGACTATTACATATAGCATATAACAAAAAGGTTTGTAAAAACTTTGGGGAAACATTCCTCACATATACAGAATAAAAAATGTAACATGAACATGGGTACGGAATTGCTTTTTAACACAACTGTGGGAAATCAAAAATCATATGAAATGTTTAAAATGTTCTCCGTTAGTATAGATATATCAGCTCGCCATCACATGGGCTCCTTGATGCGTTGATGTATCCCTGGGGAATCTAGTATGTTTGGCAGCTTTGCAGAATACGAACACGTAGACTCTACATCTTCGGCTAATCTATAGATCTTATGAGCATCTACCAATTCCACATTTGATTACCTCATTTTACTGTACCTGGAAAGAGGTCCGTAAACACACAGAACTGATACAACGTGCTCGGTGCTACGTCCAACAATGAAGTGAAACAAGTAGAGCACGTGTAACAGAATGAACGCAACAAAGGTGAACTTAAGGAACTAAGAATAGTTACAACACCTCCACCCCATTTAATCAGAAGTTAAAACAAATGTTTCCTACTGTACGTATTAAGCAAATGTTCTGTTGTGGGGCGATTGCCACAGGATGGCTATGCTGGCATTCTAGCTTGCATATCACACCGTGTAAACGGAGTTTTAAACAAAGAGCTCTAACAAGGAATAAACCATTTCTGGGCCAGTTCATAATGGAATGTTTCCCCAAAGTTTTGACATGCACTTTCGCTACATCCTGTATATTAATGACTTTCTTGCAGCATAAAATAAGACAAGCATTCTTTCTGATTGTAAAACTGTTTAATATTCAAGATGTCTAGACCATGCATGGGAAAAGTTTGACCCGTGATTATTGGTTGCTCTGCTCTCCTACTGGATTACGGCCGTACCGTCAGTCTGTTTCATAAACAAAGATGGTTGCAGGCGGCGGATTGGCAACCGTTCAACTCAGAAAAAGAATGTTTCAAGTGACATAGGAGAAACAATATTGCTTTAGCGAACATACGGACGTCAAATGCTTTATTTATTCGAACATGTGATTAGAAGTAGTACGATGAAATGTACAACGCCATTATGCATTCTCATCCAGGGAAAAGCCTCATTAAAGGGTTTATTATTACTTTATTATTATTATTATTATTATTATTATTATTGTTATTTTATTAAGTGCTAGTAAAGTTGTCATTTAGTATGGTTTCTGTAGTATTGTCTCCTACGAGATAGTTTATTCATTATTTACAGAGCTAGAAAGCCACAAATTTTACCGGAGCTTAGGAATGCATATGATTCGATTATCGCATACATAACTATGACAGAGAGAAGATATGCCTGTAACATTGTAGCACGGGGGGTTGATGACAGGAGAAACAATTTTTAAAAACATGTGTAGTTAACATTTCTGAGATTCTGTGGGCACAAGGTAGTTCTCATTTTGAACAATTACTATATCTCGCCAAAAATTGCAAAGAACATGTCTATTGATGTATAACACAGGTTCAGAAAAGGGGAAAAAACTTTTATGAAGTTGCCATAGACGAAAGTACCGACATCAACGATACAGTACAATTGGCAACATTTACTTGTGGCGTTGGTCAGAACTTAAACGCAGAAGATGATCTTCTAGATATTTTTCTTTACTAGTCGTTAGCGAGGAGATGTTGTTTCACGCTTTATGAGTATCTGTCAAACGCCGTGGTTTGGAATGATCAAGATTAGTATTAGACCTCGCAGATCTACAGTTCGACATCACAATGAAAGTAAAATGTAAGGAATTGGTAAGTGATATGCCTTAGAACGTTTATGCCTTACTACATATTCAGAACATCACTGATTTTGATTTTCAGTGGAAAAAATGTTGACTATAAGGTCTTTTTATGGGAAACTATCCAGTTTCAAGAAAAATGTAAATTCTAAATGTAAACCTGAAAGAAATTCATCCCTTTGATCAGCTAAATCTATAAATTACAGATATAATACCCGATTTACAGTCATTTACCATAAAGAGTGACTACTTACTAAGTTCTGCTTTGTTTATTATTATAATAATTAAATTTTGAAATGATTAATTAAGCTCGTTATTGATAATCATTCAAAATAATATTAATAATGTATGTTACAATAACATACTGAAATACGAATGCATGAATTTTGGAGTTGAGTTAAATATAACAAGTACGTACTAAATTCTAGTGCATTTAGTTAACATGAAATGTTTATCCGTTAACCAAGTAAAATGACCTGTCTGTCACAGCGCATACGGCACGTATATCCCACCAACTGTCCAGTTCCCTTGCTGCATGCTGACAAGCGGGTCGTCCACCTAGGGTTGCCACGCCTGGCCTAAAATTTCTTTTAGAGAAAGCGTCTTTCGGTAAAGAAAGATAGTTAAACTGTAGCATACGTGATTAGCCACTTCGGCAAAGATAAGCCAAATTTGCAAGTTTCTCCCAACAATCGACTTTCGAAGAACTTGGTCAATTCGTCTGTCCATCTTGAAGTTCGACATTTCTAAGTCTGGTCTTAGGGTTCCAAGTTTTGGTGTATATGTCATATGTCGAAACCTCCCCTTCCCATCTCCATTTAAGACTTGTTGCAGTGGTCTCAGCGTCATTTTCTTTATTTATTGTTCCGTATGCGGTCTCTCAAACTTATTTCCAAAACTTTTTTCCACCATTTTCCTTTGGCTTATTGCCCATTTTCTCCCGTCTCTTTTTATTACGCAGCATGTTTGTGAGCCGTAAAGAAAAGCTGGTAGGACGCACATGTTCATGACACTTTTCAGCTTCAAATTAAAACCTTTGTCTAAAAGAATGCATTTTAAACTTATACTTTGCCTTGCAGTTATTATTCTTCCTCGCATTTATTTTTGTATGTGTCCTACTTCTAAATGATATATGAAATCGTTTACATTATTATTGCCACTTTCAAATCACTTGCCATGCTCTTGCTGCTCAAGTTATGAGAGTTACGTCTTCAGCACATATGAAGTTAAACATTTCCTTTTGTCTAGGCGTGTTCTATAATTATGTGAATTTCAATAATACTTCCTCTAATTGGCCCCTCTTTCTAATTTAAATTATTTTCCATATTTATCAAATGGTAACCTTTATTTTAGTATTAGAGTATAAATTGACAAACATTTTTACATACTTATCGTCCACTCCTTATGTCTTTAATGTTATGTTCTATGTATCGAATGCTTTAGTGAACTAAATGTAAATGTGTTATTGTGCATTTTTCATCAGTTATGATAATGGTTTAAGATAGTCTATTGTCGAATATCCAGAACGAAATCCGGCCTGTTTAAAATCTGTTTAAAATTACTTTTGGAAAGTAATTTGTATATACTTAACATCAAGAAAATTGGTCTGTAGTCATTTAATTAAAAAAAATATATATAACCTGTTTAAGTCGCTTTAAAATCAGAATTCAAGCTTAATGGCCTTCTTCTTTACGGTTATAAAACAAAAACGTTTCATGTTTGTGGTGAATAGGAACATAGTGGCAATACGGCAAAGTGTGTAAGATTGTTTGAAAAATACATTTCCATGAAATGTCGTGACGAGAATGTTGAGGTGAACGCTCAGCTGAGGTGAACGCGAAGGATATTACAAACTTCTTATATTTCAATGCAAGGCCGCCCTGTAAATGCTCACACTGTAGCAATCTCAAGTTAACGAACAGAGGAATGATATTTTGATTGTTACGCCAAAGGGCATTTTATTGCAATGTTTGGCAAAGTGTAAAGGTCCTTAACGCATCTGGATGAAGCAACGATCAAAGCGGTGGGCAAAGCTGTTGAAGATGTCGAAGAAGGTGAAGAAGTTGGTGCAGTGAAGACGATTCTAACATTATTATCTAAGAAATAACCCTGGCACAAAACTTGATAAAGGTAAAACAATGGGAGTGTATTAATCAACATTATTTGAAAAACGAATTAAAAAACTGAACATAAGGCGCTCAACAATAGCAAAATGCACAAACTGCCATTGAGTTGAATCCTGCAACCTATCTCCTGGACTTTCCTCTTAACGACTTCTTATTAAAATTTTGCTCTGTAGAATGAACTGTTCGTTGTATGAGAATGTCATAGACTCTCTGTGAGCATTTTATGAAGCTTGACAAAATAAATTTTTTCTGAAATGATTTGATGAAATGATTTGGAAACAATGAAGACCATGATGAGAAATAAAATTGATAATTTCCACTTTTTTCTTCCCTTTTTACGATATAAAACAAACCCCTTAAGAGAAAATATGATCACTCCACTCTCTTATTTTATTCCCTCCTAACTTTAGCTTTATTACAAAACTAAAAACTTACTGATGTAAACTGCACTAAACTTGCTGTATCGTGGTTTGTTTCATAGAGATGGATATGAAATTTTCCTATATAAAATTGGGAAAGATACTTCCTCTTAGAGATCTATGGTAGGGATGTAATAATCGAAAAGGTCAAAAGAGCAATTACCTCTTAGAAACATTGTTTCTACATAACAAGCAATTAATTAGTTGCTGATAATGTCATATAGCTGACAGCCTTACACAATTAGCACTTTTACTCTTCTTGTTCACTGAAGGAAATAAAATATTGATAGATCAGTTGAAAGAACAAAACCTGATGCTAAAGCCACAGTAATTAAAGCTCTTACTTAAGCTTCTCATTTCCCCCAGCGTAATTAAATCGATATTTAATAACACAATTATGGTTGTTATTTTCAGTTTCATTAGGTTAGTTCCTAACATACTATTTAACTCCCTTTGCACATCATAACGGCAACAAATTCTTCGGCAGAATATAATTACTATTAAAAGTTATGTTCTTTGTTTTAAGTAATATAAATGGAAAATATGGGCAGTCAAAATTAAAATAAGTGTTTTGGAAGAATTAAATCAGCAATTATTGTCCTCCGAAGGAAACTTAACTGACAATGTTCATTATAAAAACACACTTCCAGGCCATGTGACGTCATATACATAGTACACACAAAACTTTCAAATTATATCCCGACAGGTACATAGCAGATATTTTGATATCACACCATAGTAGAGCCTCTCATAACCCCCTTTGCCTTTTCATCTGACCACATTTTATATTTTATAACAAGATTCAAACAATTCTTAGCATCTTAACACACACACAAATAGTTATATGGAATATTAATAGTATACATTTAATTAAAAATTAAAAATAGAAAATAAAAGACTTCGAACTCCAGTAGATTGCTGTGCTAGGAATTGGTCTAGCTTTGTTTCCCTACACTCCTTTTATGTACGCCTGCAACATACTCCGTCCGCTATACATCTTCGTAAGAGAAGTTGCTGCACCATACGGGGCTAACAGGCGAGAATTAGTTTCTCAAGTTTAACAACAAAATTATGATTTAATAATGGGACACTTTACTGAATTGACTGCATTGAGTCACAGAGACAGAAGTTGACGAGTCACTTTTTCTAAATGACATCTTTCAAAACGTTTATGTTACGAATCATGTAGTACTTGTAATCACAACATAAAATTGGAACCTTATTTTTCATAATTTTTTCCCATTATGCAACAAAAAGAATTTATCATTATATGCCTTAATTTTTAAATAGACGTTTTCCATTTCCAAAAGATTTTCAACTTCATTGATTGATCAAGCTGATGTCTATAGAGCACCAAAGCTTTAAAAAAACTTGCAAGTGTATCCATCCCCTTAAAATAGACTATACTATACAATTCAGGCGATAAACTACTGAAACATTAATTCGGGCGAGAGTTACACTGAGACATAATTATCAATAACCGTACTATAGAAGGCGGCGAGGTGTTTATAGAATCATAAATCTTTCACTTGATCATTCAACAGAAATATAGTCCATAACAACGCGCGTTTCAATTACCAAGCATTTCAGAATCGTACATACATACAGCCTGGTTATATGAAAGTTGATTAAATATCTCCCATTTGAATTTAAGGACAAATCTGGTCTAATAAGGATGGGCATTATCATGAAAAATGATGAGCCCCTTAGAAAGTGTTCCTATTCCATAGGACTTGATGGCATGCCACTATAGTGTTAGTGTTTCCTCGCTGATTATCTCTTCTTGTGGTTAAAGATATAAGTAGCAGATTGCAGAATTACTCTACTTAGATGTGAACAGTAGAGTCTATTGATGGCTTTGGCACCTCGATTCAAAAGAAATGCACGTTACATTTCCGTCATAATTTATAGCGAGAAGCTATTGTCAAAACGGCGAAAAAATTACAAATATCACTCCATTCGATAGTATTTTGCTCAATATATGGGGGATACACTGAATACTCGCACCATGTTGCTTGTCTTCATTGTGTTCACTGAAAAATATTTTCCTTTAGGCACAAACTTTAAGTTAGTTAGCCTTGGGATTGTTTTCAACCATGGAGCAGGAATTACAGGCTTTAGAGTATCTCAGGATCCATATATGACTAGTATACGAATTTCAGTCCTATCGTATATCACTGTAATAAACTTTTCTTCACGTGAAAGGTATTAACTGTCACATTTCAAATCCACGATAGGCCTAGCAACAGCGTTTAGCAACCGGAGGGTGTGAGAAGCTAAAGGAGCGCGCGCGTGCGTGTGTTATAAATTTGTAATGCGTATTTAATTTTGTCAAACTGGTCCTTTCTCTATATTTATTTTGTTACTTTATAAGTGAAAAATACCACTAATCAAATGATAAAATTAAAAGTCATCAGAGATTTTCACCTTTAGTCTGTTGTTAAAGTTTACAGCAGCTGTTCGTATACTTGGTGTGCAGAATTCTGGGGATCCGCGAGACCCTCTCTGGGGGTTCACTAAACATTAAATTACTGTTTGCAGTTTTTGAATGAATTATGAAAAACAAAAGCTTTTGAAAATTAAGGTGTGTATTTATTGAAAGTAAAGTTAATGGAACCAAATTGAAGGTGACTATATGCACCGGAGGAACTTTCAACTAGGAAAACTAAAAACATGGACCAGGCTATCGTCATAGTTTCCCTGACAGCAGCATGCATCTTTCGGCAGCGAACTGCTTAGGCTGGGGCTCGCCTACCCCTCTGAGACCCCGATTTTTCCGAACTATCAAAGAAGGCCTTGAAAATTTTGCTGCCTTTTGTAGCGACTACTTGTGTAAAAACCATTCTCTGCACTCACTTATCTACAAAATAAATAAATAAAAAGTGTGTAAATCGTTTGGAAAAGGTAGATTCAGGACTCGAAATAAAAATACCCGATATATCATGAATTGTAAGTGAAACGATTAACATTGTAAAAAAACAAACATTTTTTTAATATCTCAAAAATGTACGCAAATTCTCATCTTCCCTTTCAATCAGAAACACAAATTAACTAGTAATATTGTTTATTATTATTAATATTTATGTTTTGAAAGTAATATTTTTGTTATGATTATCACTATGTACAAAAGTGTAATAAAAATAAAAATATTGAAAAATCAGTATTTATTCGCTTGTATGTATATATACAAACGAATATATATAGTTTTTTAATCACTTGATGAAACAAATTTATAATATAAAATACGCAACTTGGATTTTTAAATTTGACGTGTCCACGATCAAGGAAAGTTTGAGAACCGTTGGTTTAGAGTACTTAATGTGTACATTTTGGGTAAACTACGATAGACTGTTTAGAAAGATTATTCTGTTACCTAATTCTACGTCTACGTTGGGTCACTACTCAACAGGTTTTCTATATCTGATAATAAGTTACGGGATACTGGCAGTGAATTTTCAAAGTTACAATTTTTGTATGAATTTTTCTGAAAAATTTGCTTTGATAACATAGCTGTTAAATTAATATATATCACAAATTTCATTAAAATTCGATAAATACTTTGCAAGTTATAAGTTATAAATTATTTCATAATATTTATTACGTAAATATGTCGAATAATCAAAATGTACTACATTTAATGCCTAGCCACTTCTTAGAAATAAATTTTTCTTTGGGAAAGCTTTTACACATGAGAGAACGAACTCTTTATTTTGAATTTTGTGTCCCTCCCCGAGCACATAACTGAACAGACATCTTGCAATGACTCTGCGGAGTCTCACCCAGAGCTATGCTCCAATAAAAATACACCAAGAGTCTGTCCCTTGGGGCACCTTTGATGTTCTGGTTTCTGGTCTGTTGATATGTCATGGTGAAGTGTACATTTTTCATGGCAGATTTCTGCATATCCTTTTGTAGTAGCTGATTGATCTTTTTATAATTTCGAACTCCGGCTTCTCACGGCCACGATCCCCTACCAAGTGTCAGTAGTGTCTATCTTTAGCTTGAGGAAAGCTGTAGTCATACTCTTTTCTACAGGCTGGACAGCGCATTCTTCTTTCACTCTTTCCTTATTAGCTCCATATACCGCCGCTTCTGGTGAGTTCTTATGTCTTCATCAGACAAGTACAGATGTATCTCATTCTACACTTCCGTACCGAGGAGGTTGACATGCTGGAAAGGACACACAGATCTTTTTAAATGTCTGTAGAGACGGAAGGAAAGGGGGATATGCAAATGTTGATTCTGTGCGGACGCCCAATGCTTCAAGAAACCATTTGCAGCAAAAAAAGAAGAGTTTTATGACTGATTTTGGGCAAAAGCTGACTTCCGGTGTCCCATAAGAACTTTTGGTGACCATTTTGATTACATATTTTGCTTGACTATTTCTACCATATTAGTTTCTAAAAATCCGCAAGGTATTTATGAACAATTCTCCAAGCAAATATGAATTTGTGTGGTTGATAAGCAACATTCTACAAGAATACTGCTAACTTAAGCACAAAATACACTAATTAGTTTTCTGTTTCGAAAATTAAACTGTATTAAGTATGACACCTTCATAATTTAATTAACGTAGTGTTTTGTGATCCCTTAAGTTGGTAACATTACAGCGCTGGTCTTTAGGATACAAATCATACGCTTAACAAAATTTCTCGAAAATCCTGATTGATTTTGACCCGTACCTCAAATCCAAATACGTTTCCTTTCGTATTTATACTTAAAAGGAAATTCAATCAACTCGTTTAGTGGGTTTATTTATTTATTTATTTACTCTTATTCCGCTGCTTTAAGGTAGGGCAGTTTCTGCTTCCGATCAAGCTGCTCTGTAATTGAATTCTTGCCCGACTGCCTTAACCGGTTGCATAAACAAACTGGGGGGGGGGGGGGGTGGAATGTTCTCTGTCCAAAGCACGGCGTAACACTCGCTTCCAAATAAACACCAGAAGAGAGAGAGAAAAAAAAGGGAACGTTTCCGTTGGAGATAAAATACTTAATTTGTTAAGTGCTGGTAAAAACCAAGGATACATAAATAGATATATACGCATAACCATGCAGATATTTTACACGCTTACTTAATAGGCAGAATTGTGTATATAGCGTAGTGTATAGGTTTATATGCATATTAATCAAAACAGTGAAATATATTCGACGATTTAGAAAAACATAAAATGTTCTAAATTATAACTGTTTTAATGGAATAACACGCCTAACACTACTGTTGTAAACTTTTTAAGTTGTAATAAGAACAAAAACTTAGTTGTGACTGTTTTAGAATAAGTGCACACATTTATGAACAGAACTGACTTGCTAACAATACTTTTATTGCTTTGAGGGTTAATTAAAGAATGCAAAAAAAAAAAAAAAATGTTGTGAAACATTACTTATTATGGTTATTTCAAGTAAAATTTTTATAGGCATAAAGAAATTTCAGAACACAGACTGTCCTAATAAAATACGAAGGTTAAGTAAAAAGGAAAGGTAAATAACATTTATGATTTTTAAAAAGCAATGCCAGCACGGTGGAAAAAATCACTTTCAAGCAGCTTGTTAAATGCTTTAACAAACGCGATAGAATAAAAGAATGTACTTTTACAGATCAATAGCATTTCTTGTAGAAAACTGGGTTCCAACACAAAAAGCAAATATAACTCAATAAGTAAAGTTCCTTAGAAAAGTTATAACTTTTTATAAAAATGATCATAAGGAATGAAAGTAAGCTTGGTATACAACAATATAACTGAACACAGATAGCAATCGATAGATCATTTGTGCAGAATGAATGACAAAAAATACACCTGCTGATAAAAACGCCACACCAGGGACTGGGCGTGCCAGGAAACGCTGGAGCTAATTATTGTGAAACTAACTCGGACTAGAGCGATAACCTAACCTGCGAGCACTGGTGGTTGCAAAGCACGTAAAACCTTGTGCGTGAGCATGTCTACCTTCAAAATATTCTTTACGTCTGCTTCGAGATCTGCTGTCATATTTTTGCAGGCCTTATTTGAGATATCGCATCGATAGTTAAGCTTTCAGTTAAGTTAATTTATTTAGCCTTTAAGAATATAAGGGCATGTCAAATAGCACTTTAATAAAATGTGTTCCTAGTTACATTCATAAGCTGTTGATAACGTTTTAGTTATATAACAACATTATTTGCTTTCAATATGTAGTTTTCTCGGTGTTTAAAAACGTTTAGCACCAAAGTGTTCTCAAAATGACCCTCTTTTGCTCTCACATGTGGCCTAAGTGTCTCCGTCTTTGTTCATAATTCGCCACTAGTGATACCAAAAAGTATTTGAAACTCTCAACATTACATACAAATCCAGAAAGGGGTCAATCTTGAGCACCAATAAAATCTGTAACATTTCTTTCAAGTCAAATACGTATGGTCTTTGCCTTATAGACTACAGCTAAATCTTGCCCGTGCTCAACAAAACATGTTCAAGTTCTTCGCCTCAGATTCCAGTTGAGCGATTTTGTACACTTTGGCGATTGTCTTCAATCGTTTACACTTGACATGGGAAGAAAAAAAAATTGGGGCCATGTTATGAGTTCCTCATGAAGTCGAGATATGCATTCTGTCATTTTGACAGTTGTAACTTTCTTCAATATTGAATGCTTTCACGCAGTTAAATGAATTTTCCAGTTCCCGTTAGCGTAACGCTGTGCTAGAAATTGCGTCTCAACACCCTCTGCTGTTGCTGCTTCATTCTCCAGTTAAAATGCTCAATACTGTAATGGAAAGTTTTCAGTGTAAGGTCCCGTCTAAGCACTCTGGACATTCTTCTCACGGTAACATTGCCTGCTTCTTAACTGGAGGAGTCGCCACTACTATGGGAATACATACCGGGATCTCAAACGGCCATGTACAGTACCGTTTTCAGTGAACAGTTGAATGCTGCGGCACACAAACATCCTAATTTCCAGTTTTCAAGGAGCAGATTTTCCAACTCTGTGAAGGGCCATCACAATAACACGGGTTTCTCTCCGTTCCGTTGTTAAACCTCAAATAATATACTGTCCCATTATTTGCTTATAATGCAAATGTAATTGCCAAACACTATAAATATATTTATATAAATGTAAATGATCGAATTGACTTATAAAAGCGCAATCGGGATGTTTGATTCTTCTGCCATCTCTAGACGAATGAAATTGATGCTGCGTTCATCGTCTCAATGTGAGCTATTGATCAATGTATAATAAAATATTTAAATTATCATTCTTTCTGAGAGAAAAGTACAAGACCCATTTAGCAGGAATGGCAATAATCCGCCCTGTACATTAAAATATACGAATTTATTATCAAGGAGTGGATATAACCTAATTCAAACAAATTTTCCACTCTCTTGCTCTTATATGCCATCACTTATAACTTTTTACTGATACTTTACATGTATTGTACACTCTTTCGGTTACAAGTCCGTACTTTACAAGTACTTGTACTAATGCATTTGAAATATATTACAAATTTTATGGAATAGGGCACAGGTGTACTTTTCCAACACGACAATGCCTGTTTACAGTTGTGAACATCAGTGGCCTGTACTTTGAATAGCTTCCATTTCCGTTATAATCACCACAGTGCCTATACAAGTTATTACCACATGTTTAAGTCACAAGTGGCGTTGGAAGAAAAGACATTTTGTTCTTATGAGGAAGTACATGAGTGGCTGCGGACAAAACCAAAATATTTTTATTTATTGAAATCAAGGCACATTTTAAGAGCCGGAGGACTATAATGAACACCAAGGAGAATATTTATTGTATCATTTTTTCAATACTTTATATTACCTATAATTTAACAATTTCATTTGCCTCATTTGACAAATGACGAAGTTTTTTTAAATAGCCAGGAATGCACATCGTAAGCGTAAATGTTGCCCCAGCTGTGCATTATAAAGTAAAGTAAACAAATTGGTTATAGGTTTACTTATGGCAAAAGCAGAAAGGTCTGCTTGAGGAACATTTTCGTCGTGTTAAGCTTGAAGGAATAGCATGTTTTAAATTAAAATTATTTTAAGAACTACACCAGCTCATCAGTTTGTTCGTAAATCATTACAGGAATGGCTGATGCAATATTGTTGTTTCAGTGTTGGAGATATAGAAGGTGGAAGCCAGGATGGTCAACAAACCCACGCCACCTTCCAGTAAGTGGCTTGCCTTTTGTTGGCATTGCTTTCTTATGCACCTGTGCTCAACATTATTTAGTAAAAGTTCACAAATTCTCACGAACTGCACAACTTCTACGATAATGCACTAATTTACATGCAGCATTGCTCTCCGGTTCGATGTAGATTCTGGGCTGAGATAGCACTTTCTTCCTCATCCTCTATTCATTTTCAATATAACCGCGATCATCTATTTAATTAACTGCATGTTTCAGTACCTTTAGAACTCCGCTTGCATAACCTTTAGAAGCACGCTGCTTGCCTGCGGAATCGGCTATACATAACCCTAAACCCATACACATAGCTTTGTATTAATTAAAACAGTTATAATTAATCTTATTTCGTTGTCATAGAGGATGTTGAAAATATACTTTATCGCCTATATCAACATTTTTTTTAGAAAATCTTCTGCATACACATGCATGTTTTATTCTAAAATCACTGCCGTCTCTTTCCATACACAATACTTCAGTTCATTCAATGTGTTGGGATTAGTCGCATAAACTTTATTTTTCAATTATTCACAAAGGTTAAAAAACAGCAAGATATGGTGATAGCGTTGGGCGTAATTCTCTACTAACGCTCTTATTGTTCTAAAATTTCTTCAATTAAATATAAAGAGTCACAAACTGTATGCGTCATAGTAGAATATTGTCAAAGATTGCAGATTTTGGTTCAAAATCAGACAATTTTAAAGAATGTTGTATGTTGTCCCTGTACTTTCTGAAATGATAGCATTTTCATAAAATATATGCTATATTATTCATTTACAGTGCATAATCCCCCGCTTTTCATGTCATGCAAGGGCATTTTGTGTAAAAGATTGGGTTTCCTGTACTCCAATATCTGTCTATACATGGCCACGTAAATAAGACTACCTTTCTTCAGTGAATAAAATTAAACTAGATTATTTGTGCCATCACTAATCCAAGTATAAAGTTTTACTCTGCTTACTCATTTGGAAACAATATCTGAACATTTAATGTTTCAGCTTTCTAAGCCAACTTTGTGAAACTCATGTTTGCTACACAAACTGCAGCTGAAGTTTTCTTGGATTTATTTACGAATTTTTACTTATGTGACGTTATCTCAAAATTGACCAATGAAACGAAACAACATTTTGAATTTTGAGTAATCACAGTGAAATTATCGAAAAAAATTATCAAATTCGTTTTATCACGCGACGTGTATTGTTGAGATTGTAGTCAAATCTATACCTCCACTATATAATTCCTGAGCAAGGATCACTAACCACATTTCAGTGTTTTCAGTAATTTTAAATTTAACTCAATGTGTATTCACTCAAGTAATTATTTTTGCGTATTCAGTGAAATCATTTTATAAATTATGTAACAATATCTGCCTAAGCAACCATAAATTAATAGACACGTTGTTTAGAATGGTAAAAGGTTTTCTCCGTTTTGTTTTTCTCAGTTGGTAATAGTAAATCTAATGGTAGCGATTGTAATAGTTGGCTTTCGTCTATTTCATTCTCACGGTTTCTGAATAGATAGGTGTTTATAATTAGTATAACATTTTATACTATTGTTAATAATTTCAAACATATATTACTTTTATTCTTATTCTATTCATGAAATAGTCCCAAGTCCGTATAGACCTCTTCGCTATTGATATTACTAACAATCGACACTCGTCTGTTGCTAGATGGCATGAAAAGATTAAGTATTCACAATACAATGTAAAATTATTGCAATATTATAAGCCTAGGTTATGGGAATTATATTGAAATTCTTAATTTATTCGTAAAAATAGCTCTAATAAATATCACTCGAGGGTCTGAACTTTCCAGACTCACTAAGTTCGTGAAATTATCGGTAATCTCAGACCCTTTTGTGATAGCACTTGTGATAACGTCGTTAAGTTTCCTTTCGCATAATGCCAATAATTTGCTGCTTCTTATCGAGAAGAGGCCTCCTTACCTTAAAGCATTTCTGTGCGGAGCAGGAACACTGGAGAAATTCCTTGAAGTCGCTTCAACACTCTTCTGCAGCTAAGAAAAGAAAAAGAAGGAAAAAAACTTTTATTCGTTTTTTTCTTAATGTAAATGAACAAACATATTTAGTGATTGCATCTAAAAAGGCAATAGATATTGATAAAATAAAAAAATAAATGCATAATTGTCTGAATTATATTGCGATTAGTGATAAATGCGAAATTTGGAGAATGGAAAATACTACAGAGAACACATTTCATGTCTGATAACCTCCAATTACGGATTCATTGCGTTTAAGTTTATAATTAAAAGCAATAAATACATTTTATAGTATCACGAACCTAATGCGCACCGCTTTAGTCCAAATGTATTATCAAAATTGTAGTGTGCATTAGATTCGATGGTGTATTAGATTTTAGTGGAAATCCGTTCCGAAGTTCGCCGGTAACTTCATCCAAATTTATGGTTTAATGCATCGTAATACATTACTGCAATTCTCGACTTAGTTGCATTTATTGTTGGCCCATTATTTCATAGAGCGTTTGGATAGTAGGTAGTCACGAAATGGGGGGCACACGGAGAACATCTTAAGGTACTACTTTCAAGCATAAAGTAATTCTTTATGCTGAAAAAAAATATAACAGAAAGCCAGGAAGAGAGTTCAGTGTAGGTGACAGCAACGTTCGCTTGTGGCGGCAACAGAACTTGACATTATTTTCAACTAAAGCTAGTAGGGAGAATTTCACTAGTCTTTGCAAAGAAAGACAACCTGGCATTGAAAAAAAAATTGAAATTCTTAAATGAAAGGAGGAAGAAGGGCATCCTGTGACTAGTGACATCATAAGAAATAACTTTTTCTTCTTTTACTTACGCCAACTGTACATGCAACAACACGAATGTAAGATTTTGTCCTATATGCTCCAAGATGTTACAATAGTCCACTAATAAATTATATGTTCTGATTGTTTTATTAAGCGGACGAGATTATCTCTAAGATGTCGTACAACAATATACCAAACTTTTTTTTTTAAAATAATTTTAAGGTTCAAATTTAGGGTTCGCATTACACTTGATGGCGCATTATACGATGTATGTTCAAAAAGTATCGCGAATTTTGTGTTTTTTCAAAAAGTATTTATTTATTCATGAATATATATTTTTCCCCTTCAAAGTAATCCCCACCAGATATTGATACACTTGTGCCAACGTTTTTTCCAATCCTCGAAACACTTTAAAAAATCGTTTTTGTGATCTTGTTCAGCTTCTCCTGCGATGCCGTCTTTATCTCCTCAATCGTGACGTAGCGTCGTCCTTTCATGGGCCTCTTCTGTTTTGGGAACAAAAAAAAGTCACAGGGGGCCAGGTCTGGGGAGTACGGTGGCTGCGACATCATAAGTGTGTTGTTTTTGCCCAAAAATTCGCGGACAAGCAACGATGTGTGAGCAGGGGCGTTATCATGGTGCAAAAGCCAATTTTTGTTCTTCCACAAATCCGGGATGTTCTGGCGGATTGCTTAGCGCAAATTGCGCATAACTTGCAGGTAATATTCCTTATTGACCGTTCTACCCTGTGGCAAGAACTCATGATGCACCACGCCCCTGCAATCGAAGAAAACTGTAAGCAAAACCTTCACATTCGACCGAACTTTTTCGGTCTTGGCTCGTGTGGCAGCATCCATTGGGATGATTGAGCCTTAGTTTCCATGTCATAACCACAAACCCATGATTCGTCATCAGTTATGATCATCTGGAGCAAATTTGGGTCGTCGCGGACAGAGTTCAACAGCTCATTAGCAACGTTAATGCGATGGTGTTTTTGGTCGAAATTGAGCAACTTTGGTACGAATTTTGCGGCGACCCGTCTCATGCCCAAATCATTGTTAAAAATCGAATGGCACGAGCCAATCGATATGTTTAGGTCCTCAGCAACTTCTCTAGCGGTGATTCGACGATTGGCCAATAGTATTGTCTTTACTTCTTCAATGTTTTCGTCTGTTGTTGACGAGCTCGGGCGTCCGGGACGCTCTTCGTCGTTCACATCTTCTCGACCCTCTGAGAACATTTTGTACCACCGATAAACGTTGATTTGGTCCAAGGTAGCTTCACCATATGCCACAGTAAACATTCGGAATGCATCCGCGCACTTAATTTTGTTTTTCACACAAAATTTGATACAGATTCTTTGTTCCATTTTTTGGAATAGGCAAAAATCGAAGACGAGCCAAAACACGCCCAAGCAAAATAGCTGTCAACAATTAACTGAACATTCAAAATGAGCGAGCTTGTCAACATAAGTGAGGGACATGAGTACCAACATAAGGCCACAAAATAATCGAAAATCGAATATACATAACCCGCGGAAATTCATAATTCGCGATACTTTTGAAGAGGCCTCGTATTAGAGTAAATACTATATTTATAAATTCAGTATAGTGTGGTATTTTAAGCAATGTGTGTTTCTGCTTTTTTTTAAAAATATTCTAAAGTCCCAACAATTTAAACAAGCCAAAAACAATGTTTCTGAGCAATGCATTTATATTATAATTTTTTATTTTTGACTTCGGGGTGTTAACATTTTCCTTCTTATTTCTGTATTAGAGCTACTTATTTTAATTTCGAATTAGGTTAACTTTAACTGCATACTGGTGTAAAAATATTAAGGGCAAAGATAAAGGTAAACGTAATGTCCTAAACATCAGTTATAAGAAATAAGATCACTGAGAACAATGGCGCTGCACCACTTAACACGTGACGATCTAGGACGCGAGTGTATTGCAACAGCTGCAGTTGGGTGAAACTGTCGGACTGTAACACAACAGTTAATTAGTTCCTCACTGACTCAATCATCTTGAACGATATGCGAGGTCGAATAACTGGGAGATCAAGGAAGCGTATAGTGTGACGATGCGATTCCAGAGCATGGGATCGATTCGTGAATCCAAAACGGCAAGAATGCTGCTCATGCATGTAAAACCATGTGGAATTAGAGCCGCTATAAACCCGTAAAATGTAACGGGGTCAGACAGCGAGTTACATTGCACGTGCAGGGTGCACAAGGGTCACGATATCGCAGCTTATTGCGGTCAAAGACTGCACATAATGAACTTTTGCATTATGTATTCGGGGAAAACCATCCATCAGGAGCACCGTTTACAGCGGTACAGACTGAGGCTAGATCTTCTTTACCGATTAGATTACATTTAGTTTTAGCAGAAAATCTAGAAGTCAGCTAATGTGACAACACATTCAAACACCTACACCGTATTGTCTGAAGAGACACTGCGTTAGATATACTTATAGATCTAGAAGTATTGGAAAGGTATATTGTAATGATGGACGCCATTATAATCCCCATATACAGGTGCCCAATAGATGTCATTCACCTTATGCACGATAATGCACAGCCCTATCATGTTGTAGTTATTCAAAGGCTATGGAAACGTGAGGATATTTGGCAGATGGATGCCTACAAACTGCAGACACCGCCACGAATGGCCGAGGTCGTTAAGGCGCGAACTTGTGAGTGGGAGTCTGGGGTTCGAATTCCGTCAGGACCAGGGTTTTTCCAGGTTTTCCTCAGTCCTCATGAATAGCAAATGCCGGGGAGGTACCCTAAACTTAGGCCTGAAACACTTCCTTCCTTATTCACCTTATCGGATGTATCATCAGTGTCCACCGCCTGTGGTGTCTCAAAATGGGCGTTAAACAGTAATAATAAAAATAACAACAACAACAACAACAATAATAATAATAATAATAATAGGCTGAAGACAGCATGTCTGGATAACACCTCATATAGCTTTCATCATTCTATTATATGATTTGCCGCTTCCACAAGACGCAACGAGAGTTCCTAAGTTTTGTCTTTCTTAGGTAGTTCGATGTGGGCCTATTGTGTTTAGTCTTGCTCCAGATGATAATTATAATTAGTGTCCTGCCATTAATGCTACTGTTAAGCCTACGGTGAATAGGTGTCCTATAGATATAAGCAAAAATTACGGGAATAGAGTGGGATATAATTATTATCAATTAAGCCCAGCATACATACATACATACATACATACATACATACATACATACATACATACATACATACATACATACATACATACATACATACATACATGCATACCTATATACATTAAATGACACAAAAATTAACAATAATTTAAAATCAACAGGGAATCAAACAGGTTCCATTTCATTATTAATTATTCTTCCGTCAGGAAGGAAACCGAAAAGGAAAACAAGACACTACACTAGCACTGCACGACACTATCGACTCCCGCTCAATTATAAACGACCTTGAGTAGATCACCCTATCTGTCCCGCAACTGTTGACGACCTATGGCGGTCTCGAACAACAAGGTTCAAACAAATGGATAACACAAGATTTCCTAACACCAGTTCGATGCTATAAACTAAAACATAAGAAATAAATTAATTTAAAATTTTCTGATTAATAACACTGGGCCACAAAAAATAATTTTTGAATGTTTGGAGCACTTCATAAGGCATTTCCTACTAATTTTGGGTTGAGAAAAACAAATATGACAATGAAAAAGTTTTATTAGCTCTAGTTTCTATGATATACACAAGGTGGAAGTATTACATATTAACGGATTGAGAGAAAAGGATACATTTTAATTACATACATGCTAACAACAATGAAAGTGCATTTGATTTTTTTAACTGGTAATTACATGCTAAGAGTTCTAAATTGCTGGAAAATACTTCGCAGATAGTCGTGTCTGAAGAGAATCATGTGGTGGCCTATTGACTTCGTCGTCTTTTAGCTTGCCTCTTGTGATGGAGTTCCGCAGAATCCCTATACAAAGACCAACAGTAATCCGCAAGCATTATTTCATTCTAACGGCCCTGATATCTTTGTTCCATAAGAGAAATGTCCTGATGGAATCTCCCCATGTTCATCACTAACAGCTCCACAACTAGGAGGGGAAAAGTCTAGGTGGGAGTGGAGAAAATGGATCTTAAGGGACATGTTGCATCCAAGGTTACGGTATTTTTGCAGGAGCACTGTCACCAAATGCTTGTAGTTGTCATCTCTTTTGTTGCGTAAAAATCCATGAACAACACCCTTGAAGGCTTCCCAAGCTTCCTTTTCTTTCCCCTCCAAAACTTGGTCAAATGCAGGATCCTTTACAAGTTCTCTTATTTGTGGTCCGACAAAAATGCCTTCCTTAACTTTTGCATCACTTAATTTCGAAAATTTCTCTCTGATTTACTTAAAGGCCCGTCCTTCTCGGTTCATAGCTTTGACAAAGTTTTTCATCAAACCCAGCTTGATATGCAGGGGTGGAAGAAGAATGTCTTTTGGGTCCACAAGAGGCTTGGCAGTCTTTACAAGAGGCGTCAGATTGCGTTTCTGTGAGGAAAATGTTATTTCACCACAAATATAATAAAAGTTATTCACCATATTTACACATTTTCGTGGCATTTTTACAAATTTTACACTAAAAAGGCACTCGCAAACCAGAAATTTTGCATTAATTTGAGTAGAAACTACATGTAATTCACAGTCACAGCAACAGTATCTATGTTTATGACTTACAAACAGCTGAAGAGCATTTGTGTTTTGTTATTTGACAGGTGTGCCAACTCCCAAAAAAATTCCCCCAAATTTAAAATCTTCGCTCTAAAAAATGAAATGTCATTTTATCTTCAAAACAAGAGCTAATCTATCATTTTTATGGTGATTTTGAATTCAGCAGATGGAAATACATGTAAATTCACTATTTTTAAGCCCGAAACATTTTCATTGTTGCCCAGTGTAATTATTGGAATCTAATTTTAAAATGGTTGAAAGATAAATGAAAAGAGGTTTCCAAGAACCGTTTTAATTTAGAAGAGAGTAAGAGGAACGTAAAATAAAACGTTAATCAGACGAACAATAAAATAATGAAAAGCGGGTTGCAAGTGGATTGCTGGGACAATTGAAAGAATGGAGGAAGATATAAAATACATGTAACAATGAGAGAGTAAAGAAAAACAAATACTTATAGAAGAAAATTCCCGTTTTCTCTAGCTTTAATCTGGAATAATATTCTATTAAAAACGATCTTATTTCAAACAAAACAATAAACGGAAGGTATTATATAATGCGTAAAGACTCCGAGAATGAAATACTTGAAATACAGAAGACAGTTTACATTCTAGAAAAACAAAGCAAAATACAGAGTGCTCTAAAAGTCAGTTATTCATCACATCTTTATGATCAACTAAAATACGCCTTTATGACATTGTTCAAAAGATTCTCCAAATTTTGTCTGATCACAAAGCTGATATGACCTACTTCCCACATGTTTCTTTAAAGTATTGCGTGTTTTAATCAACGGGGTGGTTTATTATGTTTCTTGGTCCATTACAGTACGTTTTTGTTAATAGTTATGCAAAAGGAACTGTCATAAGTGGTCAGATCACATGAGGTGGGGGCTTTTCATGCTTTCTTTTCTACAGATTCAATGAAATTAATATAAGGAACTCTCTCTGTCATTAATGCAGTAGAATATAACTTTATTGCCAAATGAAAGTAATGCCTACAAAATCCGAATTATTTATTAGCCTAAACGATATTTATTACTAAATAGGAGTTATTTCCTACTCAGTAAATACAATTAGACGACTGACTGGCTCATTATTTTGATCAAATAGTGACTTTCCAAAACTAGGGAATAAACAAAAACTCAGTACGCCAGTTTATATTATCCTAAGTCAAAGCTGAATGATTTTGGTCTAAAACGATTTGGTTAACTGCCTGAGAATTCTTTCCCAACTGCCTCTAGCGATCTCAACCGATAACCTTCTTATGAAATAACAGCAAGTTCACTATTAACAGTTTCTACGTGCAGTTCTAGGTCGGGATAAGTCAAGTATTTCCTGAAACGTTTTACTCAGCTTCCAGATACATTGCTGTTGAGTGATTCAAAGTGTGGATGGATATCTCTCCCTAAGGTTTCTGTCACCGTTGTACAGTCTTTATCATGTCCTCATTAAGTTTGTAACATTAAAACATATTGTTTGGTATTAAATTTAGATTCATCATAAACAAGTACATCTTCACAAACACGAACCTTATTTTAAGCAGAAGTACAACTAAATGAAGCACACGTGATTAATAAAACATCTGAAACATAATTAACACATTGTGTATAATATTCTAAAACTATCGAATAGAGAAAATGGTGAGACTTTCAACATGTCACATTCAGCAGACATTGTTAATATACAATAGAAAGATCCAATGTTAAAACCTTATTTGTTTTTTTTTTCATAATTCTTTCTCTGACAAACTCTATAAAATATGAGTGGATATGCTTTTTTTCAATGTATTCAAAATGAAAGAACCTGTATCTAACAACAGAATTTGAAAGCATTTTAAGTTTATAACGCAGAAGAAATAGGAAGACAAACTTCATCATGGGAACTAAACCCCTGAAGATGGCACAACTCTTTCGACATACTTTGTGGATGGTGTTTCTATCTCTGCCTTACAATTGTCCTCTTGTATTTCCTTTCCTGCATTTTAGAAGAGAAAAATCAGAAGAAGAAAAGGAAAGAGAAAAAGGGAATAAAATATGATTTATAGATTTTTTTTCTAAATTTCTTTCCGAAGAAGAGAAAAAGAGAAAGAACATGTTAAAATGAAAGAAGAGACATTAATCTCTCTACAGCTATTAAGAATTATATTAATTGGATTTAATTACTTAACCTTTTACATATAGAGGCGATTCACTTTCCATAAATTTATGGGCAAAATTAGATCAGATTCAGATGATATCAATTACAGTGGATTGGATTAAATTGATTTGAATTAATGGACCAAATTATTGAAGTACGAAATTATATTTGGCGATGGATACTGGAGTGAGCTGTATGTTCGGATGACGGAACCAACTTTTATTCAGTTATCCCCTCTCCAGAATGAAAGTGATATTGTGGCCTAAAGCGAAGCAAAATGCATGCCTATGTTTACTAAGTTTCATCTCACTTAATAACATTTATATTTTCTTTTATGTTTGCATATCATTTTCATTAAAAGGTCGATGGCTTGCCTTCAACGAGTTCTTGTGCAATAGCAAAACCAATATTGACCATCCTACACAAACTAAAGCGCATTTGCTCATGTTTATCCCTCGTAAATTCGAACAAAATGAGCATGATGTTGTCAGTCTGGTTGTTTGTTCAGTAAAGCGACATGGTTGAAATATAAACTTTCTTGAATATATACAACACATTGCTTTTTATAGATTATAAATATTTTTGAACAATTATATTCGTACACTTTAACATTGTTAAAATGGGAAATCAAGTATTAAAACAATAAATTAATACTCCAATGTGATTGACAACTAAAGAAATCATAGATTATATTTTCTAATGTTTAAACTTCGCTTTTAATTTTAATTTTTGGATGTCATTAAACATCAAAAAGTAAACATTTATGCATGTTTTAATTGCATATTACGAAATAAGGTCAACTTAAAATAGCAAAATACCAAAGAACAAGCATAATGTCAGCTTCTTTTTTTTTGATTGATTTATTGAAACGGCCGACAAATTTTGCTCAGAGGCCTCTCTTTCAGGCTTGAGGTTCTTTTTCGTGCCGCAAATGTACGACACGGGACCCACTGCAGTAGTATATATCCCTCCTCGCGTGATTTTTATATCAAATTGATATCAAAAGGGGTGGGGGGTGATATCAAAAGTGGTGGGAGGTGGGGGTGGGAGGTGGGGGTGGTGGTGGTGGGAGGTGGTGGTGGTGGGAGGTGGTGGTGGTGGTGGTGGGGGTGGTGGTGGTGGGGGTGGTGGTGGTGGTGTGGGTGTTGTGGGGGTGGGGTGTTGATATCAAAATCTCAATTTGAATTGATATCAAAATTTCTGTTTGATTAAGCGATAGGAAAATCTCTGTTTGATCGAGTGTTGGATTTAAATCTCCCGAAAAAAGTGTGTGTGATCAATTAATTACGTTGTAAAAAAATGGAGAGCCCTTCCGCCACTGCGTTGGCAGTTCGCCACTGCTCGCTCCCCCCACCGCTCGCTTTCGCCGCCCGCCTCGCTTTGTTCGCCGCCCGCCTTGTGTCCCTCGCTTTGTTCGCCGCCCGCACAATGCTTTTGCGTGAATTCGGTCTTCAATGGGTGGTTTCTTATTCGTTTGTATATATTCTTTTTAACAAAAACTCTGTATTTTCTCACACAGGGTTAGAAAAGTCAAAAACAATATGTGTGGGTTTTTCTTTACAGAGCCAAACTAAAAATAACACGTTGGCTCTCTCTGTATTTCTAAAAAGCTATTATTTTCACAAGGAAACAAAAAAACATTCTTCTAAAAATCCTATCTTCAGAGACATTTAAAAAGTTCTTTCTTTCGGGGGGAAAAAGACATTGTTAATAAAAGTTCTTTCACATTGGCTCTCTCTATATTTCTAAAAAATCTATCATTTTCACAAGGAAACAAAAAAACATTCTTCTAAAATCCTATCTTCAGAGACATTTAAAAGTTCTTTCTTAGTATGTTCGGGGGAAAGGTGGTGGGGATGGTGAGGTGTAATTTTTGATATCAATTTTTTTAAAATCACGCAAGGGGGGATATATACAGAAAAAAATTAACATATACAGTTAGATATTTTTTATTGTACACAAAATTAACTTGGAATGGCTGTCTACAAAATTTTAAACACAATTAGATTTTTTATTGTACACAAAATTATACAAAATGACGGTGCTCACTGATCACAAAAATTAACTTGGAATGGTGGTCTACAAAAAACAAGAATTTGTTTTAAATACAATTAAAAATGCAATATTTTTAAAAAGTCTGTCTCACTGGTGAGGGTTTTCAAAAAATGTTTTTATCCCTTCACAAAAATTATTTTAAAATGTGTGGTATATGTTTTTTTGACAAACAACACTTCACAGTCTTCGTCGTTGCTGCTTTCCTCCTCCTCCTCCTCGTATGGTGTGGTGACGCAGGTGAGCGACATGTGGGAAAAGTTGATGTTGAGAGGTTCCTGGGTCGACGGGGTGGCGATGGGGACGACGAAATCGTTGATCGATGGTGTTGTGAAGCATCCTGCCGATGTGACCTTGTACTCTAGGGCTGGTGTCTTGTCGATGGTGCCGAGGTAGATGGTGCAGCGTGCGTCTATGCCGTAGTGAAGTATTTTAGACGGGGTGCACTTGACTTCCACGACGTCGGAGTTGTTGGTTGCTAATTTGACGGTGACAGTTTTGTCATCGCCAAAGAAGGAGATTTCAGTTGAGATGAGTTTGATGTTTGCAGGGTGCTTGCCGCTTCTTGTGACGTGATTTTGGTTGTCAAAAACTAGTTTGACAAACACATTGTTGCCGACCCCCACCGGATCTGTTTGACAGGCCATGTTGATTTATTTCGGTGTAAACTTCAATACGTGTCTCCGGTACCCGTTTCTGAGGACCTCTTCACCCTGGTACACGATGTAAAAATCGAACGAGTTGAGCTGGTTGATGAGTTCTGCGGAAAGATTGTTAAATCTAGTAGGTAGAAACACTTCTTTCCCGTTTTCGAGGCGAACAAGCGCCCTGGGTCCGTGCTTTGTTGATATGTTCCGGACCCCTACCACAACGTATGGTACGTTCGGTTGTAACGTTGACACTGACACGTACTCCGAGCTGCTCGCTACTGTAGATAGCTGGCGTAACGCGTCGTTGATCATGTTGACTTCTCTGTAGAACGTTTGCTACTGACACACATTGGGCAGTTTTTGGAGAGAGGGGGTGGACCATCGATGTGTGTGGTAGTGGAGGGGAGGTTGTAGTGCTGGTTGCAGCGGCGGTAAGGGGCGTAAATTATTTTAGCTTCAGGTGTAAGCACCGCCCATACAGCGTCCACTTCTTCTGGTGAATGATGTATAAAGATGGCGTTTCCCTCCACGGCAAGTAGATGACATTCATTTGGGTCCATCATTGTGAGGCGTCGACCATTTTTCAGAAACTTTATCACTAGGTCCATGTCCGTCGTCGCAGGCGTGATTGAACTTGTCCATCGTGATCGCACCCTCCATAACTTGTGTTCGTGACGTCATCACGGCCCCTGAACTTGTCCATCGTGATTGAACTTGTCTTCGTGACGTCATCACCCTCCGTGACGTCATCACGGCCCCTGAACTTGTCCATCGTGATCGAACTTGTCTTCGTGACGTCATCACCCTCCGTGACGTCATCACGGCCCCTGAACTTGTCCATCGTGATCGAACTTGTCTTCGTGACGTCATCACCCTCCGTGACGTCATCACGGCCTCCTGAACTTGTCCATCGTGATTGAACTTGTCTTCGTGACGTCATCATGGTTGAACTTCGCCTTGTTTGGACTCCAGCTCTCTGATGAATATCGGTTTTAGAAAATGCTCCATCTCTAGGAACACTCTAAAGGTTGCGCAACGGATGTATCTTGTGTATTCGGTGTAGTTCATTTTCTCCCCGGAATCGTGGGCGTGAAGTAAATACATGCGATAGGCTGCTATTTGATTTTGTACTTCGAACTCTTCTTTCTTCTTGTGATAGATGATGTCGGTCACCATACGCTGTAGGCTTTCTAGCGTCCTCCATTCCTGCATACTCAACGATGTACAACGACCGTCCATTTTGATGATAATATTTTGTGTGCCAAATAAACGTTTAAAAATTATGGATAGTCGGTTGGTTATCTGCCACTCTCTTAGATGAAAGGTCAAGCTCTGTATAGTCGGCATCGTCTCTGAAAGCTTCTGCCACTCGGTCGAACCCAGGACCACAGTGTTGCGTCGCCCGCCAATGGTCACCACGATCTTGTGAGGAGATTTAGGTGAAAACCCAACGGCTGCAAACTTGGACTGCTTGCTGTTCAGGAAGTAAACATCCGTTAGCGGCCCCATGTCACTGTAAAAACAAGAACACCCCTTATGTAGCACACTCTTTTTTTCATTCGTCAATTAACCACACATACTGAATGCGACTTACCTGTTCAGCTCTCTCGGAACAACTGGTAGAGCGGATCATGTCAATGCGCCTTCTAAAAAAAAAAAAAATACAAGAATTAGCAACATAAAATGTGTCAGAGTTATTCATGCATGATCATCCACAATTTGTATTAATACTAACCTTTAACGATATACATCTCTGATGTGTAGTTTGTGAGCACCCGCCAAGACTGTAGGTTCTTTTAATGATGTCATCGTTGTGATTAAAATCACTTATGCTGAATTTTGAAAAGAATTTCTCCTTGCGCAGACCTTGGAAGCGGTGGGATAGGTAAGCAACGACGTAATGGCCACAGGTAGTGCTGAAATCGCCTTGCAACCTTCTAGTGTTGTGAGACCATCTTGTACCACAACATCGATTTAAAAAATTTAGAATTTCCCCCGAAAGAGGTTCTATACCATAGCTATCGAAATATTCCCCCCGGTCGTTCTTTGCAACAAAGATGCAGATCCAATGTTTCCCTGGTTTCGTGCTTGGGTCAGTGTTAATGACAACTGCTATGGGAAGCTGTCTATTATACAAATTTATCGACGACAATTGGTCGCAAGCGTACACGCCTAAAAAGTGTGGTGTACATTTAGACAGAAGTCGGTGTATTTGCAGCGTATTCATGATACCAAAATGGTCCTGTTAGCATCAATTTCTATAGTGCGATGTACTTCTGCCATCACCAACAGGTTGATAGGTTCTGGAGTTTGATCTTTAAATCCTACACTTATAGACACAGTACCGTGTCGTTGCCCTGAAATGTAAGACTCGTTAGCGCTCATATCGGCTGTAAGATCAAACACCATAATGGTGTAACCGTGTGAATATTGATGTCTGGAAATTGAATGCCCCTCGTCCTTAAAGTGTATTCCGAGACCATCTTGAAGAGTTTGAAAACATTGGAGAAAGTGACCTGCATCAAAATCGGGCTGTAGGGGTTGTGAGGGAAAAGGCTGGCCGTTCACATACAGTTGAAACGAATTCATTTTAAAGTGTTGTAAATTGTATGGGTTTTTGTTAATGTTGCCGTTGTATGCCTGGTCTGCAACCATCGCCACTACCACTCTTCGAGGTATTTGCCCGATGAAAACATCGTTGAAAGTCATATTACTAACCCCCTTTGGAATGTTGAGAGCGTGAAATCCTACATCTTTGAGATGGTACTTTGCATTGTTCTTTGTTAACACAGCCTGATGGGCAAGTTTGATGGTCGGGGACGGCCTCACAGCTTTCAAAATCAGTCTAGCAGACTGAATCTCTGTGTAGGCTTTAAAGTCCTTTATATCCGAAAAGAGATGAAAGTTGGGTGAAGAGGGGGAGAGTTTGATGGTGACGCTAACATTGTTCAAGAGCAGATTTTCCTGATTAAAGAGTGCATTGGAAAGATTGCCCATTAGCTGTACAACTTTGCTTCCTTTGGTATAGTCGTTACGCCACTTAATTCCATCATTTGTTACATACGTGTCCATCATTCCTCCCTTGTCCTTTTTCCAGAGTGTGGACTCTAGTCTGCTGTTCATGACATCTTCCGAATAATTGAGTAACGTTTCAATGTAAGTTCTATAGGGGTAGCCTGGTTGAGGCATGGAAACTGTGACATTGTTGAGTGATACTTCCAATTGTTGAAACAAGGAATTTAGGGAATTGTTTACAAAGGTAACCTGTTTGTCCTCTTTCAAGTCGTTTCCACCGTCATCCACTATTCGCACGAACAGCTCAAGTACTACATAAGTCATATCGAGGTAATCGTCAGCATTGCCAGAGTAATGAAATGTGATGGGGGCATTTTTCATAAGTGTATTTTGTGGATTTAGAGAAATGTAACGGTACTCCTCCACGTTCATTTGAACGGGCAAGTCTTTAAAGATGTCTAGTTCCGAACTCATGTGCACCAACGATTCGTCAGCCATTATGAAAATACGTCTAGCACCTTACGTCTTCGGCGTTTAGTCTTAAACTGATTATATATTTCACCCTTCCTGCGCTTTAATAGACCCGTGCCTATCATAGAGTCTATCTTTACATCAGCTTTCCTTTTCAAGTTAGTTCCCGCCTCCTTCAATCTAGTCTTTAAAGATTCTTTTGGCGGTACCCCCGAACTTGCAACATCTGCAAGCACGTTGGCACCCATTTTCAATGCTTCTTTACCTATAGCTTTCACTCCGCTCTTGAAAAACGGTAGCACAGTTCTGAAAAGACCGCCGAGAGCAGAGAACAAGCCGCTACCCTTTTGATAACGCTTGCCTCTATACAGGTGAAAATCTTGATTGTATAATCCTCCTCCTGCCTGGTTTAAGTAATATCTGGTGACAGTATCCAGCTCCATTATGTCTGTTTCGGACGAAACGTTAGAACTATAGTAGAGGAAAGTCCGTCTACAAATGGCAAGAAATCTCCATAACCGTTCCTTAAATCTATATTCACGATTTTAAAGTCCTGTTGCATCAAAGGTACCCAGTTAAGTGGAATGAACGACTTTTCAATAGTCATGCAGGTGTTGTCACGTTTTTCATACTCTACAGAGACGCTTTCAATGACTTGCACAAACGTGTTGCCCACCACTTGTGGTACTATCAGATTACAGTAAATGAACATTTCGTAAGGGAAACCCATGTACGGATCTACAGGGTGTTTGCCAATTTCCTGTTCAACCACGTTTGTGTAAGGTTCGAACCCCATCATCTTGGCCAAAGATGGCGACAAAACCAGCACATGTATTAGGTTCTTTGACGTGGTTTTAGGAGGAATGTCAGGTTTTTCCTGCGTTTCTACCGTAGGAGAAGTGCCCGGTTTACGAGGGATTGGTGGTTTAGGATTGATAGGTTTTGGAGTTCTAGTAGGAGCAATATTTCTAGCTTTGTTTTTTAACGTTTGGTTCGCGCCTTCAGGGGGTTTAGTTTCTGTTTTCGATCTCCTAGAGGACTCAGCATTTTCTATATATCCTACATATTTGCTGCTGGGGATATGACTGTTCTGTGCGACTTTGATGTTGATGCTGGCAGTATTTTTGTTCTCGTTATAAATGAAAAAGTCTTCGACTTGCAAATTTTCACGTATAACTGAGTTGACAGCATGTACCAAATCCTTAGAATTGTGCACGATGCCATGTGGTAATTGTAAGTTAAATTTTGAATGTGTCACTGGTGCTACCATATTATACATTGTACCAATGATTTGATTTTCGTGATTTGTTACGTTATAGAATTTCACAGGGTACCTAACCTTTTGCAGTGCGACTTCCCATTCTCCTTGCAATACTATTCTCTCGGGTAAGATGTTTGAAAATCTGGAAGTTGTATTGTCAGTGAAATGGTCCATAGAGGCGTTACTCACGAGCGTGAGGGAAAATGGTTTTGTTCTAATCATATCGAGCTGATACTCGAACCCGGTACCCACGAGTTAAACTTGGTCGGATAACCTCTCCACTTAACCAAAAACTGTTTATTTCGACCGCGGCCTTTAGTGTCGAGTATTTTGTCTATTTTGAATGATGCCGGGGGAGCTACCTTTTGTATCTCCTCGGAGTAAAAGATACCGTCTATGGCCTCCCCACCCAAGTCCTTTAATTTATACACAACGGGGGAGCCGTATACCACCTCGTCAATCTGTAAAATTTCGTCCGTCCAATTTTGCTCGTACCCCTTGGCAAACTTCATTTTCTCCTTAGATATACGCACATGGTCTCCCACGTTAAATTTAACTTTACGTGGTTTGTCTGCATTCCGACCATAAAGATTTTCGTAAACATGCAAAATGTTGTCTTCATTGACATCCTTTGGAGCCATCTTTATGGACCTATGAAAGGAACTATTGTAAGACTTTAAAAGTGCAGGAAGCACGTCCACGTATCTATATGTATTTTTATGTGTGAAATATTTCCACATTTTCGTCTTTAAGGTTCTATTGAAACGTTCTACAACACTGGCTTTGACATTATTTTTTGTAGTGTAATACTTTACACCATGTTTGGTTAAAAATGTTTGAAAGGTTTTGTTGGTGAACTCCGTTCCTTTATCTGTTTGCAATATCTTGGGGGTACGATGAGCGAATATAGTTTTAAACGCTTCTGTAATTTCACCCCCTACTTTTGATTTTAATGGTATAGCCCAAGCATATTTCGAGAAAACATCAATAACCGTCAAGATGTAAACGTATGGTTTATTGTGCTCCTTTACGCCACTCATAATATTTAAATCGGCCTCCCAAAGGTCGTCCATGTTAGTCACGTGATAATTTCTGGTGGGGAACCGTTTTCTTATCGGTCTATGAAATGTATAACTATCCTGTGTTTGAAGAAACGACTCGATCTTAGATTTCGGTATACCTGTGGCCTTGCGAAGTTTGTCTGCAGTGCCAAAACCAGCATAGTGTTCAGGATTGAAATAGATTTTCTTCAGTGCGTTCATAGTTGTTCCCACACTTGTCTGCGAAGGTTATAAGACTTTTTTACTGGTAATCGGCTTTTATTTACTTTCGTCTTTGTCGATTTCTCTTCCTCCTTTACCTCGACACCATTGGTTTCAAGGTATGGTTCCCTCACTTGTGACTCGATACCATTGGTTTCAAGGTATGGTTCCCTCACTTGTGACATAAGATCGAGATAGTTGGCCAACTTATATTTTATCAACTGCCATTTTTCAGGGTGTGGTAAATGTGTACGCTGTAATTTATTCATTTCTCTGATGAGTTGGTTAAGTGATTTGTCCACGAGGTGAAGCTTTTCGACAGCTTTTGGCTGTGAAGCTAGTATAATTTGCTTACCGTGCTTCATTTAACTCAAATTTGACACGAGTGCACTACCGAGTGAAGCCAATATCGGGAGTAGAAAAGCAGGTAAAAAACCTCCTCTCTGTACAAGAATCTTTTTCTTTTCCTTTAAGGAAAGTCGTTTGTTAATTAATTTTCTCCAGCTAGCTTTATGCTTCTTTAAGCGTTTTAAACAATTTATAGGTAAACTAACATGACCTCTGCACACGTTGAGTACACACTCGGAAATGGCTTTAATTAGCTGAGGGTTAGCACTTTTCAACAGTTTTTGTCGCAAAATAGGTTTAGCCTTGGCTAGCACTGACAAATTTGCATGTTGCCTTGCAATCAGTGGGCTACTCAGTCTGGCAATGCTCATCCTGTCTATGTCTGTGATTAAATGACTGAAGTGTGATCGTTGCTCGTTTATTTAAACTCTCTGGGAAGCACACAAATAAAACCTTCAGAAAAGTGGTCAACAATTGGGTATAAAATAAGAAGGCGTTTCCCCTGGTAGGACGCCGGTTCGATACCTGTATTGATTTGGCGTGTACTGAGTGCAATCCAACACTAGATACCCGTGTGGGTTTTCAGTAGCTTTTTCAAATGCCTCTAAAAGAAACCTAGAGTTCTTTGGTTCGATCTGTTGACAAAGCCTATGAATTTGCATTTTATCTCTATTGTTTTTAAACACGACAATGTAGTTTGCATTTAGAGATATAGTTCGAAATTTCTTTCCTTGTGGAAACACGTTTTGTAATATGTAAATAATCCCGAAGCGTTTGTGATGTGAATCTCTAGTGAAAAAATTTGACACGTTTTCCCCGGAGGCTTGATACATTAAATCATCCAAAATAACTAAATCCCCCTCGTTAACAGTGTCCAAATCTGGTATACCTGCATGGGTTGCGAAGAACGGGCTTGGTTTAGGAGAATATTCTAATGGATGACACCACAACACTTTTCTCGCGGGTCTGTCAAACATTCTGTCTGCATTACTAATTAAATTTTTCACAAATGTAGACTTACCACACCGCGACGGACCTGCAATTAGCATAGTGCACGGGAAATTAAATTTAAAGTGTTGGTTAGTAGACATTGTGGGCGACTGATGTGATCTCATTTAGACACGCCTTCTTTTATACCCATACGGGTAGGAATCAAAGTTTTCACACTGCACACGTGCCCTAGAGTACAAGGTCACATCGGCAGGATGCTTCACAACACCATCGATCAACGATTTCGTCGTCCCCATCGCCACCCCGTCGACCCAGGAACCTCTCAACATCAACTTTTCCCACATGTCGCTCACCTGCGTCACCACACCATACGAGGAGGAGGAGGAGGAAAGCAGCAACGACGAAGACTGTGAAGTGTTGTTTGTCAAAAAAACATATACCACACATTTTAAAATAATTTTTGTGAAGGGATAAAAACATTTTTTGAAAACCCTCACCAGTGAGACAGACTTTTTAAAAATATTGCATTTTTAATTGTATTTAAAACAAATTCTTGTTTTTTGTAGACCACCATTCCAAGTTAATTTTTGTGATCAGTGAGCACCGTCATTTTGTATAATTTTGTGTACAATAAAAAATCTAATTGTGTTTAAAATTTTGTAGACAGCCATTCCAAGTTAATTTTGTGTACAATAAAAAATATCTAACTGTATATGTTAATTTTTTTCTGTATATATCCCTCCTTGCGTGATTTTAAAAAAATTGATATCAAAAATTACACCTCACCATCCCCACCACCTTTCCCCCGAACATACTAAGAAAGAACTTTTAAATGTCTCTGAAGATAGGATTTTAGAAGAATGTTTTTTTGTTTCCTTGTGAAAATGATAGATTTTTTAGAAATATAGAGAGAGCCAATGTGAAAGAACTTTTATTAACAATGTCTTTTTCCCCCCGAAAGAAAGAACTTTTTAAATGTCTCTGAAGATAGGATTTTTAGAAGAATGTTTTTTTGTTTCCTTGTGAAAATAATAGCTTTTTAGAAATACAGAGAGAGCCAACGTGTTATTTTTAGTTTGGCTCTGTAAAGAAAAACCCACACATATTGTTTTTGACTTTTCTAACCCTGTGTGAGAAAATACAGAGTTTTTGTTAAAAAGAATATATACAAACGAATAAGAAACCACCCATTGAAGACCGAATTCACGCAAAAGCATTGTGCGGGCGGCGAACAAAGCGAGGGACACAAGGCGGGCGGCGAACAAAGCGAGGCGGGCGGCGAAAGCGAGCGGTGGGGGGAGCGAGCAGTGGCGAACTGCCAACGCAGTGGCGGAAGGGCTCTCCATTTTTTTACAACGTAATTAATTGATCACACACACTTTTTTCGGGAGATTTAAATCCAACACTCGATCAAACAGAGATTTTCCTATCGCTTAATCAAACAGAAATTTTGATATCAATTCAAATTGAGATTTTGATATCAACACCCCACCCCCACAACACCCACACCACCACCACCACCCCCACCACCACCACCCCCACCACCACCACCACCACCTCCCACCACCACCACCTCCCACCACCACCACCCCCACCTCCCACCCCCACCTCCCACCACTTTTGATATCACCCCCCACCCCTTTTGATATCAATTTGATATAAAAATCACGCGAGGAGGGATATATACTACTCACTGCTTTACTTCCCTTCCGAAGGAAGTCATACTTAGGATTTTTACCCCCCGAAAAAATCCATCGGTCCTGGCCGGGTTCGAACCCGCGATCTTGGGTTTAGGAGGCAAGTATGGTAACCACCACTACACCACCAATGTCAGACCGACTAATGTCAGCTTCTCTTTAACAAAAGAAAGCTAAGGGAATTACTTCTCTCTGAAATCCTGTTTTAAAAAGAATGTGAAGAACTTTGTCTATTTTTTTCCTGTTTTAAGAAACAAACGAGAAGGAAAATTAGAAACAGGGAAAGGAAAAACATGTTTTTTCCCCTTTCTTTTTTACTCGTCTCTTGATCCCAGGTCTCTGCCCGCACCTCCAAAAGGAATATTATTTAATTGTATTTTTTATCTTTTTGTTCTGTCAGTTTAAAAATAAAATTGAAACACGTGATGATATTATTACTATACAATACTTGTGTTATCATTAAAACTTAGCGCTGCTTTCCTTATCGGCGCAAAAAGAAATGGATCATTAGTATACTTTTATAGTTTATAATCTCAAAGATATAAACTGTATTAATTACAGCAATGTTCAGTTGAAGAAGTTCTGAAGCCTTTAAATGTGACTTTGGCGACAGATTGGAAAAATTCTCTCTCAGCAGATAATTGCAGTATTTTCCCGAGCTTTAAGTATCTCGTAAGCAACGTTAACAAACAGTAAATACAAACAACCGCAGAAGTTATACAGTCATGTTGTTAATTACTGAAGTGATATCACTTTCCAGGTTGTAAGATAGGCTCAACCTTTAGCATATTGTAAAACGTGTCCAAAACTCTTAGGAAATAATAAAAATAACAATACTATTACCGATAATCAATCAGGATGTTGGATCTGCCATACTCGCAAATAGCACAAAGAGACTGTCACATTTGTGCTATAGGCCATATATTGAAAAAGTAATATAAAACAGTATTAGCAGATAAAGTGTCAACCAAACGTTAAAAAAAGATATAAAAACGAAAGAAGTATTAATAACAAATATTCATTTCTCGTAATGAAAATTAAAGTGTTTCACGGTCACGAATAGAAAATTATACTTCACTTGTTGGAAGATGCAACGTTTAAATATAAGTATTCAAGCCTAAAGAGATCTCTAAGAAACTTTCACCGCACTCTAAAACTGGCTCTCCCATGTATTTCTGTAATAATATGGGATTTCTTTCATGAAAATATTTCACTGGTGTGCAAATAAAAACATATTTTATGCCCATTTTATGTACCTTATTTTTTGTATGTAATAAGATACATTAATATAAGTACAACAACAACAACAACAACAATAATAATAATAATAATAATAATAATAATAATAATAAAAATAATAATAATAATTACAATGTGTAGTATCACATATCAGTTTTAGTACGTTATATATAATATATATGTATGTTAAAACTATCATGAAAAACAAAATATAACATTTAAATTACATTTCTATTACTTTGGGCACACTAATATACTTCAGAAAATTAAACCGATGTAAGACTTTAAAGTTCTAGATTTTAAAAACACTTTTAGATTGCTTCACTATTTATAAAGTATTTTTAATTGCTTGGTAAAATATTTATTTTGGAAGGGCTATCCCAAATAATTATGCTGACTACAAGCGAAACGAATGACTATTGCTTCAGAATTGCCCTGGAGATTGCGTAGTGCAATATGGTTTGATAATGAAATAATTGTAAGTTTTCCCATATTTGGTAATAATTACTGTTGCCATTATTATACTATTTCACTTAATTATGTGATGGTATTTTAAAGTATTTTTATTTTACTTTAGCTGAGTAACCAGAATGTATAAAACTGGGGGAGACTTTCCTGTGAACGAGGGTGACATGTTTCAGGTGGCGCTTGCACACAGTGGTTCATGGGCGAGAGTACCCCTTCCTCTCAGTTCTGCGATCAAAATATTCCAAAAATTTACCAAGACATTAATACTGCAAACTAAGTTCCCTAAAGACATATTTTACATAAAATTAAAAAAGGACGAAATTAAACGCTGAGCTTTAGAAACTAGCCCAAAACAGCAACCTCAAAGTCCCTCCCTCCACAAAATTTCGGTATGCAATTTTGAGTGCCTTAATGTCGTTATGCTGCCACTTCTGCCATTGAGGCTAAGAGTGTTATTTTATATGCATTCAACACTAGAACATAGATGTAATAATTATCTTCAGTGCACAGTGCTTATTATTCTTTTAACTTCGTTTTCACTGCTAAGTCATCATGGGCGATAAACATATATGAAAAGAAATGAGAAGTTGGGAAATTTTTTTTAAAGGAAGAAAGGTTTCAGGGTTATATTTAGGGTACCTAAAATTGTTATTTATGAGAACTGAGGAAAATGAAGAAAAACTTCAATCAGGGAGGATGAACCTGGTGGGAATCGAACCCTAGACCTCCCGCTCATGAGTTCATGTCTTATCGATCACCCATGGGGATATGTTGGTTATGCTGAAAAATAATTAAATGTCTTACCCTTAACTTTAGTTTAAAATTCTTTAGTCTTACTGGTTCACTAAATTTTGCTATGCAACTCTATTTACGGGGAACTTTGTCGTTTCTTTTCCTAACGTTCGTTTTGAAATGTTTTAATTATTAAAAAGTGTTTGTTAAATTAAAGGTATTATTAAGTAGTAAAAAAGAAAGAAGATTAATAAGGGTATTTCTCCCTTTTATTATGATTTCAAGACATAAATTTATGAATTAATCTAATTAAGGAGATTATTTCATAGTTTTATTGATATAAAATTTATTTTACTCATTTGTGATTTAATTAAGATTTCTTTTAATATTGTTTAAGCGCACACGATCTGAAATTCCCAAAACATTATAAGTGAATCCAATAAAATAATGTTTCCGGGCTTGTTGGCCGTGGTTCAAAGGCTGTAAACACACCTGACGTTTCGCCCGTGACTCCGCCGGGCATCTTCGGAGAAATGACTATCACCACTCGTTGTTGTATTTTATTGGATTAACGCCGGCCGTGAAAGCCTAAATAATTATATTATATGTGAATGTCTCGTTTTAAATATATTTATTATCGTTTATTAATCTAGCTAATATCCAAAGATTTGATGCTCAATGCGGTGATGGGGAGAGGGGCTGCATCGGCCGAAGACTTCATTCAACCAGCCGGACTATACGAATCGCAACGGGTACGATTTACCGAACTGCTACGTTGATCTTTAGTTTATGACAGTCAGTATCTTTTGAACAATGAAAGAACACGTGTCTAATCTTAGAGTAAAGTCAGTTAAGAATAAATGTAAAAATTTACACCTATTTATTCTATGCCATAACATAGAATAATGACTCGCATGTTTAAATCAAGTCCGCTTGTGCTTTCAGGAGATTATTTGAAAAGAAATTCCCAATTGATGGACTTTCAACTTAAAGTCGTAATGCCATGTATAAATAAGTAGTACCCACACACTTTAGACGAACTAAAGGAGAAATCCTTCAAGAGATAAATGTAATTCCTTAAAGAGTTTAAAAGGGCAATGGAAAATTTCATAAGTATGAAAGAAAGAGTATTTGTAATAAAATTCCTTTACATTATATGCTTTGTTTAAAAGTATTTAAAAGCATAGAATGCTGTTATATAGCAATGGTTCTAAACTAAATTAAATATTACTTCTACAAACAGAAAAAAAAAGTTTAGAATGTTAGCAATACTTCATCATTGTAAACCTATTTTTTAAGGAGAAAGAAAATTTAACCACATTCTTAAATTATATACTGGAACTTTTACTATGTGTACATAAACACGTTAATAATCTATATTAACAAATTATATACATAGTTACTGCACTAGGAACAATAGTGAATTGTATGAGTATTATAGAAGATTATAAAAAGGTAAAATGTGTTCACCGTGCAAGTATTCTACTTTTTAATAAATTACTAAATAAAGCCAGCAACTGAATTTTAAATAAGTTCAGTAATAGTTTTGTAACACCTTTTTGTGTAATCTGAGTATTTGCACTGTCCACTTACTACAAATTATTTTGCAATTGACTTGTCTATTGAACATTGCATTTAAGGACTATAAAATTGAAAAAAATTAAAATAAAAAAAAATATTGGAAAATGAAGACAGAGAGTTCCAGTGTTGCCTAGCATAACATAAGTGAGCACATAATATTTTAAGTGCATTAGAATTTATTAGACTATCCCTCTAGTGTTCCTACCATCGACTCTTTTGTTCCTCTGCCCATACATTAATGTTGCTTATTTTCCTGATGTTGAAGAGGGTTGTGAATGAATTCCCATACTAGAAGCCGAATTTCTATCGAAAGAGGATATTCAATTAGTGCCTCAATCGAATAAACTTATAAATTATTTTGAAAACTTGCTAGAATAGTAGTCACTAGTGTGCAATTTAACACTTTAAAGGTAATATATATATATACATAAGTTATAAACAAATACTTTAAAATAATAAAAAGCGTTACTTATGATCAACCCTTGGTTTTAGAAAACTGAGAATTTCGATTATAGTTATTGAACAGATTGTAGAGATGCATAAAAAAATCGAACTAAATAAATGAAGACGTACATTTAACCACAATTAAATTTTTTAAACTGTATTTTTTCTTTTATTATTGAAATATTTAAACATTACTTTTTTATGTTACTGATATGTTATTCTCCTAACGTCTTTCTTTGCAATATTCCGTTTTCTTTTGCAGGAGTTTCGTCGGCTACTCTCTCGATATCAGAGTCGGTCGACAACACTCACCTTGCTAGAATCTCTACCAGAGGCGCTTTGTGAGTACTGGATATTTCTCATATTTACTGTACACGGCTTGTTTATGGCTGAGTACATATTCATAAGGTACACAACAAGAATGCACTATCTGTCGCACCAGACAGTTCCTCTGTTTACTGTTTCGAGAAAATACACAACATTGAAACCCGTGTTAGATTTTGAAGCTCTTAGTGAGGGAAACATTCAAAATAACTTCCACTAGAGAAAGTCTGTATGGAACATGTCCACGAAAGCGTCCTTCATATAAAAAGTCGAAATAAGTAATGATTTAACAGAAACAAAATACTAAAGAAGAAGAATTAAATATTTATAATAATTTTCTTCAAACATTTTTTTCAAGAAACGCGGCGTTATGTGATTGGTGTTGTGTCCATTGCAATGGGAGCATCCCATTGCTTCACATGATGAAATATTGGTTGGAGTAGGTAAGTCATTTAATGCATTGTTAGCAATTTTAATTAGTGGGTGAATTTTTCGTAAAGGTTTGTTCATAAGAAGTGAATCGTAAAGGTCCTTTATGGATATAAATGATTTTAATAATTGCGATTAGAGCTAATAATAAGTAGGCCGCTAATATAATAGTTAAATTGTTAGTTGGTTGTGAAAAAAAGTCCTATTCACATTTTCAAGAGGAATAAGAGTAATATGTCGGGGACCACTATGGCAGCGGAATGTACTTCAAACAACGCACCTAAAGATATACCTGCAGATTACCGGGACAGGATGCTCTGGTCTACATTTGTCATATATACGTATATATTATAATATCTGAAAACAATTGGATGAATGCCCATTAGTACTTTGCCAAATGGTTATTTTTATACAATGGTTTCCGCGGAAATGTTACTTGCAGACAACTGATTTATAAAACGGTTGCAAAAGTGCTGTTTGTTACTCCTACCGTGATGAACGACAGCGTTGTTTTCACAATTTTCTCAGCAAAATACTCGTAGCTGTTTAAAATATTAAGCATGTATATAAGAGGGGCGTTCTAAAAGTTCTTGGAATTCTCCTAAATTCACAAGATTTAAGAAAACTTTTTTTTCCTTCCACCATAGTCATCTTTTAAATCAACACCTTTTTAATACCCTCAGTAAAATAATATTTATCAATCTGAAAAATAAGCGTCTGTCTCAGCTTCAATCTCATCATTTGATGCGAATATTCTTCCATCCTGTTATTACAATCGCTGAGAACCAAATCACGCGAATATGGCGGATGCAGAAGCACGTGGAAGCGAAGGTCGTGCCGTTTTACAGGCACCATGACATGTGTATAGCCGCATTATCGTAAAGAAAGATAGCTTTTTTTTTCGCAAGGTGTGGACGTTTTGCCTGAATACCATGCTTCAGTTGGTTCATTAATGAAGCGTAATATTCCGGTTCGTCCTTCTGGAGGTAATCTAAGAGTACCACTCCATAAGAATTCCCCTCCCAAAAAATGTAGCCATGACTCTTCCTTCAGTTCAGATGGAACGCTTTTGCTTTCTTTGGTGCATTTTCATCTGTTGTCACACTGTTTGGATTGCTTCGTCTCTGGCGTGTAATGATGAATCCATGTTTCATCTACTGTCATGAAACGTGGGAGAAACTCACTGAAATTGCGTTTAACCAAGTTCACTCTACAGCAATGTTCTTTCGAATGCGTTTTTGGTCCATTGTTAACAAAGAGGCAGCGGCACCCATCGAGCGGAAAGCTTTATCATACCCAAAACTTGGTGTAAATGTAAAAAGGCCTTTGAAACATCAGCCAACTCGCGGACCATCAATCGGCGATCATTAGTATGGCATTGTGAATGTTTCCTCATTCTCATCAGTATAGCAGCGCAGCACTCATCATCTTGAATGGATGCTTAATATCACTTAAATTCAGCAGCCCACTGAATTTCTTTTCCTGTTGGAGTTAAATCCCTCAAAATGAAGTACTTTATCACAGCCTGTATTTCAGTTTTATCATTTTGTGGAAAATGTTAACACTAGTTTGTTTACATGATCGTCGCAAACAAGTGCCTACACTTTTGTGTCTGAAACTTTATGTGTCATTTAAAGGATGATGCAATTTACTATTATAGTAATTTTGCCATCATCACGGCATCTCTCGAGTCAGATCGGGATCTTTTAGAACAACCTTATATGTTACATGTTAAAATCCAGTAATATAATGACCACACATTATTGTAAATGCTTTTAAGTATGAAGATAATGCAAAAGATAGTCTTTGAGGTATTTCAGAACGTTGTAAAATACGTGTGCACCAAGATCGCTCTGTCCGTTTAAAGTCTATATTCGTTAATAATAATTTTCTTGTACAAAAACCGTGCGGAAAGTGTTGATGAACACAAAACAAACAAAAACTCAAATGAGAACAGGCGAAACCGAGACAACTCAAGAATAGCCCGAATAAACTAAAATAAATGAATAAAATATACTGCAGCTAGAAGGAATAAACGTTATCTGGCATAGCATTGTAAACTAAGATAGACAAATATCAGCACAAACAAATAAATAAACTAGCCTTGGCATCTATTACAAACTTATAAAGAAGTTGTGCTGGTGTTTTGTGAACAGTTTTCTGTGATATACGTCATCCTCATTGAGATGCACCAATATGAAGAAAACTTTTTGCAAAGTTCCATCCCGTATTGCATTCTTCAAGGAAAAACTCATCCTATGTTAACACGCTGGAGCACCTGGATAGAGGCAGTTCTATGATATGTGGAACATTGGGATGACATTGCTGTTAATGCAAATGAGCTTCTTATTGAGAGTACAGCTTGTGTTTTGTCCGCAAAGGAATTGTTGAAAAATTCAAAAAAGCGAGATCTTGTTTACATAAATGCAATTTTTTCATTCTTGGCCTCAACAATAGCGAAGTTGGAAAGCAAAGGAAACCCTTCGTTTAATCAGGTGTCAGTGATACAATAAGCCGAAATGAAAATAAGTGCTGCTAAGGAAAGTAAGGTTCAAGTGGGAGAGTGTAATGGAGGGAGGAGAGAAAAATTCCGGATATGCTGTAAATGGTTCATGTAAATGTTTTGGGGGGGGGGGAATTGGAGAAATTCCAGAAGAAGTGGATATGAAACTTGTAACAAATATAAGTTTGTTCCTATAATATCTGGGTCAGTGTAAATACCATTTTCAGCCTTTAAAATGATTTTAACAGGCAAAAGACAGCCTAATTTTTGAAAATTTAAAGAAAATCTTGTGTTGCAAATTATGAAAACAAATAACACGCGATGCTTATAGCATACTCGTAAAATGTAAAAATACATACTTACCTGCATAATTTAAAAAGTAGCACCCAATTTAAATTTTGTGGCCCATTTTATATGCTAAAACATAAATATTTTCTAGCTTAAAATTAAAAAACAATTATATCATTTTAATATATAATACGCCTAAAACATCAGTTTAATACCTAAAATTCCAAGGACTAATTATGAGACAATTATTCAACAGTGTAATGAAACGGTTCTCAAATATAAATTACAATGACTTAGAAAATCAGGAAGATCAATAAAGTTATGGAATGAACAACATTGAACAGAAGCTCGAAATAGACAAATAGCCAATACCTTATTTAAAACTGCAAGAGGAGAGCCAAGAATAGGCAAGTACTCTCTGGGTAGACGGCATGAGCACAGATATATAAAAATGATTAACACAAGATCAGTGGGTGTAAATGGATATAAATTAATGATAGCCTCTATGTCATCAGGTGGGAACATAATGAATGTTCAGTGAATTGGTACTGACAAACAAACAAATCCATAAACATAAACTCACAAGAGCTGTGTCTTTCACAAGCATATATAATTTAATTTCCATAGCCCCTACTTGCAGTGCGACTATTTGTGCATCTGCGTTCATCTGCTGCTGTAAGGATTCCACCTGATACATGTCGATGTCCTATTTACCTTCACCTTGTTCTTGCAGTATTTTAATATTGGATACTCCGCAGAGAAATTCTCAGAATTTTCTCCGTAGTTTTCTTTGAAAGACTTGTAAGGCGCTTCTTTGCTTCTCTGCGAAAACCCAGATTGAGCAACCATGCAGTAATAATGAGTGCAGGTATGTTTCTAGCATGTACATTAAGCTTTCGCTGCATGTTTCGTATTCAAGTCGTCTTTGATCCATAATATGGGTAAACTCCCTTTGCTATAACCTGGCATATTCTTCTATGTTGTTGGCACTCATATTGTTTGGTCGATAAGAAGGGATTGGTTGAACTTTTCTGAACAAGCTCCTAAATGACTTTATAATTATGCAGTTTGTTGGTAATTTAAGGCTTTTTCTAAATCTTCTAACACCACTTTAAAATATGCCTCAAATTAAAATCTCTTATAAAATCTCTAGAGCACTGATAGTTATTTTGTGTAAATAAGTTATTAGACAAATAATTTAATGGCATGTATCAATCCACCATCGCCACGCTCGAAAGTCGCAAAGCCCAGCCGACCAATGAAATCCCCTAAATAATCTCTCCAATCAAGGTTATATTTCTGCTGCTAAGTGATCTGTATAGTAAAATGAGTTGGTGTTTCGCTTGCAGTGTGGAATCTGCTCTTAATGTTCAGGTGACCTTACTGGGTGTTACTGAGATGGCGCTTTGTGAAACCTAATCTTTTACAGCAATGCAAATGCAATTTGTATATACTTTTCATTGTGTACTAATTCCAGATAAAGACTTTGTAAGAATATTTGTTCTTATTTTTGGGAAACAGACCGACTACTTCTACGGAAGCATTTGAAAAATCTCAGCGTATACAGCGCTAAATTGTTAAACTTGAAACCCTACGAGTGGTTGAAGTACAAGAATTTCAACTCATGACCACGCAAGTCGTTTCCAGTTCTGTAATTCGATTTTGTAAATTTTTGTTGATATAAATTAATTTTATATGCGAGGATTGTTTTATTTATACAATTATGTACGTTCGAGAAACTATTGGCACTAAAGCTCAAAATATCCGCGTTTAATTCACGCAGCTCCCTTACACGATGAAACTATAAGGTGAACATTTTTTTCAGTGCAGTGTAAATTTAGATATGTTTCGCACACAAACGTAAGATTCACCTGACTACTGGCAAATAATGAGACAATATGAATATTTTCAATAGGATTCTTACAGTAACACTGCTAATAAAAGTCGAACAAGCGTTAATATACAGGGAAATGACGGACTAATAAAGTCGGGATAAGGTCGGTTGACCGTCCGCCTTGACGCGTGTGCATTGCCTGCAGATTGCTGAATGTGACGCATAGTACTTTGTATAATATTTTTAACTCAAAGAAGATTTACTTGAAAAAAACGAGAAAATGGCATTTGTTTACTTTTGTGACTCTCTAATGTGGCACATACCAACATTATGTATAAACATTTTAGAACAATTTTCTGAGAAAAAGTACAGAAATATATCTCATTTAACTTAATTTTATATTACTTATCCTAATAATAATAATAATAATAATAATAATAATAATAATAATAATAAGTATATAATAAAATAAATGCTTGGGTACTGCAAGGCTAGTCTTCAACAGTAACAAACTCGAGAGCATTTCTCTGAAACAAGGTCTAGATGGGTGTTACGCTCTGAGCTATTCTTCAATCGTGAAAATTCCAGGTCCTCTTCCTGAACAAAATGGTGCGAAGGTTCCTTTCTGCTACTTAGTGGTATCATCGTATCTTGACTCTCTACCAAGGTATCAAGTCAAATGGTAACTCCGACTCCGACCCATCTGAACAAAGAGACTAGAGAAGTGATTGAAGTTACTCATCAGAATCTCACTTTACTGATCAAGCAGATCTTGGTAATCTTCTCCGGATTTAAAGATATCTGAAGTTTAAGTTCCAGACTCAAAGGCTGTAATCTACTATTTATCGTAGTCCCGATAGCTATTTCAAAAACTACTTCTCTAAAGAGAAAAGTGTACTTTTATGTAACAATGAATGTTCAGTAATGCAGGCTCTTGTACATCAATACAAGCCAAACTAATGCTGATTGTTTGAAGACTCATGAAAAGCTGGTTTGAAGGCTGAACTTCTGCATGATGGCAATGAATTCCCATCAATATGTAACGCATGACACTGATATGAAAGAGAGAGATAAAATACTGTTAGAAAAAATGCGGCATACAAATATAACTGAAATATTTGTGGAGATTTATTATTCATTAATGCACAAATTCAAAATCTTAATAAAACCAACCCAAAAGATAAATAATCATGACCAAACATGAGATGAAAAGTTTACCCTCCTATTTCAGGAAGAATCACACATGCAGGATCGGCTGTTCCGTAACTATTTTCTCCCTCCAACTATATACTGACCTCTGTTGTTTCTTTGTGTGAAAGGGGCAGCAGGGGTAGGAAGTCTCACCACATTAAGAGACAATGATCTAAACGTGAACCTCTTTTTCCTCCATAAAAATGTATCAGCCCATTAAAAAGTGCATTTACCTGCCCTGCATATAAAACCTGAACCTATAACACTTTTTTTTAAAAACTATTGATAAAATTTCTGCTGCACTTGTGTATTTCAATTTAAAAGTTAGTAATGCAAAACTGAAGGAAGGAATTTTATAGGGCCACAAATAAGTTATGATCAATGATGCCAAAGTTGAAAACTCGTTAAAAGTAACAACTATGTAAAGCAGATTGGAAATAATTCAGATATATTTGTTGTGGTTCTTAGAAATCATTAAGCAGAAAACTATCGTGAAATAGAGAGTTATCAGGTGAGTATATAAAACTTTGGGATGCAAAAAGTCTTTAAAACGTTACTTCTTTGACTCCACATAGGCTTCCCAGAATTTTGGGATAATCTGTGATGAGAGTGGTGTCTAAATTAACAGCAGGTTTTTAGGATGGAAAAGAGTTACTGAAACAAATGGAGCTCCAGTATGCAGGCTGACTACTGCTGGACCATTCAGAGAGATACCCCAGAGGCAGAAAACCATCATATACAACTGTTTAGGTAACCCGGAATGAGACGTACATTTATCATTTAATGTTATGAAGCACGAATTCTACAAAATATGAAACAATTGGCACACAATAGTCCTGATATAAAACTATGAAAGCATTTCTGAATGGAAAAGGCATTTAAATTCTGAGAATTTATTCTTGTGAAACAGAAAAGTTTTATTTTGCATGCCAGTGTAAGAAAACATTTATGATTTAATTAAAGGAACTACATCGCGTATTAATTTGTGAGTAAACAGGCTGTATAACGCTTCACAGCTACTTCCGATACATGCTTTCGTTTACATTCTCTTGACATGTTGCTATTTCCCTCCCGTTTTCCCCTGAGATTCTGTTTCCGCTATATCCCTGTTTAATTTATCCAGGTATTCTACTCTCCCTTCTTCTCTTCAGCGGTATCTTAAAATAGGAACATTTCGTTACCGTGTTTGTGTTTGTGTTTGTTACTGTGTTTGTCCTGGTTGTTTGAACACTTGGGGTGAATTTCAACCTTAGGTGCAATCGAAAATAATGTGATTCGCTTCTGTCTATAATTTCAAAAGCCGCAATGGACGTATTAAGCCTTGGGAACAGATTATATAATCTATCGCACTCCCCTCGATTTCGTTTATAAAGGTAATTAATATCACGTCCACACTTCCCGTTCAGAAGTTGCAAATTAAATGCATCACATAGAGAGAATGACTTCCTATCTTCAAACGTTAAAACGCAACCTTTGCATGATCTGATTGCCCTTTACTCTCTTCCTCATTTAAATCTATTTACAATTCAGCTAGGTCTGTGAATAGATCAGGTGAGTATTGTGGAAAAAATGTACGATAAGATCGGCAATATGTTACGGATGTACTCATTTCATTTTCATCACGTGACCAAGAGCCAAGCTCGAAATATAGTGTGATTTTAGTGTTCAATTTTACGGTTTTTAGTGTGAAAGTTTATGTGAACCTTTTTATATTGCACTCTGAGTGTTTTTTATGAGTTTATATATATAAATATATATACATGAAAAATAAAAATAAAGTAACACTATTAACAATGCAACAAATTAACATTAACAATAAGAGTAAATAAGAATAAAACACTTAGATAAAGTCGCACTTGAAATTGCTGTATTTCGAACTACTGGAGATCTTCTATGGCAGCTTCTTGCCATAGCAAAGAACTCCAGTAGTTCGAAGTATAGAAATTTCAAGTGCGACTTTAAGTGTTTTATTCGTGTATATATATATATATATATATATATATATATATATATATATATATATATGTGTATATATATATAGTTGTTTGTAAAATAAACACCGTTATCTACCTACTTACATTCTCTCTCTCTCTCTCTCTCTCACTCTCTCACTCTCTCTCTCTCTCTCTAGTAATGGCAAACAGGGAATAAGATCATACGCTCTGTTCAATTCTTGTTAAAACGTTCCGATTGCATTCCCATGAAATACGCCACTTACTGCTTGCTTGCATGCCTGCTTAAATTGCCCTGTCAGTCTACGGAAATAGCTTCCCTCGAACTGTTGGTGTCACTTTTAGTTGATTGTTCATTATTCAGGTCAAGATCAGATTAGCATTTTCTAGGTGAACAATTCCATGCACACTACCAGGAAAGATTTAGAAGATTTAGAAGATTAAATATTATATTTATTTCCTGAGGTTCTCCAGTGCTTAAGTTGCATGAATGAGTGAACAGTACTGCAGGCTTAAAAAAATAAACGTGTATATAAGGAAGTGCTGTTTTGAGGTACCCCCATACTCAATAACAGACAAGCCTCAAATTTGCACAACATAGCAAACGATGGGATAACGCCAAGAAGCTACAAAAAAAGTAATCAAATAATTAGGAAACTTTGGCCATAAATATTAAATATTGCTAAATTAAAATAGACTGAAGTTAATATTTACCGTTGCTAAATTTCAGAGCCGGAATAATATTTATATAGTGACATTGTGTAATTACTTAACTAGATAGGCAGTGTTTGACCCTTTTCCATTAGTGTATCTTTAATTCTGCGCGCAGTCAGTTAAATATTTTTAAAACCGTTTGTTAGGCAGAAATAGTTTATTATCTAAATTAAAGTTGATTCTTAAACACCAAATTGAATATATTACAGTGTGTTATACTTCGAATGAAAAGAACAATGAAAATAATATACTCTCTGATTGTGAAGAAACTCAATGTAAACATTACATTTTATTTTTCTAATAAGACAACATTCCTATTAAAAAGTTAATGATTGCGTTAGCGAAAAATAAGTTGACTTTTAATGACCGATAACCATCCAATCCCCAAATTTAGACCCATAGGTTACACTAATTTCAACATTGTAGAACGTTGTGTGAGAAAAAAAAAATCCTTTTCGAACTAAGAGAAATTACATTTTAGGGTTAAAGCCCTTTATGACTAAAAAGTCATCCCTGTGAAAAGATAAATTTGTGCGTTAGTTCGAGGGTCGGTCCATAAGTTTCCGGCCTAACCATTTTCTAGGTATTAAAAAACAAAAGCTATATTTCTCTGTTCAATATAGTCACACTTTATTGCAATACACTTCTTACATCTTTGAATTAACATTTCAATTCCCCCTCCCCCCCAAAAAAACATTCAGAAGTCTTGTCTGCAAAATGAGCATAAACAGCATCCATTACTTCTTCGTCAAATTTCAATTTTCTTCCTCGAAGGTCCTTCTTGAGTTTTGAGAAAAGGAAATAGTAACTGGGAGCTAGATCTGCGCTGTAGGGTGGATGGTAGATCTCCTTGAAGCCATATTTCTTCACAGCTTCCTTTGCAACAAAAGCTGTGAGCACTGGCGTGTTGTTATGAAGAAGGCGCACACAACCATTCAGATTTTCTCGCTTTTTCTCTTTGGCGGAAGCACGTAGTCTGTGCAATAGGCCAGCATAGTACTCCCCATTTACTGTGGTGTTTCTCTCCTTGAAGCCAATGAAGAGTATTCCTTCACAGTCGCAAAAGATTGTGGCCATGATCTTCTTGGCTGACTGAGTGACCTTGGCCTTTAGAGGCGGATCCAGGTTTATTCCACTCCATTGATTCTCTTTTGGACAGGGGATCATAGTAGAGGACCATAGTTTCATCTCCTGTAAAACTGGTTTGCACAGCTTCTCTCTCGTTGTCATGGCAGAACTAATAAAAAAAATGCCTGATAACACGTGACTCGTTGCTGCTTTTGGACTGAGGAAAGAAGTCTAGGCATTCATCTTGCATTAACCTTATTCACGAATAATTGGAAGGACTGTTTTAGAAAGGTCCAACGTTGCTGCTATTTCTGTAACTTGAGTCGCCAGTCGTTCATAATTTCTCCTTCCACAAGAGCTATGTTTTCAGGAGTGAGCACCTCCAAGGGCCTACCTGCACACTCTTCGTCTTTAACGCTTTCTCGATCCATTCGAAAAAGCTTGGCCCATTCTTTTACGGTAGAATATGAGGGGGGGGGGTGCTCCCCCTTATACACTGCCCAATCTCTGTTTAATTTCATTTGGAATAAGTTCTTCTTATGTGAAGAACTTAATAACAGCTCGATACTCCATTTTGAACATGTCACAATCTTCTTCTCATAGCTTTCTTTATGGAACTTTATCTGAACAACTGAACATTACGGAGCGGAAGTGACAGCTACAATTATTTACTTAACAGAAAAGGTATGACAACAGATAAAGATTTTGTGAAAGCGATAATGCTTATCGGCGAGACTGGAAACTACCTGAACTGGACTGGACCTACCCTCGTAGAACTAAGAAAGAGATGGTTTATTTTGAACTTGTTCCAAATGGCTTTGACTTCAATGCTAAACTCTAATCCAGATGAACATTCAGAATTTGAACGAAATCCACCATAAAGTCTAGGTCATTCCAATCCATGGCAACTTTTCAGCTTAGCAGTACACTTGAAATGGTGGGAAAGCTGTTAGTAGTTTTATCATTTATCACTGTTAAATTTAGGTGTTGATATGAAGATAGGCGAAAGTTATAAAAATGATGAACAGTATTTTGAAGAATAATTTATTGGGTTTTAGAATTTGTACAAAAATATATAGGAATAGGAAGATACTTTTGAGACTATGTAGTAAAAATTATTCGTGTAATTTCTAAACTCAGCCACAGGACGCTGAACACAACGGCTACCATAATTCTCGGTTATTCTTAAGTCAACATCTTTTGATTTCACATCTCTAGTTTGACATTTACATTTGTTGCAGCTACAAGAAAAGGACTGGATTGGAAAAATGTCTTCTGCTGTTCCTCGTCTTGGCTGTGGTACTCCTGGTAGGGCTCATTATCGCCCTCTCTGTCGTCGGCTATTACTGTAAGTGATGTTCTTTGCTGTTCATTCCGTCTTGTAGTTGCTTTACTTAAGATTTGATACGTTGTTTAAAAAACCTGAATTTATTGATCGTAGCTTATTGTTTTAACCAGCCGAGTACGTTTATTTTTGGTCGTTGAAATTAGGGCGAATTTATTTTTCGCATCGTAGTGTATTTCTGACATCTGGTGTAAAAACTAAATTAGAAATAACTGACTAGAGCTTGCAGTTAATAAGAAAAAATAGAAATATTGCTACAAACAGTGCGCGAGTATATAAAAAATAACCATAAAAAAGCTGCTTTTTAATTTATAAGAATAAAATGAACAGAAAAATATTAAGCGATGTGCCAGGGCAGGATGCTTATGAATATAGTTCGAAAATAATTGCTTTTGCTTTAACCAACATAGCCATGGGGAGAGAAAGAGAGAGGGAGAAGAGGCAATACTGAAACTGGCAAATTAAAACCCGTATTTGATGGATGGTATATACAGGAGTGAGTTTTTTTTTTAATGCAGCTAGTAAACGAAATTATGCCATCTTGCAACTTCAGTGTGCATGTTAGAGGTATTTTCATCTAATGTGCATCCTTTTAGAGCAGAAAAGTCAGTAAATAGATTACAAGGTAATATGGCACAGCTGCAGGGATTTGTTAGACATGGTACAAGTGGTAGAATGGACGTTAAATTGTCTGAGCATTAACCGTACAATGCAGCTAGGATGAGTTGTCTTTATGAGGACGATGTAAGCAAAACAGGTTTTGAGGCACAAAGACGAAGTGTATGTACTTCGGTGAAATACACAAGTCGCACACTGGGATGAACATGTCAAATGAAATCTATTGGCTATTTCTGTTTTATAATGGCACTTAGGTTGACGGCACAATCAAGCTTAATGACAGATTAGATATCAGATGCAAGATATTTTATACACTTGAATGAAAATGGCATACACATTCGGAGAGTTTAAAGAGGTGGATTTTAGAATGGATAATTTGAGCTGAAAAGTGATTAACAATTTTACCAAAACTGAAATAAATTGTCTTCGTAGTTTAGCCTAGAATTCTGCATCATAAAGCATGAGCAGTGTGCTCGGGATGAATACACTGAGCCGAGTGAGTGTGTGCTTTGAAACTTATCTCTCAATACGTAGATGAAACAGAAGCCATGCTTTAAGGACCATTACTTAAAATGAAACATGAACTCATCGATGTCAGCCTTAATCAAAACCTACGTTAATACAATGCTCAAAATGATGGACTTTTTCAGAATTGTTATGGGACATTTTCAGTAGCGAGGATGAGAATGTAAACGTTGCCTATTAATGTGCATTGTTTTAGCGAATTCCGAAAGGATTACGGTTGAGCACATGAAATTATTTATATATTTATTATAAATTAATATAAATACATTTTATTGATTAATATTTTTCAAAGCTAAACCCACAAAAAATTAAAAATATAAAAAATATTTATACATTTTTTTTAAATTTTCATCGAACCTACCTACTAGATACCGAAAATGACAATGAAAAATATATGTGTGTGTGTTAACGCTCTAGCGGTAGCAATTCTTGTTTTTTCTCTCATATGTGTGTGTGGGTGTGTTAACTCTACCATTGAATTTTTGGTTTTTCTCAAAGATACTCAGGTTATAACCATAAATTAACCAAAGATCCATCCAGTTCGTTAACCAGCAAAATTGGATCATTGGGGGGGAGTTAACCTAAAGCGGAAATTTAAAAATCGCTGCAGCTGCCGCAATTTTTTTCCAACAAAACTCGGCATATGCCATTGAAATAAATTAAGAAAAATAGTATCTGAAAATCAATGAAATCAGACTATTAAGAGTGGAGATTTACATGAATTCCAAAATTTAAAAATCGCTCTAACGGTATTAATATTCTTCTTTTTAGCTAGGAAACTGTAAATAGAATTTAAATAAAATAAAAAAATAGTTTCTGAAAATTAGGGAAATCCTACCATTAGGATTAGGCGTAAACTAAAATAGTGCTCTCGAGTTTAATTTTCTCTCTATTGTTTCGAAATAAAACGACAATTTAACTCATCATAATAACTATATTTATAACTATGCACATGTTTTATATTTGAAAAAATCATTGTCCTGAAGACCGAAGTTGTGAAATATTAATTTGATATGTGCGTGAGAATTGTGTTTGTTTGTAAGAGCGCTCTATAATAACCTCCGGAAAACGTTTGCATTTCTGTTTTTACCTCAATAACGCTTAATTTAAATTTCAAAGCTGCTGGAAATCGATGGAACTTTTGATTGTATATTGTTGATTGTGTATATTTGCTTAGTACGTTGTAATTGTTTTTAAATAGTAACATGCTTTTGTTTTATTGAAGCATGAACATCATCTTCTTAAATACACAATACATCGTAATTCGAAACGTTCTGCTATTTCTCTCTCTTTTAGTGAATGTAAAGATGATACCAAGGGCTCAGTTCATAAACATGGTTATATTTAAAAATGTTTAAAAATAGACACAATATAGCTTTGTCTGTCAGTGGTCATGCATTTAATTTGATTAATAGTGTAACATTAATATTTTTGATTTAATCTCACTAATAATAATAATAATAATAATAATAATAATAACAATAACAACAACAATAATTCTAAAATGAGGTTTCTCTTTTATAGTACTAATAGATTGCAAGAATTCTAATTTTGTTCCCCTAATACCATATAGTAATGCCATAACTTATTTTATTTCATTAATTAATAAGGTCATAATTTGGATGTTGCATTCATATTTAAAGTTACTCGACTTGCTGAAGAATTCGCTTAGTTTACGCAGCTCCTGCGTGACGGATTTTTTTTATTATTGCTTTAGACTACACTTTCTAAAATTGTTGCGATTTATTGTTCCTTTGAGATAATGCCAAACTATGCATGGACTTAAATGGACGCTTTTGAAACATCCCTTGCGATTGCCATCTGTTTGGTTCGCTTAAAACTCATCTTAAGGTTAAACACCAAATGTGACATTGGCTTCGGGCTCTTGTGCTGTGAGTATCATAAGAATAAGCGGGGAAAGCAAATGGCGCAGCAAGCGCTTGTCAAGTTGTTTAGGATTTTACATTATTTTTATGAGGAGAGGAAGAACCAAGGTCGCACATCCCAGCGAACTGTAGCAACACTGAGGTGTGAAGGGAGAAGTTTCTGCCGCCTTCTTTTACTGGCTCTAACAGAGGGCAAGGGGCATGCTGGGCTTTGCTGGCAGGCGAGGATGAGGAGCTGGTATGCAAATTCATGTCGAAGGTAAGACAGCTCAGACCTGAAAAGACTGAAAACTCGGAAGAGGAGCGGGGGGAACTAAACTGAATTTTTAAAAAAAAAATGTAAGTATGGTGTTTACTTATTCCACTGACAAGGGGCAAGAGGTTCTATATTCTGGATGTGATATGAAACTATTATTATTATTATTATTATTATTATTATTATTATTAAGGTTATTACTATCATTATTTTAACTGCGTTTATCAATGGAGGTATGATGTATTTACTTATTTATTTAAATAATGTACTTTAATGTATTATGAAAGGCACGTACTGTCCGGTGGAGCCGTGGGAAGATTGTAAAGTTATTAGTATGTATGTTAATTTGAATAAATACCCTCATTCATTCATTATTTTATAGCTATTTACAATCCATTAGAAATGAATATGAATACCTTGTCAAATTTGAGTTTATTGCGCACTGTTTACTTCCCATAATTTGATTTCTATCCTCAATATAAATAACATCTAAAGAGTTTTTGTTCATCATGTATATTAAATAACAAATGTTTAAGGTACTAGGAAAAGCGTACCTGTTAAAATACATAACATGTAGTTACTTTCTAATTTACGGAAGTTATTCTTCTCAACAACAAACTTGAGTTACAGAAACTGCATTTCTCCTTCATTTCTCCCTTGTTCTAGAAACATGTAAAGCCATGAAAACTCATAGCCCGTGTTGTAGATTTCGTTATATACGCTTTGCAGTAAGCCACTCGTTTCCAACATGGGCTTTCCCAAACATTCACAAAAGTTTAACAGTACCGCTGGTAAGTTTCATGTTTGCTTATGAGAGGATGAAATAATAGTCACATATTCCTCTATAAACATTTCAAGAACTTCACAGCTAGAAGTTACATGCGCCACTTAGTACCTACATAAAAAAGAGTAATCTCATTTATTTTAGTATGCACCCTGTTCAGAAAATTGGTTTTAAAATCCCAGTTGTTAAAAATAATAGACAGAATAATAAATATGTTAAAGGTTGCATAGCATAAACGACACAATAACGAATTACCTTTTGTTACAGATGATAAGAATACCAGAAATGTTCATCTATGCGACTCTACAGAGTGTATCAGATCAGGTAAGTCAGCTATGTTAGACCCTAGAATCTATCCTTTAATCCTCTAACCAATCATTTTTCTACAACTCATTCAAATATTAAAATTCTACAAGAGAGTTTTGATTTAAAATAAGTTAGGATGGCGTCAATACCATTATCCGCCTGAATATTACATAGTGCGCTGCTTAAAAAAAAGCTTAAAAAGTCTGAAATTCTATTGTTCACAGGCTGTATTGTGTTGCAGCTGCTAATAATTTTGAATAGCTATCCACAAATATTGAAATAACCTAAATGTACCAAAGAAAGTTGTGTATCAGCGCCAGCGACTTTTGTTGCACTTCAGCACAGTTTGATGATGTGTATATGAGTGATCATATAATTTTTATTACCACATATATTTATCCCCATAACTTGATGACCTTTCTCAAAATGGTCCCCGTAGAAAGCAGTGCACCTATCCTAGAGTATCTGCCAGATGCTGGAAATCATTTTTGGACACATCGTTCAGAATCGCTTCCATAACCATCACCACTGCTTCAGATGACGGAAAATGTCTCCCACGAAAGTGTTTCTTTAATTTGGGGAAAAGGAAAGTCACACGGGCTGTATCTGAACTATAGGGAGGCCATGAATACTTCACAAAGGTATTCAGCAACAACATTTGCTATGGATAATGCAAACAGCATCCAACTTATGGCACGGAAATTTGGCCTTTTGCGTGTGATATGCCCTTGCTTAGATTTCAGAACATCTCTGTAGTAGCTTTCAATTACAGCTGGGTGTGCAAATATGAGATACTGGTGAATCATTCCTTTAATATCGAAAATAAAGAGCCCATAGCTTTCCCAGCAGAAGCAACCACCTTTTTATGATTATGACGATGGAAATTTCCACTCAGAGCTTTGCTGTTTGCCCTCAGGATCGAAATGATGCAGCTAAGCTTCTTCCGGAATGATTACTTTTGAAAGAAACCTCGTATTTTCCTGTAGCATTATCTTCAACTGCATGCAAACCTGTACGCGAATGTCCCTTTGTTCGGGAATCAATAGTCTTGGAAACCACGTATGCGTCTTTCAGTGTCTGTAATGCTTTCGAGGATGCCTTGACATTGAACTGACCGCCTACTCAAGAAGTCGCTTGGCGTGTACAGGTTCTGTATTTGTCCACTGATAATTGGTTCCCTGACAGATGACTGACAAAGTCACAATACCGGTGGAGGGTAAACGGATATAGAACAGGTAGTTTTCATATGAAACATTTCTGAAAGAGATAACGTAATAATGCTTTTATTAAGATCCATATTTCATTGTTTGGATAAAAATAAATAAGGTAAAGGTAACAATAAAGTGACTGTGCAGAATTATTTAGATAGCAATAGTCCAAGAATTATTGTGGTTACAATTCATCTGACATGATTAATTAATGAGTAAGATAAAATTTTTAATCCCTTTACCCCATATATATTTTGCAGTTTCTAAATTACCGTTATATAATGCCCGTTTTGGAGAATCGGATGGTCTTTCGACTATTTTTAAAATTATGTTAAAGACTTTTTTTCATCAAAACTTTTCAGTTTTACGATACTAAAACCCCTTTGTTGTACCTACACCATTTGCAGTAACAACGAGTTAACATAAGTTGATTGAAATCAGTTGTTTTAGGAGTTCAAAACAATGAACCTAAGCATGTTGATAGCAGGAGCATTATTTTATTAAAGGAAGGGTGTTATAACTTCTCCATACAAAGATATATTTACTTACTAATTTTTAAAATAACATTGATAAAGAATGAACAATTTAAGTTAACAGAATAAAATGAAGGTACTATCGAAATCACAGACAACAATCCATATAAAGATATTTTAATTGATGAACTAAAAAGTTAATGTTGAGAATTCCCACACGAGTTACACTTAACCAGTTAAATCATTTATGAATGAAAGATGTAGCGTTTAAATAATTAAAATGGTAGCTTTCGATGGATTTAAATTTTTTGGAACTACAAACTTAGCTGATTTCGAAATATAAGGCTCTGTGCCCTTAAAAACTGAAAAAGTAACAATTTAACATTTTTAGTAATATATTTTTGCACATGAAAGTATGATCTTAAAATCCCTCACTGATTTAAAACTGTATTAACTTCACCAAAATACTTATAATGCAAGAATATTTATGTTTTGATTTATCACTTTATTGTTTAACTCCGATAATTTCACGATACACAAAAATATACTTAAGCACACTGTTCACCATATAGTCAGTTACATTCTAATTAATTTGTAAAATGTAATTCTTTGGCACTTTTCATGAATCCAACAGATCGCTTAGAGGAAAATATCTGAAGATAATACATGCCCTGCTATCTGTGATTTGGTTTACTAACGGATGCTCTTTAACATCTCAGGTCATCAGCATTCCATTCAATTCAGGGCGTGAAACGGCCGATAACTTTTGCTCAGAGGTCTATTCTTTCAGGCTTGAGCTTCTTTTTCGTGCCGTAAATCTACAACACGGCTTTACTTCCCTTCTGAAAGAAGTCATACTTAGGATATTTACGTCCGAAAAAATCATTGATCATGGGCGGGATTGAACCCACGATCTTGGGTTTCGGAGGCAAAGTATGGTTACTACTATACCACCAGGTCTGACCCCTGCTGTCTAGACGAAGGCAATTTTTTACTCAGAATCGTGCTCTGATTCCAAATTTTCACTTTACATTTACAAACCTGTAATATAAATTACCAATTTTCTTCTCAAGTTTATTGAAGTTTAAACACATTTTTATACTCTATCATTTATTATTTTTAAGAACCTCGTTTTTCTAATGCAATTTTATCTTTAGAAATACAATTATTTGATTCAAAACTCGTTATTTCTTTTGCCGGATTTTATACTGTCAGACCTGGTAAGCATCATTTGAATTTTAGTGTAAGGGGCTAAATTTAAGAGTGAATATTTAGCATTCCTATTACACCTTTGGATGGTGAGAACGGCTCACATTACGAGCTGTGGAATATTTTGCTCCCATCTCTGGAATAAGATGAAGTAACTGTTTACTGTCAAGCTATTCCTAAAGCCACCAAACACTGGTTCTCATTGTCTTGGACCGAGGGTCAAAGTTGACATTACATTCCCCGACCCCTTCTCCACAACCCAGCAGACCTAAGATATAGGAGGTGCATTCAAGTTATAACTCCTCCGATATTTTTATCACTAACAAAACACAGGAAAACTATGAAACTGTGTCACTTCTCGACGTAATCTTCCTGCAGCCGTACACATCTTTCACAACATCGCTGCGAAGGCTTCTGTAGGGTCTGTTTTGATTACAGGAAAATCGCTGATGCAGTAGCAGTACGGCTAGTGAATGTGCGATCTCGGAGAGTGTCTATTATCGTTGGAAACAGACAAAAGCCGCTAGGAACCAGGTCAGGTGAGTAGGGAGCGAGAGGAATCACTTCAAAGTGGTTTTCATGAAGAAACGGTTGCATCTCGTTCGCCCGATGCGCTGGGGCATTGTCTTGGCGAAAGAGAACACATGCAGCCTTTTCCAGTTGCTTATTAACGCAATGCTGGAAGGGGCTTCTTCAAAATATCTTCGTAAGATGTATCTGTCACCGTAGTGCCTTTGGAACGCAATGAGTATCGCTGTCCCAGAACATGGCCACCATAATTTTTTCTGCCCTGGCGCTTACCCGAAATTTTTTTGGTGGCGGTGAATCTGAGTGCTTCCATTGAGCAGACGGGCGCTTCGTTTCAGGATTGAAAAACGACATTCATGTTTCATCCATTGTCGCAATCGTGAAAAGAGCGTCCCATTCATGTCATCATCACAGGTCAACGTTGTCTGGCAACATGCCACGGCGCATCGTTCGTCAGCATTCGTGGCACTCACCTGCAGAACACTTTTCGCATTTTCAGGTCTGCAGGCAGAATTGCGTGCACAGATCTGACGGAAATGCCAACTTCGGAGGCCATGTATCCACACTCATTCGCGATCCTCTAAAAAATCTTTTTCCACTCGCTCATCATGTAGTCAGACCGACTTGTATGAGCCCGAGATTGCCTTGGTTTGTTGTCACACAACGATCTGCGTTCCTTGAACTGTCGCACCCAGAACGCACATTATATACATCCATGACACCATCACCACGTCTCACTCAACTAGCGACGAATTTCAATCGGTGTCAAACCACCAAATGGAATAACCGAATGATTAAACGCTGTTCTTGTAGTGTAAACGTCATTATTTTGAAGTATCAAAAACAGTCCTCGCCGCTGCCGCTGCTGCTAGAGTTCTGTGTGCCATACAGTACTGCCACCTCTGTCACGCATTGACAATGAGTGCCCGCGTATTTTAAAACAAATCGCATGTTTCTATCTGTTTTCAATTCTGAGAGAAAAATCGGAGGTATTATAACTTGAATGCACCTCGTACCCCTCTCTCTGCAGGCTTCGGACAAGTGAGAAAGTCCAGTGAAGGATTCGTAAGCAATCTGCCAGTCACATGAATGCGGTAGTCAAACAGAAGTTTAAAAAAATTAAAAATAAATTAAAATGTAGGAAAATAAAGTAACAAAGGACCTCTTCTCATGTCGCAGAGCTAGGATTTCCATTAGGGCAGTAACGGACAATTATAGTAATAATTCTAAACTTTTCCTCTTCCCCTTGGGGGCTTAGAAGTCGATACGTAATTTACAGGGGCCCAGTTCCCAGCAATCCACTGATAAGACGGCCGTAAATACCGGAGTCGCAATGACCTCCTCAAATCTGCAGGTCGATGGTAATCCGAACTTTTAACTAACTCTCTCCAGCTCGATTTTCGCATGAAATTCACGTCATATACCACGCCGAAACCAACCACTCAGCTACTGCTCGAAGGGAAAGACTCGAATGTCCGACCCGGTGCACTTCTAGTAAGAACTACCATGAGTACTCGGGGTCAGCAAAGGTCGGACCAAAACAATTGAAGAAAGAAAGGAAGCGAAGAAAAAAGTTTCACTTTATCGTGCACAAAAATAAAGAAATAATTATACTCCTTTGATACTAGATTAGAAATCGATCTCTCACTTGTGGCAGGTCCTAAACATTATTGTATTCTGTAATTCTGGTGAAATTTAACACAGCTTTAAGTATCTCAACAAAAAATTAACTGCTACAAGTTAAAACAATATTAAATACAGGGAGTTATTTTTGGTTTGCGTTCAAAGCTGATCGCAAACAACACATGGTCCAGATCACGCCAGTCGCAGGTTCGTTGATGGACAAGTTCCTTTCATCTTTCTACTTGTACACTTTGGATCAGTAATAGGCTAATAGCATATCTACAATATTAATTTTATTTCCTAATAAATAGGTACTAATCTTGCATAAATTGTTCAAATTGGTGTCACTCTGCAGTTACATGTTTCTGACATAGTTTTATATTTACTTTCAGTTCTCCTTTCGTTATTCATTACATTTTGTATGGAGGCTATTCCTGCATACTTTCTCTGTTCCAATTTCTATACAATACACTACACTATAATAAAATTTATCTTTCTATAACAAACTGTAATATTAGCACTGGATCAGTTAAAAGTCTATATAACACAAATATAAAAATAATGCGTGTTCTAGTAAATGCAAAATGATCTGATTCTCCACCTGTAGCCATCAGTGCAGCAACTGGAGTGACCTTGAGCTGCGCTCAGACGCGACCCAGGCCGAAAATAACTCTGCACATATTTGTTAATATTAATATATGCGGTTGATTTATAAAGCAATCAATGCAGCATCTTACTTTTAATTACATCAATTTTTGTCTCTTCTGTAAATTTACAGGTATATTTATTCAAGAAAAGGAATTGTACTCGTAATAAAACTTTTAGGTATATCTCAAGTCATTTATCTACTTTTCAATTAATGCAATAGGATCATTAGTAACACAGTGAAGTAGCACTTAACGTAGCGATGAAATTAAAATTTCTGCTCTTTCTTGATTCTCTAACTGTATCTTTAAGTAAGGCAAATACTCCTATTCTCGAACCACTGATAAAACAGCTTCTATCAGATGCAAAACCTTATAAATATTCATTTAGCTCTTGGTTGCTTTAATGTAAAGCCGGGTGGTGTAAAGTGTGGCAACTCCCAGGTCCATTCATCCCAGTTCTCACTTCATTATCTTGTTTCCTCCACGGTTCGGAACCATCTATATATATATATATATATATATATATATATATATATATATATATAAACACTTGAGGGAATGAACGAACTTCTGTAATCCAGAAACATTTGCCACTTATTGTAAAAATGAATCAGGTCAAACAAACTAAACACATTGTCGAGGCTTTGAGTTCTTCTGAAGCTGTGTTTTAACATCACTCTTTGTTCTGAAGTTTCGTTATTTTAGTGCGACTGCTGCAGTTATTCAACTTTTAACAACTACCTGAAGTTGAATGCAGTACTTAAGCACAGCACGGAAAGGCGTCGCTCCTAAACTTTCAGTAGACGAGTACCTCCATCACTTGCAGACATTTATCTTCTTATCCTTTTAACCAAATGGAAGAAAACCCCACAGAACTGCAGACATTCTCTAGTGTGTGTTTAAAACCATGCATATTGTGTTTTAAGAGGTTGCAGTATAGACTAGAGAAAGAAATGAGAGAGAAGTTGAGATATAATTTAATATACAGGATGTAAAAAAAAAAATGTTACACTTTCTATTTTAAATAGATGCACTCCTATAATCATTTTTGTGATTATACCAATGTCTGCGAAGGCATTTATGTGACTGCATAAGCTTTAGGGGGTGTTATCATGCTTTTACATGATAAAAGTGGTTGAACATGGAAGCCACCGGCACTCCTTTACATGTTTCACACCGCCTGCCCATCTGACACTGCAAATATTGTCAGAATATTGTTATGTCTCCACGGAAGTGTCGTATACCAGACTTTGCATGCATCTGCACAGAAAGAAATCTAAAGGAGTCAAGTCAGGAAATCAGGCAAGCGAGGTGGCCAGGACATTGGGCCTCCACACTCAATTCATTTCTTGCCAAAGTTTCATTCAAAACTCTCAAAGTGTGCAGGGACGTCAAAATGCTGGAATAACATTTCACAATGGGCTTCTTAAGGCACCACTTCCAGTAACTCTGGCAAGGTTTCTTGGAGAATTAAAATTAAGTTTATCAGTAAGCCGCATACCAGGGTAGGTTCAAAATTTTCGGCCTATTTTCTAGGTATGATAAAGTCATTTTACTTTTCAGTATAGTTATTCTTTATCGCAATACACTTCTCACACCTTTGAATTAACATTTCAACCCCCCCTCCCAAATAATCAGAGGTCTTGTCTGCAAAATGGGCATAAACAACATCCATCACTTCTTCGTCACTTAAATTTCCTTCCTCGAAGGTCCTTCTTGAGTTTTGAGAAGAGCAAATAGTTACTGGGAGCTAGATCTGGGCTATAGAGTGGATGATCGATCTCCTTTCTTCAAAGCTTCCTGTGCAACAAGATCTATGTGCACAGGCGCGTTGTCGTGAAGAAAGCGCACACCACTACTCAGCTTTTCTCGCCTTTTCTCTTTGATGGAAGCACGTAGTGCCAGCATAGTACTCCCCATTTACTGTGGTGTTCTCCTTGAAGTCAATGAAGAGTATTCCTTCACAGTCCCAAAATATTGTGGCCATTATCTTCTTGGTTGACTGAGTGACCTTGTTTACGCACTCCATTAATTCTCTTTTGGACATGGGATCATAGTAAAGGACCTTAGTTTCATCTCTTGTAACAATGGTTTATAGAACTTCTCTCTCGTTTCCACGGCAGAGCTCCAAAATGCCTGACAACAGATGACTCGTTTATGCTTTTGGACTGAGGAAAGAAGTCTAAGCACTCACCTTATTCATATTTAAATGTTCATGAATAATTCGAAGAACTGTTATTTAGAAAGGCCCAGCCTTGCTGCTATTTCTGTAACTTTGAGTCACCGGTCTTCCTAATTTTTCCTGCGATGTTTTCAGGGGTGAGCACCTCCAAGGGCCGACCTGCACGCTCTTCATCTTCAACTATGTCGAGTCGATCCATTCGAAAAAGTTTGGCCCATTCTTTTACGGTAGAATATGAGGTGGATGCTTCCCTATATACATCGTCCAGTCGCTGTTTAATTTCATTTGGATTAAGTCCTTCTTTTGTAAAGAACTATAACAGCTCGAAACTCCATTTTGAACATCTCACAATCTTCTACATATAGACTTCTTTATGCAACTATATCTGAATAACTGAACACAGCGGAGCTAAGTTACAGCTACAATTATTTACTTAACAGATAAGGTATGACACCAGATAAGGATTTTGTGAAGGCTATACTCCTTATCGGCGAGGCCGGAAACTTATGGACCTACCCTAGTAGGTAATAGGTAGGGTAGATTTTTAATCATTGGTAATCCCTGACCACACATTGGCAAAGTGGTGTTGTGAAGTCAAATATGCTAGCTTGAAGGTTTTCTTAAGTTCACATATAGTCATTTCTGGAATTATAAATGCCGTCCTTGATAAAGGTAAACTGATCAGAAAAGAAGACAAGGGGTAGAAAGTGAGGTACTTGCATAGTTTGACAGAATTTGACACGAGCAACAAAAGTAATTTGTATTTTTCGCACAATGCTTCGGGTTCTAGTACCTAGTATCTTTTCAAGGTATCGCTTCTTTAAAGATCGGTTTATGGCGCATCCACGGATGTTGCAAGCTGCTTGTTTCACGCAAACGCCTTTCCTCTTCCTCAGAAAGAGTGAACTGGGAGATGCTTCCCTGGAAAACGTTGTCTTTTTGGGGTTTCCTCATAGATGAAAAACAATTCGGTGTGGTCTCTATTTGCCCCCTATTGTTCATTAGCGGTTTGATGATTGTCACACAAATGAGAAAGAACCTACAAAACAAACTTTAGATAGGTCATGTGACAATAAGAGAAGTCTTGAGGGTTACAAACCTATTTTTCAGAGAAAGTTTTTAAATCTGGATGTATATATATTACCACAATATGAATAGTGCCCTATCTGCCTACCATAGAGGACACTGCATTCTGTATATACACACATATTGCATAACACATAATCTATCTAATTTTCATTCATTTTAAATCATGTTTGTGGAGACAAAATTGTTTAGGGGAGATAAAAATTATGTTGAATGCTGTTTCTTTTTGGCATAGTTGAATTCTGGCAGAAATTAAAATTGTCATAACGCATTTCAGAAAAGTTATTTATTTTACACGATGTAGCAGCTTCTTGACAAATAACCATGGCAAGTCGGCCCGATACTTTTAGAATTTTACTGTATAATCTTCACGTAGTAGAGAGATAGCCCGAGTTTTTATTGCTTTGTTAAATATTTTGAATTTCGACGTCCAAAGAAGTCAGGTTGTAACTCCCTTTTTGGTTTGGACAAAGGAGTTATATTCATGGTATCAGACATGTTTATCTTTATCTGAAACAAGAGAAAAGCTATACTAGTAATTGAAAACTTTTAGTTATACGCATGAGGTTTTTTTTTATTACACTGTAGGTCATGTAGGTAGCTTCAAAAGATACATACTGTCCGCACAGAAAAGGCCAATAAGAAAATTATACAGCCCTGATTGATGGTTTATAATGATCAGAACGGTGGCCATGATGTCAACTGGAATGATACTAAGGAGGTTCAGTGAATAAAGAATGTCCAGAATAAATGAGCTTCAAATTTGTTTACCGGAGTCCAGGTGTGTCGTTTGCTAGTTTGTACATTGAATGGGGGAAAAAAAAAAAAATTACACATTCACAGTCGCTACCTATTTCCCAAGAAGTCTTTAAAGATTTAATGATGAATGACATATTGCATTTTAGAGCATATTCCTTTATGTTGCAACTCGTTCTATGAAAATCTGACGTGAACTGAATGAATGCCCATATGCCCTGACTTCGGTTTTCGGTATATTGCGGTATTGGCTTTATCCCGATAAAGTCATATTTCTGGTACATCGAAATTGATTTCAACTTTGCCGACACTTTACCGCGGGGAAATGTTAACTGCCCTTCAATGAACGGTAAAGTGAGAAAATCGCAGTTTTCTTTTCAAATTTGAACTTAATGATTATAAGATTATGTTATATCTTTTACATGTACAAATAATAGAACTCAATGAGAAAGTAGACTGTGACAACTGGGGTCCATTTAAAGAATTGGATGACAATCTTTCGCAGAAGATTGGGAATGAAAAACGGCTTGTTCTATTTTGGAGTTAAGTGCATTGAATGCCCTGAACTACACACATGTGAGTATCCAGTCTGCTGGAGGGAAGAAATGGGACGTTTTCAGCAACAGGTAATAACATTTTTAATAAAATGTGCAGACAGTAATTGATTTTAATCTTAAATCCCACTCTCTTTGCTCTTGCTTTAAACTCAGTTTGTCATTGTTTTTATTTTATATAGCTGTTTTGCACATTTGGGCTGTATCAAAGCACGAAAGTCTATACGTCATTAAAATAACTTGTCCGTACTTTTTGAACCGTTCTGGTGTAACAGTTACGCTTTCTTTCACGCACGGCAGCAGAGAAAAGCGAGCCCAACTGTAAGCGGATAATTACATCAATTGATGTCGGCCTAATGGCTCAGTTGGTTAGAGCGTCATGCTATCAACGGGAAGATAGTGGTTCGCTTCCCCCTTAAGGTAACTTTTCTTTTAATCATAATTTGTCTACACTTTTGTTATTGTAATAATGTTACCTTTTTTAGGGAGGACAACATATAAGCGATTGCAAATTTGCTTTTATTTCATGTACTTTGAAAATTTAGATTAGGCTAGGTTAGCATACGTTTAAAAAAATGCTAAAATTATACTCTTAACGCATAGGTTGCAAACTTTGGTTAGATTAGTTTAAAAAAATCAAGAACTTTACTGTTAAAAGCGTTTTGCTTTTACCGTATCAATTATTTCCATTACGTTTTACATTGTTACATAACAGTTTCCTATTTAATTTCGCTGTATCTTGAATGTGATCAATCGTTATCATGCATCCTAAAATATTCACATTTTGCATTCCATTGCACGTTTCTGTGCGTTACGACTGTTATATCCGCCTGCATTTGATGACGTCACACTACACTTCTTCGTATCGGTGCAGCCATTCCTCGGTTTTATCCGCTGCCGTTCGCGAAAAGAGGCGCAACTCTTGCACCAGAGCGGTTCAGAAAGTAACGGCAAGTTTAAAATATAGCTCTCTTAGATGTCCAATTGCTTAATTTTTCACATTGGCGTTAAAAGGGCCGGGAAAAAATTACGGCCTTCTGAACAATCCTCCAGAATTGCAACGATCATGTAGGCAACGAGAGCGATGAATTACTTCGTATCTAGAAAATCGATATTTTCAAGCGTAACAAAACCGCGGAAGCGAAATCAACGACTCATAGATTTCCTGGAAATATCACGGTTTCGAATACCACCATGCTTAGTGCACTCTAGCATAGCGTGATAAACTAGAAAGTTTATTTTGCTTTTAATATCATTGTTGCTCTTTCATTATGGTAATATAACATATTACTTAATTTAATTTTTTTCACTCTATGACCTAATTAGGAGGAAATAATTTTCATTAGCACACTTTAATTACTCCTCATACATTGCTATACTGTGCAATTGATGGTGGTATATAAATAAAACACTGTCTACATTATCGACAAAAAAACTTTCGAACTGTAAATCACTCATATATCAGAGAAAAATGCTTTTTACGTTTTGGCCTAATTATCACTGCGGTCTGTGTATTTAAAATTATTGAAAAATGGGGGTAAATTATATTTATACATTCCCTGTGACAAGCGTTCATGAAATAAAATTGCAATTAACATTTATATTTTACAATAATCATCTGTCTATATGTTAATTTATCCTGCTTGAATATTGTAATGCATATAATTTCCAGTCTTGATATAAAACGCGTGAAAAATATAATTATGATATTTGTATCTTAAAGGAACTCAACACAGTTGGAATTTTGTCAAGTATGATCATTGTATCTTACGTATGTTTTCCTAGAAAAATAGAGTAATAATAACAATGAGGATTGCTTTTGTTTGGGATACATCCTTAACAAAAATCAGCGCTATTTTGTTTCATTAAATTATAGCAGTTCAAGCTTTAAAAAGTATTCTATCTCAAAACATTGTGCTTTGAGATAAATTGTTAGCACTAAGACCGTCGTTTTGTGGACAGAAGTGTGATATGGCAATGCTCCAAAGTTCCTTTATTCACATTGCGTACCAGTTAATATAATTTTATTTATGCTTAACATTTTAACATATAAAAATTCTAATATATATATAATAATAGCTTCAAATAAAGCGCATTCTAAGCTGTTTAGAATTAAATTAGTTATAACTTCTGTTCCTTCCGGGAATACATACTTAGATACTCAATGACAGCAGTTGAAGACATTTCCGTATTTTTTTTTCTACAGTTTAGTTCTTTTTTCATTGCCGCTTATATTTCATGTAGGAGAAACCGTAACAATAAACCTGGAACGTTGCCATATTCTCTACACTATCATGCAACATTCGTGAGGGCTATATGACTGCAATAAACTTCAATATAGAGGGAAGCAGGCATATCTGCTCGCAATGCATGCAAACGTTTGCGATTCCCTCAAGGCATCCGTAAAATTGAACAACACGGTTGGAGCATTAGGCGCCAGTGACGTAGGCAAAAACTAATAAACAGCGCCAATTTCTTTTTAAATAATATTACTCGGTGGCAGTAGAGTGTTCATTTTCATGCATTAGTTCCAATTCGTTCCAATTAGTTCCAATAGCTTACAACATTATTTGTTCTCTTAATGTGTTACAATGCACAAAAACTAACAATTTCTGCTTGTTTTCTTTATTTTATTTGGAGTTTAGTGTGGAATTTGGTACAGATTTTAATGGATCAAGATAATTAGTAAAAAACTGAAATTACGCATAAAAGAACGATATATATTGAAGTCATTTGAGTGTCGAACCGACAAAGCGCGGCTGCTAACTGGGAGAAATCAGTGGAGGTTCATATAATGCATGTGCACGTAACAGCTTGTAGTTATATTGATGGAGGTTTGTCATAGAGTGGTGCGTCGATGTAACTCGTGCTTTCATTGTATATAAATTGTTTCTAATTGCTTTTCGTTAGTTACGCCACTAAAAAGGGGTTTCCTATGTAGGATACATAAGTGAAAACAGATTCTGGCACAGAAGTTAGAAGAAATTCTCCAGAAAATATGTTATGTTACAGATAGAGAAACTATTCGCCAACTTTTTACAGGAGCGCTCAAAGATAATAAATCAGCTCCGAACTGCCGTGTTCTTACGGAAGAAAAGTTAGATGAAATACATGAATATCCTACGCAGATTCTGGCAATGTATTGTCGTTGAGGAGCATCATTTTCAGCATCTCTGCTAACATAGATTATTGCTTGTTATTATCAGTTTTAAATACAGTATCAAGCTATGCTTTCAGTAAAAATATAAATACTAGAAAAAAATACTAACTTTATACGCGGTGACTTATCTCCCTTGTTCCTATTGCGACAGCTGCACCTTCGCATTAAGCAGCTGCACTCTACGAACCGCAACTTAAATAACCTCACTGCATTAGCACAATATACACTCTTATTTTCAACGTTGAACAATTTACTATGTATTTATATTTAGTTTCTATACCTGCTCCATTTTCAGCCGTATTGTTTTCTTCATTTGCTAACATCTTTATCCGTCAGTGACCTATAGATGGTGTTGATAATTAATTTTTAATTAACTTTTTCAATACCAAAAACGGCACAAACACAAAACCATTAACATTTTTATGTTTAAAATAGTTTTAAAGAATAATCTCTCGATTCAATTAAAACATTCCTACGTTTTCATTTAACGTCTTCTTAAAAAGGACATATTCTACCATTACGCTGGAGCACTTTTGAAAGGCTTTTTGTAAATTTATAATTTATATAACAATTTATTCCTTTTATTACAAGCATAATATTTTACAAAAGAATTATTTTAACAAAGATATATCATTCATTTATCATTTTAGCCTCAGCGTTATTCCTGCAAGGAATATTCGTACAAGGGGAAAACTGACTTAATCCTCTTATACAAGATAATGTAAAGATACGTTCGAGAAAACATTTTCAACTATAAGGTATTATGACTTATCACCATTTAATGCAAGACGGAACTCCATGTCCATTTGGAGTTAAGCAACTCATTGGCGAACTTTGTAGAATGTCAATTAGAGATATTTTATACGAATAAATTAATAATAGTTCAGATGGGTTCGAAATCCAAGTTCTTGGCATTTTTAAGAGGAAATCTAAAAAAATCACACCCTGGAAACTATTGAGAAGTGAAACAGGGTTCACTAGTTACATGGCACACGCTAAGTTCTTCCGTCACGGTTGTGGACAAGGTCAACTGGAGAAGAAGGCCCCATGGCATACCACATATGAAGACTGTTCAATTAAGAATGACCACAATTCTTTAAGACAGCATATTTTTATTCATCCTCATAGTTTTCGTTATCTTTCTCAAAGTAGTCTCTGATGAATAAATTGCATCTGTCCCAGAGATTCTGCCAATTTCAAAGACACGTTGGAAATAAAATTTTGGCAGGTACTTCTGAATCATCTCCGTAACCTTCACCACTGCTTCTGATGATGGAAAATGCCTCCCAAAGGTGTTTATTCATTTCGAGGAAAAGGAGAAGTCACATGGAGTTAAAGCTGGATTATAAGGAAGGGTGATTTTTGTGAAATATTCAACAACATTTGCGATGAGCGGCAATGCATTATCGTGCTGCAGCATCCAGCTTTTTGCACCGAAATGCGGCATTTTGGGTTTGATATACTCTTGGTGTTGGTGATGATGAAGATTTTCAGTTGACTCTCAGGATCGAAATGATGTGGCCAATTTTCATCAGCATTGATTACCTTTGAAAGAAACTCCGCATCATCCTGGAACATCGTTTTCAATTGCATATAAACCAGCATCCCAACGTTTTTTGTTCGGGAATCTGCAGTCTCCGAACCCCCTGGGCACATACACCTCTCACGTGCAACAGTTACCAATATGTGGGTGACCCCCAGTGAAACTTTCAAAAATTTCTGAATGTGTTCCTAATGTTATTCGGTCTCACAATGACAGCAGCAGCTTTACTTTTTCTTCCGTTAGAGCAAAACTGGAGCGTTGGGTCAACCGTGCATTGAAATTGTATGCCTTCTCTCTTTATGCGTTTTAAACCATCTTGGAGCTGTGCTAAAAGGAATCTCTCAGGCTGGAATCGGAAGTGCCAACAACGAAACTAGTACATTATGCATCATTATAACAAAACATTATAAACTTACATTTTAGAGTGAGAAATTATGTCTGAAAAATTATCATTCTTTATGGAACAGCCCTCACATAAGTAGTAACGGTGTTTGCTCTGACAGAAAACCGAGAGTATGGCTAAAAGCCACCCCTCTAAATTTAATTTTATATTTACTTAAGTTATTAATTACCAAATATGAATAAGAGTTTTAAAATCAGCGCCAGACATTTTAGTATGTTCAACTAGCAATAGCACGTAATTGGCAGTAGTGTCATTCAGCACGCTCAGCGCTGCATCATTGTTTCTGAAGTCGTTTGTTTAATGGTTATCACAATGAGTGTATGAATATTTTCACTATGCAATACATAAACACTTGCTTTTTAGAGTGCGTGAAGGTATTAAATCTTCAGACGATTTGTGCAAATTAAGTGTACAGTTCAGCAATGAAACACTTGCCAAGCCAGGTGTAAGTTCTACTTTGAAAATCTTGAAGAAGTTCCATACACATCGTCTCAGCATAAACATAACATTTACAAATTCAAAACCTTATTCATGACGACCGATGACTAACTTTTGTGAAATTAATGCAGTTACTAATATAAGCTATAAAAGTGTGCAGACAGCCATTTAAAAGAAGTTAAAGTTACGCAAGAGCACTGCAAGTTGTGTCAAGTTATGAATGCAACTTAGGCTGTACGGACTGAAATTTCTCAGCAAATTTAGGTTCGCTTTGCACCAGGAGGACGTTCAGCATAATCTCTGCTATAGTACAAATTTGTCCCCGCGTGACTAGCATTTATTTGAGCCCTAAGGGACACTGGGAGTGAAGTTTTAAGGTTCAGCATTTTAGTATGGATTTTTCTGATAACGTTAATGCAATTATATTGCTATTAAATTAATAGGCATATGCAATTCCTTCAAATTGCATAAATACTTTGGAAACCATAAATTATTTAATAAATTTTATTACGTAAATATGTCGCTTAATCAAAAAGCTACACGCGTTACACGAGTTGAGTAAATTGATTGGCATTTCTGCAATTGGAACTTTATAACATATATAGCATTTTTAAAATAGATATTTTAAATAAATTTTATGAGTGAACTATGGCAGTTTTTTAATGTATAAGAACTTTTAATTTTTAAAATTATCAATTTGTTCAAAGAAAACAATTTTTTTAAAATTATTATTGATGTTAGCATATATTTTATCTCATATAATACTACAATAGATACTTATGCATATTCTGGGAAATTTTAATTGCATTAAAATAAAAACTGAGGCGCGTGGGACATTCTGAGTGTGCGAAAATGAAATTTTGAGAAAAACGCTGTTTTATAAAAAGTATGTTGGGAGACAGTGAATTGTACGCTTTACATACCAGAACCTCCTATTAGTTAAGTGTGTTTGTACTTCCCTTTGTCTCTTTTTGTGCTGCTGTTGTACTACTTTTGCCACCTACAGTCTTTTGCCCTTTTGTGGCAACTGATCATCTGCTCTCGTAGAGCCGAGTCGTCACCCGAGTTGCTGATCTTTGAAGCAGCTGCCGAACATTCCTCACCACTTACCGCAGATCTCAGCTCCTGAGAAGCTGAACAACCCATATTAAAAGCAGAAACACCATTTAATGTCCAAATTTCTAGCCGTTTATTAGAAATAAAAACTTTCTTTGGGACATTTTTCCCAAATGAGCGAATGAACACCTTCATTTTTATGTTGTGTCCCTCCACGAGCACAGCATACCAGTAGTTCAATGCAAGCTAGTTCCTGGTAGATGGGGAGAATTCTCCTAACCAAACTATCATCAAACTGAACAGACATCTTGCAATGGCTGTACGAAGTCTCACTGAGAGCTATTGTAGAAACACGAAGAGTCTGTCTCAATGTTCTGGCTTCTGGTCTGTTGATCTGTAATGGTAAAGTGTGCCGTATATGGCGTTTTTAATGGTAGATATTTCTGGATATCCACTCTATAGTAACTGATATCTGTCCTACAGACATTAAGACTTCACTCAGTCCAAATACTTCGACACGGAATTGTACATGTATAACAACTGCTCTGCTAATCATAGCACAAAATAAAATTTTTGTTGTGACATCCATATGCGTACTCTATTGTTCTGCGCCGGGCTTGTCCTCGCATTAAATATGGACGCATATGCGCACGAGCACTCACGCATACGTCCTTGATACCGTTATTGCATAAACTGAGACAGTTTCTATATAAGTAATGTATATGCCAGAACAATATTCTTACTTTAATTTTAAACGAGAGCATTTATTTCTTGATAGCTCTAAGCGGAACATCCTGCATTTTTACAAAACATAAGGTCGAATGCTAAGCTATTCATCAGTACTAAATATCAACTCTTCGAAGATATGTTCGTTTGCATACAAGAAATAAAGATAATTTACACAAACTTTTTAAACTCATAGCTTTAGCTCTAGATGAAACAGAAATAAGCATACACCATGTCATCAAAATGGAGTATTTTCTTTTCTACTTCCAAGTATTGTGACTGCTTCCTGGTCTACCTGTAATACGCTTTCCACTCGGTTGATAATCTAGCATTTGTTTTTGGAACTCTTTCTGAACTTATTCTTTTTAAATGTTTTATCTAAAATCTAAAATACGACGCAAATATTCTAAGAACTGCTGGATTAGTGTAATTTTATTCCGATTTCTCTCTTAAGTTGTTTCTAAACTTCTACTTTTGTTGTTATTTTATTAAGTTTACTTTAAGTATACAAGCTACAGACATTACAAGATATATATATATATATATATATATATATATATATATATAGAGAGAGAGAGAGAGTGAGAGAGAGAGCGATAACTGCTTTATAGTATTATTCCTGACTCTTCTCTTTTTGTGTGTATTTTTAAGTCAATGCTCTTAATATGTCTTAGTAAATATTCTGAACTTTTTATATCCTGATTGTAATGGAATGAGACATCACAGCCAAAATAAATATTTTTACCTATTCTAATATTCTTTCATATGATTATTGTTGTTTCCCTTGGATGCCCCAGCTTTTGAATTTACTGTAGATTTCCAAAATAATTGCATGCTTTATATAATTTGCTTAATTTGATCGTGATCTTTTGAAGTTAGAATTTTTAATCGGATATTATATCTTGGTCATTGGCATAACATTACTTAATACACTTATTTCTTTATTTGTTTCAACGTTCTGATCATAACTGCTTAAAATAATTCATATTTTGTAAAACTCTTTTAAAGATTTGTATATTACATATTTAGAGCTATGGTTAACATATCTTAATAAGGCATATTATGCTATTGATTGAACATTTTGTAATTTAGAATATTCGTAGTGATAAGTGCATACACCCTTTTAACACAATTGCTTTATATTGTAATATTATTATTATAATTTGCTATGTTGTCATTCCATACATTAAGAGCAAGCCAATATGTCAGTGCTGTACATATATAGAACGAAAAAGAAACTAAAAAGTTTTCATTTTGAAAAATTGACGATTTTATTTAAATAAGGCAGGAGGAGACTGTTGATCAAATATATCAAAAATACAATGACGTGATGAAAGTTGGGCACTTAATCATCGTCGTCTTTAGGGATTCTTATCAGATCATCCTGTCCTCAAAGAAGTTTTCCACCTTTCACTTTAACATCTTATACGCTAGTTTTTGCAACCATACACTAGGCAAGTAATGCCGTCGTTTTATAAAATTTTGGTTATGTGTGTTTAATTGTTTTACGATATATCGCTCCTTTAACGATTCCAAGCGTGTACTGAAACGCTTAAAGTTTATTAAAATCTTCGCTTAAGTTGTTGCCCGGTGCTGCTGGGTTGTCAACTTTCTTCGACTAAATAATTTGTTGAAGATTATCCTCAGAACTCGGCAAGATTAGTAGCACTGAAAGAAGTGCATTGATCTCTGAGCATGTAAAAAGTTTACAAGTTGTGCCTATAGGTTTTTATAGCAGGAATTAGATGATACATGTTTAAGGTTTTATTGCCGGTTATCCAACAACAAACAGAACGGAAGGTTCTGTCACGCTCTTATAAGAAACCTGAATTTTTAGTCATGCGTCCTGGTTTTCTATGCAAATGCTATTGGTATGGAGGTTAACAACACTACACCAGTTATAATGTAATGTTATAGATCATCCACTGAATAATTTTTGTTCCTAAATAATGAAACTGCCTTGCATATTTTAATTTCATTTTCCCATCTTTACTATTTTGTTGAATTTAAACAATATTTACATTTTCGGAATGAAGTAATGAAAATTCCTTTACTTAAAATCTCAACGTTTGATTTATAACATTTGATAGCTCTGATAAATGTTTCATTCTTTGTAGACTTGAGTTATGCACTTCTTCCAATTGTTTTCAGAAATTCAACATGTTCTTAACTGTCGAATCGTTACTGTCACTCCGGGGTCCCCTCAATCACAAGTGATAGCATTTTCTGCTTTGATATGCCACGCACGTATATACCACACCGTAACGAACTTTAATTTGTCTCTCTCTGCTTTTGTCTGTCCTGGTGGTAACTTGCCTTCTGAACCCAAGATCGCGGGTTCAAACCCGGCCAGGGTCCATGGATTTTTTCGGGCGTAAAAATCCTAAGTATGGGAAGTAAAGCTGTGGGTTATGTGTCGTAGATTTACGGCATGTAAAAGAACCTCAAGCATGAAAGAAGAGGCATCTGAGCAAATTTTGTCGGCCGTTTCACGCCCTGAATAGAATGGGACGCTGATGACCTGTGATGTTAAAGAGCGTCTGTAAATAAAACAAATCAACTCAAATCTCTTTCTGCGCCCGCTTTTACTTACAGCTATCAAACAACAAAAGCAAATACTGAGAGTGTACGTGACTTGGTCTAGCAGCATAAGCGGAACCGATAACTGCAGGGGCAAATGTAACTGATATAATTGCAGAAGTTGGTGCGATTGTGGTATACTGGTCTGAAATGTATAGTGATTCCCTCTCCCTCTTGTCTGCCGATCCAATTACATGCACTCGCCAAGAGCTTCAGAGAGGTGATATCTGGTATTACAGCGCATGCATTTTGCGCACCTTAAGCTCTCGTAGCGGTTGGAGCGAAGAGCAGGAAATTTCAAGCTTTGCAACAATCGCAAACCTCTTAAAAATTAAATTGATTTTAGACATATTGCATGGAAAAAATGAGATTAGAAAATTTATTTCATGGAAACATTTCAGGACGTGAAAAGGCCGATCAATTTTGCTCAAAGTTCCCCCCCCCCCCCCCCCCCAGGCTTTAGGTTCTTTTTCGTTCCTTAAATCTACGACAAGGAACCCATGGCTTTACTTCCCTTCCAAAGTAAGCCATACTTTGATTTTTCCGCCTGAAAAAATCCATTGACCATGGTTGAGATCGAGATTCTTGGGTCTACGAAGCAAATATAGTTACCACTACACCACCAGGACCACATTTATCTATAAAAGACAACCCAACTTTACAAATGCTACAACTTTTCAATGCAGTTGAGTTTGAGAGTCTGAATCCAAGACTGCTTGCGATAGTTGCCTAAACACATAAACAACCTATCTGAAAGGTATTTAATATTCTAAAACCTTAGAAATGCTATTTACAATACTGACAATACAATACAATTATATGTTAAATTTATCAACTTTTTACAAACTGAAATTACTGAGATAAACATTAAATTCCTTGCGTAAGTATAAACATTTAAACATAAATGCATTAAATGTGATGATGTCTTGATTTTAAGCCAGTAACATAACTAGAAAGAAATGTAGATTTGCATTTACTTCATTTTTATATTTGAATAAATTATTTCCAGAAAACGCTCCAAACACGTACATTTACTTATATTATGTTTAAAACAGAAATATTGTAGTATTGAAAGGGTTTACGTTTTAAATTATCTTTAGATGCCTTCTTAAAATCTGCATTAAAATTCTTGTGAATTGGTAAGCGTGGCTTTGTAAATTTTTAGTGAGATGTTTTCAGATTTAATTCGACTGTTGGATAAATTGTTGGGTAAGCAATTATACTGGCCGAAAGCTTTTTTTTTTATAAATATCAGGTTCCCTAAGTAAAGAATAAGCATACTTTATGTTGACAGCATACCTTTACCCATCCTCGATGATATTTCTCAAAGTAGTTCACTGTCCCAGCGTTTCTGCAAGTCTTCAAATATTCTAGAAACTATTTTTGACAGGTTCTTCAGAACTGCCTCCACAGCCTTCACCACTGCTTCTGATGATGGAAAATGCCTCTCAGGTGTTTCTTCAAATTCGGGAAAAGGAAAAGTCGCATGGAGAAATATGGATAATAGGAAGGGTGAGGGACACATTTTACATGGATTTTTAAGAGATATTCGCAACAACATTAATTGCAGGACATCTCTGTAGAGTATTGCCCAGTTACAGCTGGGTGTGAAGATCCTGGCAAACCATTCGTTGAATATGGAAAAATGAGATGATCATAACTTTCTCAGCAGAAGCAACCTCTTTTGCTTTTAGGATCGAAATAAGTTTCATCAGCAGTGAGTATCTTTGAATGATCTTCCGGTAACATATCTTCAACTGCATGCAAACCTGCACGTGAATGTTCTTTTGTTCGGGAATGAGCAGTCTTGTAACCCACCGTGCAAGAACACATCTCATGTGTAATTTTTCAGTTACCAATGTCTGGATGGCAATCGGTGAAGTGTTTTTTACTTTATTGGACGATTCTCTCACAATAACAGCGGCGGCGATAATGCTTTCTTCCGTTAGAACACAATCTAGAGCGCGGGTTGCAATTGATTACCTGCCCTCTAACTATCTTCGATCTGCTCTAAAGGGAGGAAGTAATTCTCCATAGACCACCTGCACTATTGCAAAGTCATCGGCTGCATATTTATTGAGATAAAAATAGAATTTATGAGCAGCATATTATTCGTCGGTGTCACCTCCATTTTGCTATATGAGGAACTGAACATTCTCAACTTGCACATGTCTCACAGACAGAACCGGAAATGACGACAACGAAACTAGTACCACATGTACCTTACGCATTGAGCTACAAAATATTGTAAATTTTAGCGCTAGAAATTATGCCTGTCCAAAATTTATGACCATTCTTTGTTGAACATATGTGAACGTAAAACTGGGTGTTTAGCTTTTTAATACGCCTTGATCGTTAACAAATACACTGTTGTTTATTTGCCTTTACTAAGGATATCATGCGTTTCAGAATAATATAGTTCAACGAGTTTGATATAGTGAAACCGAAACGTGATGTGTGTGGTAACTGACCGAGCGCTGATTCATCGTTTGCAACCCGAGGAAACGAAAAGCTCTGTGAGGCAGAAAACCTGCTAGACAGCAACATAAGAAAATGATACATGACAAGCGACAGCAAAGCTGTAACGAATTTATGCATTCACACTCTCCCTAGCTGCGTTCAACTGTTATGTCCTCCTTGCTACACTTGCTAGGAATCAATTTTAGCGACAGATAAAAAAGGCGTTTATTTGAAGTCATAGGCTCTGTTGATAAGATACTGGGCTTGTCGAAAAATGCACGACTAACAATAACGATTTCTTCTGTGGGAAAACCACGACTATGTTTTAAGGAACATAACTTTTTATAAGCAAATAATGTGGCTAAAGCACATTAAAGTTAAATAATGGTGGGAAATCTTTGAAGAAGGAACAGAGAACTTAAAAACAACAAAAATATGGATATGAAGTCAGATAGATGTAGATGTAGATACATGTTTTGTTTATATAGTTTTAGAGATAGTCAGAAAATTGGCATCATTCGTTCAAAGTGCCTCATTATGGAATGTCCTACTGTCTCAAATATTACATGTGTCTGCGTTATGTACTGATAATCTTGGCTGACATCTCAAGAATGTTCCAATAAAACAAAAATATGGAGTTGGGAAAACACTAACATTCATACTGGTTAACTATAAAACGTATTGTAGCCCACATTCATGTACTCCAAAAGTAAATCATGTCCTTGCATATGAGGGCGGTTTGAAAAATTCAGGAACGAGTTATTAAATTAAGAATTATCTCTACTTTTCATGTTAATCTTCTTAAGGTCATTATTCCAGCAATGCTCAAACACTATTATACCGTTTCTGAAGTGTTTTCTCTGAAGGACTGCAAAATATTCGTTTCTTGATTTGATGAAAAACGACGAACAACGAGAATAGTTTGAGATAAGGGAACGGATGAAAGAGAGGGTGCCAAATTGGGTGATTATGTAGGATGAGCCAGAAATTTGTACTTCAAACCTCTTAATTTTCCCATCACAAAAGTACTTAATGATAAAGTACGTTGTCTTGTTAAAAACTTTTTTTTTCTTTTGCAGACCGGTTTTTTTCTCATGAAAATTTTCCTGTAGTTGATGTAAAAGTTCGGAGTAGTATTCTCCGTTTATGGTTTTGCCCTCCTGAAGATACTCAGTTATTCCTTTAGCATCATAAAAGACACGCATTAATCTTTTCTGCCGATGGAACCGACTTTGTCTTTGGCGCTGAATTATTGGCTTCTGTGTACTGTTTTGATTCTGCTGTGGATAGTGCATCCAAGTTTATTCCACATTTATAATCCGGCGCGTAGCTGTTAAAACACTTTAAAGACTGTTATGATATTTTCATACGAACGCCTTTCTAATTCGCTGTTAGTAAGCATGACACCCATCTTGCCCAAAGCTTTTTTATGTAAAATATAACCTACAAATTCCCTTGAAATGTGTACAGTAAACGGAGCAATTTCAAGCACTCATGTCATGTATTTGTGCAACAAATTCTGCTGTTACACATTTAGATTATCCTTCACCTAACAGTGTAAATGGAAAGAAATGGAACAGTAGAGTATTCGTGGAAAGACATTTTCCTAAACGATCAGAGCAAATCAGGACAACAAAGAAGAAGAAGAAGGAAGAAACGAAAGAAAAGAAAAATGAATTAAAAAATAAACAAACGCAAGTCAAGAAGGCTGTTTGGACTTAGGATCAGTACCAATCATTACCACCTGAACCCGGGCAAAGTGGGCTGGTGCGGTGTGACGGTGGCTTGAACTTTGCAAAGGTTTCTGCCCCAGTGTCTGATAAGGAAACAGCGCTTCTGAGGGGTTCGATTTCTTTGGAGGGGGGTGTCTAGCTGGAAACAATATTAGGGACTTCACCGGCAGTTTACTCTGGCCGTTAGGTGTCTCCCTAACTCATCCCTTCCTCCCAGAGGTGGCCCAATGAAAGGAGTAGACACAAAAGGGCATCCGTTGAGCAATGTTGTAGTGCCGAAATATCCCCCCCCCTTATTAGCAAGCCAGGTCAATAACAAAGGTTGACTCAAAGCGTTCCGCGACAGAATAGTTGTTTAAACCTTTAGTCAAGCATCACTCTCCTCGCAAGTGAGGGACAACAGGTAGCTTATATTATTAACCTTTTATGTGTTCTGGTTATTACTTTTTGCATTATTAGACAGTTATAATTCTATAAAAACTTTCATTAGTTTTATTTTATCCTTGCACTTTGCATTTTAGTTATTTCTTATTTAAAATTATAACCTTTTTGGATATTTCTAAATAAGTTATAGTACTCTGTAGCATATTTTATCGACAAAGAAATGCAACAAGGATTCTATGTAAGATTTAAGTAAATGAGCTGAAAATCTGCTTTAATAACATTTAACCATCGATTTTAGAGCAAAGGCGAGAATCAATAACGTGATACTTATATCTTATACATAAACATACTTCAGATATTAAAATGATACCCTTCATAAGTTCTTGCTGCAAGAACTACTAAACCAGCTATTTATTATAGAGTAGTTAGAATTTAATAATCCTAAATCGAGCTTTCCCTGTACTAGTTCGAATGAAATCATAATCTGACTGGATGATGTCAGCTTCGAGCCCGTGTTTAATAAGAACTGTGCTTTGTCGTCGATATCTTCGATATCTGTTATAAATAAAGAGACAGAACTCATACAGTGATGTAGAGTGCATTAATGCCATTGCTCTGTATTCAGTTATATTCAAGGAATTCCCCAAAAATATTTCATTAATATTTGCTTATAGCGTTTTACCAGATAACAAAGGTTTCAGTAGCACCATGTTTGTTAATTTCTTTAAGGTGATAATTTAAGGAATGGTGTTACACTGCTTTTGGTTAAACATATCAATTTTGTTTTTGTTTATGAGTTCGGTAGTTAAAATATACTTTATAAGTATATCTTATCACATCTATACAAAATCAGTCTGAAATTATCCCATTTAAATATGCCATAACAAAACATGCGTTATTAATTTAAGTATTAATCATTGCTGACTGTTAAATGAAGCTTGAGGATTATATAAGATGGAATTATAATATTAATCGTCTCATTTTTTAATTTTAATCGATCTCTTTACAGCGAAGGGTTATTCGTCAGTAATTTTTTTCTTTTTTGCAGTTTAAAGTTTATAATATAAAATATTTAGGTAAATTTTCACTTGTTTTCCTTTGCTTGATCATATTATAAACACAAGAAATTTAATGGAAATAAAAAGGGCAAATCCAGTGAAAAAGAGAACGTAACTTTCAGAGTAACATAGGAGCAAAGATATCAGACATTTTACATTAAAGCTATTAGCAGAAAACTGTCAAAGCGGGAAGTACAAAACGATATCTGACAATTTATTTTCACAAAATATGTACAATGAGAAACCAACACAGAATCTCTATACGAATGATTGTATATCAGACTTGATGACAGATATGCGGATAGAGAGGTTTCTCGTTACGAGGGTATGGTGTTGATAGGATCTGCAATTGTTCACACACGCTCTCTGCACATATTAATTCCTTTACGCCCAGGCCAAATGCGATAACTGTCATTTGTTTAATTTTCCAGTAAATTTTAGTTACGACTGGTAACTAAAAGGGAGTTAACCTTTGAATGGTTATATTTTATTGTTAATTGGTTTTGTTAATATGTTTAAATTATATAACATTCTATAGTTTTGTCTTCACTAGCAGAATTTATTTATTTGATCACTAGTAATATCACTATTTCGTTTTCTAAACTTAGTCCATAATTCAAAACTTTTCGAACTCTCTAGTGCATTTTAAAAAACAGACTGCGCACATCCTTATAGGCTATTGGCAATTTGTGCCTCCTCTTCTCCCTTTCTAAAAATCACGCTTTCGTTTGTATGTAACTCAATTCTGGTTTTGGGTAGTTTAGTGTGCATATTTATTGCTTTGGTTATTATATGTGATATAGCGAGTGAAAACGAATACACGTTTTAACACTGTGGCCAAAGGTAGGTTAAATCTGATTCTATGTCTACGGCTTCTGAAGGCAAACAACCGCACAACTCTCAGGTAGTAGAAGAATTCACAACATGTCACGTGAGGCAGTACTTTCCAAACATATGTATGGTTTATGTTGTAGTTTCTTGCTCAAATGTGTGGCTAGCATGAGTTATGGCGAGCGTGTACACAAATACAGGCAACAGCCACATGCTTCTCGTCTATGAGATGAAATGGGACGGGCAGCACAGGACCTAAAAACGAGCCTATGGATGCCCGCGGTGGCTCCGTACACCAGACTTTGAAGAAGTTTTACTTTGGCTTTAAGAGCAGTCTGATACTAAAGTCCTTTCATGTTTGCCAGCCCACTCCAGGCGATTTTTCCCCACTTTGCAAGCTTTCCTCCACTCCACTCAGTTCCCCTCGCAATAGAAACAGTATTGTGTGGCAGTGACACCATCAGCAATATCTATATTTCTGTTAAGTGAATAGTGCACATTTCGTAATGCAAATAACTTCAAACATGAGTCGAAAGCCATTAACTCAATTCCTGAAAATTCACAATACTCCTCCACTTCTCCATCAAATATATCTTTCCATAGGAATGGTGATGTCGCATTCCCTCAGAGTTGTAAATACTGGTGCAAGAAATATATCATCCGTTTTCCAACCAAACACTGTATATGTTTATATAAAACGTCGAACGAAAACTGTAAATTATTTTAGCGTCTCTTTTAAGTTGAGAAACCTCCAGCCCCTTAACAATATTGACACATTAATAAAAAGACACTTAAACAAGTACCTTGAATAGAAGATATTTTCAATGTTGTATGAACACATTTTAAAACGACATTTCTCTTTCATTATAGCTTCACGGGATACCAACCCGAACTATGTAACTTAGGTCTCAAGCAGTGAGGGAGGGGAAACTGTAGAAAGAGACAGACATAAAGCGAGAGTGGGAGATGACACATGCGACCTTGACTGCACTGGCCATAGTGAAACCTGCATAGTATACAAAGCGTTGTAGCATCCTGCATGTAAAGTATGGCAAGTTGTGTACGAGAACGAATAACTTCACTACTCTTGTCAACTTTTGTCGATTGTTGCTATAGCTATTGAGGAACCTCTCTCTTCCTGTACCTTATCTTATTTTATGATGAGTGTACCTTTACTAAGAACAGCATTTTAATTCAGAAACAGCCATATAGCAGCTCAAAAAAGCCTCACAATATACATATCCGACTTAATATTACCATGTACGCGCTAGGGTTATCAATGACCTTTCAATCCGTCCTTACCTCTGCTGATATTTACCTAAATCTCCAAGTAACTTTGCCTTGAGCTTCTGGAAATGGTGTCTTGAAAATAGTTTCCACATATTTTCGTCTCAGTCCCTTTCATTAATATTGCCCGTGAGTATTTGGATGAAATCTTTGGTAACAGATAGATTTGGACGTGGAGACTCAATACCCTGGCCACCATCTCTCTCATGACTTGACTCCGATGGATATCTTTTTCTGGGGATACATGTAAAACTAGAATGGATACAGAACTATATCTTGAGGCATGATATATATTGCAGCGGTTTTAAAAATATATGTGAGGGCGTTGCTGGTTAATTAAATTGTGTAATAGATAGAGGGAAGAATTTGGAATAAAGGAATTCGAATTGTTAGGTTTCTGGGTGTATAATCTCAGGGGTAAATAATACTTTCTTCCTCTCCGACGATAGTTACCGCTGTCTTGCAGTTATGCCCCGGCTGTTGAGACTCTGATGCTGGATACTTTTATGGCACTGTGACCATATGGGAAGGAATATATGCAGATTAATGTTTTTTTGGTTATGGATGATGGGACACACTTTATTGTTCTTGAACTATTGTATATAAACTATTGCACTTAACTAATGAAGAATGTCCACTTAATTCTTGCAAAACTAACTATCGATTTTCACTAATTTATAGGAACTGAGGAAGTCTGTCCACTGACCTTGCCTCGCTGAATTCTCTTGCCAGACTGCCGGGCCTCAAAATTGCAAGACTAAGTAAAATGTGCCCTGCGTGACTTTTCAAGGTAGTGGATGGCTTCTTCCCTTTCTTTTCCTCTCTATAGTCACCAAATATTTTTATGGTATCTACTCCGCTTAAGGTTCTAACAAAATATCAGTTAACATCTGTCTCCAGAATTCTTTACAAATATTGCTACAAAAGGGCTACGGAAATTTCCAGGTCAGGTTTTATGACTAGGGTAGCTTTCTGCGCCTTGGTAAGAAAATAACCTTTTAGACCTAATATTCAACAGTTGTACAGAAAATGACATTACAAATGGCTATAACGAAGTTACATAAAATTATTGGTTACAATCAATCTAAATGCGGGGGTGGCAGCTCATAAATACTGCGTCAATATATATATGTTCTATGACGCGGGAATTATTCAGCATTCGATATGAAATGGGCAGGCAATGCAGAACATTCGAAGTCGGCAGTTTCCTAAAGCGTTTGCGACTAATAATCCGGAGGTCCTGGGTTCGAATCCGCAAGATTTCTGAGTAATTTTTTTAGCTTTTCCTTTCCCTGGGAAAGTGAATGCCAGATAACTTTAAGGTGCCAAAGAATTCGAACTCATATGCACCATTATTAATTTATTTCATTCATCTCTATAGACTTACACATATAGTATTCAATCCACAACCTACAGACGTTGCGAAAAGACCATTGCATTCAAAACGTAAATGAAAGCTATAAAAAAGAACAATTTGGGTTATTTTAATTATAACTGAAGCTAAAATTAATACACTATTTATTAATTTACAGCACTTGTCATTGGAAAAACGTGTTTGTCAAAGAACTAGAGAACGCTAGTTATTTGAGGGTGCCATTGTTTCCTCCTTTTACATTCTAGATTAAAATAAAAGGTAATCTGTCTTTTTAGTTTAAGGTAAACACAAACTGGAATGTTTGAATACTTTAGAACAGAGTTTACATTGAATGATATACGCCAAAGTGCATCAAAAGATAACGTTGAAAATGTTATAGCCAAACTTTTGGAAATATCTTCAATCATCTTCAACAATCTTCATAAAGTTCTAACTGCATATCGTAGCGTTGAGTCAGAAAGTAATGCCATTGATTACGCTGATGTTACTCAGGTCTTATTATTCCTCTTAAGTCGCGTTGTTTCTATCGGGCGCTATGCAAGAAATAAATGCATATAGACCCTTGAATTGAATATGATTGGACAAGAGGTTGTCCCCAGAGGAAGCATATCCCTGGGATGAAGAGATGATATAAGGGAAGCCGGGCGGCCAGAATTTAGAGGCGGTAATTGACATCCTCAGACAGGTTTTCTAATAGTGTTTCCAGTTAAAGAGCTCCCAGCCTAGCGGAGTCCCCCTGTAAAAAAATCCAGTTCCTTAGAAGGCAGCTGTCGCTAGGACAAAAATCTTTCCAAAGCGCAAGCCCCCGCACACAGCACCAGCCCGTTTGCGTGGTATTTTCTGCTCTGCAACAAAGCTAACGGAATGAAATTACGTAACAACGAAGAGCGGAAACTAAGGTGAAAGAAAGGATACGTCCTGGAAAACCTAACAACCAGGGGAACCCCAAGGTCACGGTGGCCCTACCGCCACGGGTGGTCGAGGTCGTTAAGGCGCGAACTCGTGAGCGGGAGGTCTGGGGTTCGAATTCCACCAGGACCGTCCTCCCTGACTGAGGTTTTTTCCAGGTTTTCCTCTGTCCTCATGACTAGCAAATGCCGGGGAGGTACCCTAAAACTTAGATCTGGAACGTTTCCTTCCTTAAAAAATCTCCTTTCCCAATTTATCATTTGATTTCATGTTCACCGCCTTTGGTGCCACAGTAGTAAAATCGGGCGTTAAACGACATAAAAAAAAAAAAAAAAAAAAAAAAAAAAACCGGTGGCCCTCCCGAATGTCCGTTTAAAAGTTTCCAAAAGTTTAAAACCCTAAAAGCATTTTGTTTCTTAAAGCTGAACTATTGCGAATTCCAAGTTTTACTTTAGTTTGCCATAAATTACTTGGACGAAGTCTTTCTTCCTTTTTCAATTTTGTCCCTTTCTTGTGAAGATGAATAGCAGATTTCTTCACATATTGGCAGATTCCTAATATATATTCACTATATAAAATAATAGTTCATGAAAATAATTTTAACTGTTGAGCTTTATAAATAAAGTTTTTACAGCTGCCAATCTTCTGGGATCTATGGATCCAACGGTTGACCCTTGCGAAGATTTCTACAAGTTCTCCTGTGGCAACTGGGCAGAGCAACATCCTATTCCCGACACTGCAGTCAGCAACGATTGGTTCGCAGAACAACACTATCATCTTATTCGTCAGATCAGAGGTAAATAGTCTCCCAAATATAGATTTATTCTACAGCTATTCAATATTCCAAGCAACTGTACCTTATTTGAAACACAGTGCACACTTTTATCATCATGGATGATACCTTTTTTATGTACTGTCGTCAACAAAGCTACTCATATATTTGTAAACAGTTCTAATATTATTTAATTTTTTTTCAGGCATATACTTGCTATATTTTTTTTTAAATGAATGAATAAATTTTTAACCGAGTGGGGTGATTAATGCGGTAATATTTAGAACTCGTATTTGGGAGTCCTAGGTTCAAATCGTACTGCGGAATAACCTGACATTTTCGTGGTCCATTTTAAGTAAAGGCGAATGCCGGGTTAATATTTTTCTGACGCAAAGTCACCTTCATTTCATCATTCAACTCCAATCCATCTATTATGTGTTTGCCTATTCTGTGTTTGTGAAGTCATCGAGGCGGTCCTGACAAAGGATTAACCATCCAATCAGCAGGACCCCTCCAGTATGTCTGTGTTCTGTTATGTACGTCCAGAGTAAATAGTTCCCCGATAGGTGACTGACTGGGCAATGATGTGCAAAGGGTGATAAGTACAAAGAAAGAAGAATAATACAACTATAATTATTAACGAAATCAAAAGTTTTAAATATTTTATTATCTGCAAACAATATCATTAGTTAAAAAGTATTGCTATTTTGGTTCCTCTAATAAGAGAGATAAGTCATGCCAGCTATTTTTTCCCTCGTCAACAAGAAACAGCACAAAAATCTATCTAAGATGTACGATTGAAAGTGAATGCAATGTACTTTCGACTGAAACCACAAGATGGTGTATATTAGCAGAGCTGCATATCTCAGCAAGCTCCGAAGTTTAGTTGATGAGCGACGGTGGTCAGGAATGCAGCTCACAAAGAGTGAACAATGTAGGTATGTGAAAGTAGCATTTCTAAGCGGCAAGAATGCCACACACTAGGTGCGCATACACTGCCCTGTCGGACAAAGGAATTCAAACGGGGCAAAATGTTTACTGCGATCTGCCACGCAATGGGCATCCTGAGTCTGCGGACAAGTATGTACGGGTGATGATAGTAAAACAGTGGATGCGATGATAGGCACTGGACATTTGTGGAATTAGAACAGCAACAGTAATTCCGACACTACAGTTTAGGGAGGATTTGAACATTTGGCAAATGTGTGCAAAGTGAATGCCACACAAGTTAAGTGAGGAACAGAAGTAGACTAGAACTCAAGCACGAGTACAGTGAATGGCTTCACTCTGCTAATACAAGTTTCGTGAAACTTCTTCATAATCAAAAATCATGGTCATTCTGCCATATAACAGTCAAGATGTACTTGTGTGTCATCCATTTCGTGAGGGGATCACTGTGAATGCTCAATATTGTGTCTTATGGTGTCACAATTGCACCGTGTCTTACGCACCAAACGATCGGAACTTTTGAACAACATTATTTTCTAGGATGACACGAAACAGCCAACAGTCTCCAGTGTCTTTTCGCCGCAGTGGGGATGGGAAATTCTTCCACACTCGCCACATTCGTCATTTCTCAGTACCTGCCATTATTACCTCATTCCTAAAGACAAATAGCCATTGCGCAGGAAATTTTTTGCTAACAAAGCGAACATTTTGACAGTGTTTCGAGGCGAGGTGGCTCACGTTAGCAACTCACATGCACTAGATGGTATTCAGCCTCTTCCCCATCGGTAACGAACCGTCGATGTATTTGGAAACTACTTCAAAGGCTGCTAAACACCTTGGATTACCTGGGAGGCTCGTCCTGTGACACCTATGTAAGTATTTATGTGCAACTTTTGCTCATGCCATAAGAGACCGATGTTGTCCGGTTGCCTGTTTCGCTACTTCCCCCACATTCAGTCTTCCGTTGGTGACACCACTCGGCAGTAAATGGCATGCTCTCTCAAGCGTATATCTTACATTTTTCACGTTTATCTCTTGTTCGCGAGTAAACAACAACAAAAAAAAAAGTTATTCATCGTATATTATAAAAAGTTAGTCCATAATCTTTCGATATATTAAATATAAAAACTATAATATTCTGGCACAGATATTTAAATAAAAATATTTGATTGTGTGTTTAGATCCTTTAGAACAAGAATCCCTTTGTTTATGTAGGTTAAAAAATAAAGGAAGAAAGACATTAAAACGTCTTTGAAAGAATTTTTTGGTTTACTTTAAAGTTTCCTATAATCTTTGAGGTTATAGCAGACAATGAGTCACTTAATGAATTAGCTATTGCGCAAATGAGCCAGGAACATAAAGTGGTAAAGTTATCTGATAAGAATTTTAAGGACTGAGAGAAACTTCTTAATTAAAACCTCAACCAGCCAACTTGACACACCTGGGGTTCGAACTTGACCCCGAAGGGAGATAAGTATATTGTCTCTACAGCATCAAAGTTGGCTAAAGACTTTTCATATTGTACATAAATAATCAAATATAGAAAATAACAACTTTATGAAGTAATAGCAACATCAATTTTATGTATGGGAATGTAACTTTATATAAAACATTTAAAATAAAGCAATATATTGCAATAAAATGTTCAAGACTCAACTGTCGTTATAAGTGAATGAAGTTATAGGACAGAAATAATGGAATCTGTAACACTTTCAAAACGAATACTCCAATAGGTAATAGAAAAAAAAAAATAGAATAGAAATTGATGAAATATATAAAGGCATTCCACAGATGAAAATATAAGGAATTAACACCACAATGCATTATGACTCGCATCATGTACTTTCGAGTGGTGGTTATTATACCGGAAATAGTTGACAGCGATTCAATATCGTGATCATTAAAAATATGTTACATGGTGACCAAGCTACACTTCGTTCATTAGTCCAAATGTAATATCTGCAGGGCTAGAGTTCCTCAAGAATATCAGCTTCTGATAGTGACCATACAGCAAGCGCGGATGTCAGATGTTGTATGAAGAAGACATCGACTTCTATGTAAGTAATTTAAAAACCGATTGTGTGGCGATTGGCGTTATATAAGTTATAATTGTAGAGTGAATTGTACGTTACATGTGAATAAATGAAGAAAAACACATTAGTCCTGAGATAATAATGTTGAAGGTAAGCCAAAATTTCACAACGCTGCATTTTTAGCTATTATCTGTTCACTCTTGGAGCGATTCTAAAGTCGACAAACAATGTATCCTTTCCGCGCCAAGAATGCTCCCGATTGTGAGAAACGCGTGGCAAGTATAAGCGACGTAATGACAAGAGAGTACAGGTAATTTCTAAGGTTAGGTTTACTACCTCCTTTATTGCGAGAGCTGGATACTTTTCGCATAACTTTCAAAACACGTTTAATATAATTGTTTTCTTGTCACTAGTTAAACGCTTGTCCTGTTTATACTTTACACAATATATCTCCATAGAAACAGCAGCATTCACTAACGTAAGCCATGATAACAAGCGCAAACTGCTTAAGCCTTTCCTTGTTTAAACAACCATTGAACGAACTGCATCTTGGGAGTTGGAACGCACTATTTTGTAACTTCGAAATTCAACTTCATTAAGTCACTTTAATATTTTATATTAAAGTCCCAAGTATTGCTTTTTGTATAGTAGATGTTATTTATTACTAAATTAATCCTAAAATTTAGATTGCTAATGCGGAACTACTTTTTTGCATGCATTGCTACTATGTAGTAATTCGCTGCACACAGTCATGTTAGTAATGTCACGTAACGTGATATCGGGATCACTCTAAGAGCGAATAGGTAATAGGAACCTGCTTTCCACTGCAGCTTGGCATTCACCAACCATGAGGTCAAGCTCGCATCTTACGCTTGGCTAAAACACAAGTGAACAGGCTACAAAGCGCATGCGATAAAGGTATGGGAGATCTGTGTACTTTGTATGTCTATTCGACGTGTATATATATATATATATATATATATATATATATATATATATATATACACATATTACTGCAAGGAGCCTAACGCTCTCTAGACAGATAAGCAGTAGGTAATGAAGTGCTTCAACAATATGCATGTATATATTCCTTCTGGAAAGTTTAAGGATGTTCACAGATCTAGACGTTAGACGTATCAAGAGGATAAAGTTGCAGATTATAGGGCCGATTCTTCGGTCATACATGCAATTATTTACTCTTATTGACTACAATTTAGAACTATATTCTCGATACCTTTAAATTTATTTGAATTCTTGGTCGAGAGTTAGAATTTTCATACACATACACCGAAACGATGATGCGTAGAGCGTAAGAGGGGGGGGGGGATGACACCAGCTTATATTAAAGCTATGCTTCAATAAACAGGTAGTATTACTATTCTAGTTTGTAAAATTAATTTCCGACAAGAGACCGGCGCTCAGAGCAGACTGAGTTAGTGGGAAATGGAAGTTTTAAATTACTCTACTATAGAAACACATGACCTAAATCTGCGTTTTTCATTTACTGAATGAAAGTCCGGGAATTATCAAACAAAACTGCGGCCTGGATTTATATATTTTTGGTTTGGAGAGATTAGCTGTACAATTGTCTCTCCACATTGTTTTGCAAATAGTGGAACACGTGCTGTTATTGTGCATTTTTGCCCTTGTTTCCCACAGAGAGATCCGCATTAACTGTTATTCAATTCCTTGCTCGAGCTAGACTTCCTTGATATAAGCCAACAGGAATTTGGATATCTAAAACTAAGGGCTTAATCCAATATACGGAGGGTGCCAAAGATATACACACGCTTTTACAGTAGATATTTATTTCATACATTTCAAAGTTGAACCGAAAAACAACAGTTATGTGTAGTGTGATGTTCTGTAAACAGGTGTGACTCGCATTACATTATGCTCGTGTTGCTGCAACTAAATGGAGCAAGATTATCGTTTGAACAGGGCATGCAATTTTGAAATGATATTGGAAAACCGAAAATGTTGTTGAAGTTCAAAGGCAATGGAGACGTGTGTACAGGACAGAACCGCCGTTGGACTTCTACCTATGGGGAACTCTTAAGGATATTGTATAACGTAGAAACCCAGTTACACTGGCAGCACTTCGGGAAGAATTTGAAACGGCATGTGCTGCAATCACTGAAGACACTTTTGCAAACCCGTTGTAATTGTAAAAGTCTAAGATGATTGGTGTTCATCATTTTATGTTTGTGTGAATTCAGTTTTGTTGTGTTAACACAGTTTTTTCTTTGTTTGAAGTGTGTATACATGTTTGACATCCTCTTATATTACTAAATGCAAGCCTTTACTATAAATATAAAATAGTTTCACTCAGAATTAATATTCTACAAGTTGAAAACATTTTAAATGTAAATCATTTATCCAATTGCTATTATTAGTTTTGAAAAATATAATGTTATACATATTGTGAACATTTAAGCTGCTCTATATAATGAAATATTAGCTATTGTAAATTGACATTTTTGTTGTGATTCTTATATGAACATAAATTAATTTCTCACTTTACTTTATCAGATTCTCCACCCCGAGCTATCTGGTATGTCGTTTTCATAAACTACCTTCACGTCATAGCCTCGATACCAGATCAAACACAACTCATTACTAATGATATCATTATATCGAACAACTTCATAATCTTCCTCTTTCACAGTTTCTCTTGCTCATCTTTGTAATTACTTGCCTAGTAATATCAGAGATTGTCGAACAATTTCACAGTTTAAAACTAAACTAAAACTGCATATTACTGTTAAAGACTCTATAAATCAAACCATGATTATAGCTTGTTTTTATGTAATATTTTACTTTTTATTTACCGCATTTAGTTACCAACTTCATGTGTCTTAGGTTATGCTTATAATTTCAATATTATGTAGCAAATATCTTACAGATTTATTTTTAACTTGTGATGGTCAGTATTTTTTAAAGTTACTTTAAATTACTTTGCACTAAATTTGCTTATTTATATAAGGAAGAAATTCTAATAGGCTAGACAACATTAACATTGAGCACCAGTTGAATGGTTTGAGTACTTTTCATAGATAATGCTAATATGAGAGCTTTGGTATCAGGAGGAAGATATAAATATGTTCGCCAATGTAAAGTAGAGTAGTTGTACCACTAATGTATTTTGCTAACTATGGTGGAGGGTCATCTCCATATGGTTTGAGGATATTTTTCTGGGATAGATGGATGAGAAACAATATAAAAATAGATCTGGATTGCATCTAGCGAGACATTTTTTTACCTTGCAGCAAGACAACCGTTCTAAAAGTTGATAAGGTTACTCGCTCTATAGAAAAACAGAGGGTGCTGAAAGAAATTGCTTGGCTCTCCTGAGGTTAGGACTGCAACTGCATAGAATTCTAAAGAGGAAAACAGGGTAGAGGTATCTCGGAAGTGGAATTAAAAAGCTTAGAATATCACTGGGATGGAATAAACAAATGTGGAAGGATGTAGGACCACAGTACCACAAGGACTAACAAGCTAAACGCCCAGAGTTTGCTAGGAAATTATCAAAGCTCAGGTGAAAGGAACTTTTAATTTTGTTGTTTGTAATGGATGTTTTTTCATTCCATCATATTTTTATATAATAGACGTATTCCTGTTTTTTTTAATTCATTCGTCTATGTTCCTCTTAGAAACACCAGGAAATTAAAGTGTTATTATATTTAAGAACGTTTAATTACATAATCAATGTTACACATTTTTGTAAACATTTAAGCAGGAGTGTCCAGATTGCATTCCACGGTAACTCCAGAGCATTGGCAATCTGGTTAATGCGTTTCATGTCACGATATGTTGCGGTTTTGGCAGTAGGCTTGGGGCATGTAAGCGAGCACACTAAATAAATTAGTGAGGGATACACCCAGAAGCGGCATACTGTCCATAAGTTACGAGAATGTCAAGATTATTGGTTACAATTAGGTCCAGTAGGGATTCGCTAGTCGGATATGACGAGTGGGTGCAAGGGAAAGGACTAATAATACCGCAAGACTGGAACACGTTCATTACTCTAACAGAACTTGCGTCTGCTATAGCCAGATTACTGATTACTTTAACTTTTATAGAAGAGTCCTTGATTTAATTCCACATAAATCGGGGGATGCGGTTGAAGTGAAATGCATTCAGGGTACAAACATTTATTTATTTTCGTCCCGTTCCTCCAGCATCTTCAATAGAACACAATACAATTCACAAATGACTTCAGTGCCTTCAGAACTAGTTTAAGGCATATTTTACATGCATTATGTCTGTCGTTGAGAAATGTTAACCCGGTGTATTAATCAAATCTTGTGTATTTATGTTTATAGAGTTCCTGCAGAAAAAAGGGTCTACAGAAGATCCAAAACCCGTCACTCAGGCACGAGTCATGTTTGCTGCCTGCACGGACCAAGGTAAACATGTTATGCTTCTTGTAATGTCATCTTTGGAGAATATCATCAGTTGAATAATTAGGTATTTCTTCTTGGTTCTGTTTCTCTTCCTTTTTTCTAACCCAATTCCTTTCATTTTTACTCCCCTTCTTCGTTCCTATTTGTATTTATCTTCTCTTGCCACTTTTCATATCTCCTTTCTTGCCATTACGCCTCATATCTTCTTACCTTTGATCAATAACATAAAATCCAAATGGAAAACAAGGCTACATATAGGCACACTGCAGTTAATTAGTATTCCCGATACGATATTACAGCAAGCATGGCGATATTTATAGCTTTTCTTCTAAAATTAATTCTTTTAAAAGCATTTAAATACATTTTACTGCTTTTTGAATTATTATTTTAAAACATTAATATAAACATTGCACTAAAATAGTAATGCAATATATTGTACAATAACACAGACTTATTTATTATCCATAGATACCATTGTTACAATCGATACAGGGTCTGATTACTTTTATATTGTAATAACAGTAAAATACAAATTTTGTAACAAATGTGTATAGAGAACCTTAAATTCAATCTCATTGAAACATTTAACTACGATACCAATGTTGTGATTCCTTTACAACCGCCTTCCTGTGATGGAGCCATTGTTATACCTACAGTAACAACGCTGCAATTAAGGTCTAGCTCTCTCTCTCAGGATTAAGGTCGCAGGCTTAAAAGCAGTGCCTTTATTTCATTTAAAATTGCTGTTTCTTGTGTGGTTTTCTTCGGTTGTCCTTTCTTTGCTCTCATTTTAAGGCCTTGTTCATTTTGGTCCTGGAAACGTCTAATCCAATAGTTTACAGTCTTGGACGGTATTTGCTATCTCATTTAAGGAACGTTTGCCGTACCATTTTCCTATGATACATTCACACGTGACTTTTGACGTATTAGGTATGGTTTTTTTCTAAAATTTATAGTATATCGAAATCAAACACAACCAAGTGAATGATGTTACGATAACACAGCAATGTTATTTTTATATACTATACCTTCTGTCTTTTGTTTCCTAAGTGAAGTCCTCGCAAGACGATAATATTTTAAGTCGTGAAAGGGCAACTTATGAACGCACTTTATCTTGAAGAGAGCTTGTAACCTGACTACCCCTTTCTTGAAATATGTTCATTACATTATGCATTATAGGACAAATAGAGACAAAGAGCTAACATTCTAGAAGAACTGAAATCGTGTCAGCATTCATTTCTCAAAGGGACCGTCAGTTTCCTTTCCTATTTACCTCAAAATTAGGAGCCAAAGTAATATCGCAAATGGTTAGTCAAAACTAACAAAATTTTTCCATATATAGGTGTAGCCAGAAATAAGTATACACATTCATTATTGCAGTCAGATAGAATTTAGTAATTATGTGTCCAAAATTGATGTAGGATCTCTGCAGTGATCAACAAATAGCAGGTAATAACGCATTTTAACGTGTAAATAAACAAAACTGTGCATTAAATATCCATGTAATTGCAGAAAGGCTAATGAGCTGAGTATTATAAACATTTTCGTATGTAGAATGCTTTTGCTGTAATAGAATTATTATGACTTATTCTATTCTATTTTATTGTATTCCAAAAATAATACAAGGAAGTAAGGAAATATGAAAGTGGACAGAAATAGACATGAATGCGTTGGAATAATTACAAGTAGTAAATATAGATAACATGCACATTGAACTGTTCAAACATGTAGTTTTTAAAATTATTTTGTAATAATTTTAAAATTAAATTGTAATCATGTTCTACAAATCTTTGTCGAAAACAAGAAAAAAGTTCTATGCTAGGCAATTGGTTATCAGCTAAAGTTTTCACTATTCTTAAGAAAGAGAATTCCAAGGATTGCAACAATTAAAGGGGACAAGCATTCTTAATGCAGTATATAAGATTTAACTTAAAAAAAGTCTTTTAATAGAGGAACAAACCTTTCTTAATATAGAGCATTTATAGACTTTCCAAGAATTGTTTCTTGAAATTATCGACAGTTTCAAGACAAAATAGAATAGCAAAAATCCCTAAGAATTCTCTTAATAAAGCATTTATAAAAATTTCAGTGATCTAAACTGTCTACCGACAGTTTCAAGAGAACATGGAATTGAGAAAAACCGAAAATAATCTCTTAAAACTATCTAATGGCATGAACTTTATTGTAAAAAAACTGAGCAATTTTATGTAGATATAAAATAGTAAAGCAAGATTGCCGTCATTTACCAGTTTTATCCAGTTTATATATAAAACTGAAGTGATAAGTGAATGGAATAAATTAATATATAAAATTAATAACATTTAGGTGGCAACTATATCTTAAACCGATTTAAAGCTGGCTCCACAGTGCTTGCTATTTATTCCCGAATATTTTAATTGAATGTATTTTAACTATTCCAACGTCTACACGTACCTGAATATTCTCTATTCGAACAGAAAAAATATTCTGCTTGGGCGAAAAAAAAAAAAAAAACAACAACAACAACAACAAATATTCGTTTAAACATTACCAGGAAAATGAGTGATATCAATGCTAAGTTTTTGTTGTGTGTGTGTGTGTGTGTGTGTGTTTGTGTGTGTGTTTTCCGTGTTTCAAGCGAAATAAAAATAAAACAGACATTTACAGCGGATGGTATCTTTGCAAAAAAGCCGAAGAAACTAGAATTAAATAAACACGTAAATATGAAAGCAATTTACAGGGCAGTATATTGTTTTGATTATAGAAATATGGTTTGTTAATTTATATATCGTGAGATCGATTTGCTAATAATAGAACCGTGAGGAGAATTTCATGTCATCAGACTTTTAAATACTCAATTGTCAAAAAGAACACAAAATGAAGAAATCAATTAAAGTGAAGATAAGCTAGCATTAGTACACAACATTCTGCAAAAAAAAAAAAAAAAAAAAAAAAAAAAAAAAAAAAAAATTAAAAACAGCTTCACCTGGCATCAATGTATCAAAACTCACCAACCAAAACCAATCTGCTGCAAATGTCCATTAATAAAGTGGGTTAATTATTCGATAGTTAGAGGCATTGTCTAGGCGGAAAGTGCTCGCTATTTATATACAGGGTGTCTAGAAATTAAGTGTTTGGTTTTGTGGAAATAATGATTGAATTGTTAATTTTCAAAATGATATATGGTTATCACATGTTATGTTCAACATGAGCACCATTCACATCGCGACACAACTCCCATCTATCGACTGTGGCACGAAAGACGTTTTAGAGCATTCATGGTGTTATGACTACAGCAGGTTGTGTAATTCGATCTCGGAGCTCCGTCCCTGTGGTAATCCGTTGGCGGAACACACGATCCTTGATAAATCCCCACACAAAGGAATCCGTTTGTGTGCGGTCGGGAGAGCGCTCCGCTTTGATCAAGGGCCGAGAACACCCAATCAATCTTCAAGGAAACAGGTAATTAAAATGCGAACATTTATGGCATAATGGAAAGGTGGTCCGTCCTGCTGAAAGTAGACAATGTTCATACGCTCATTCTGGGACAAGCTGTGATTATAGAAACCGTCGCAGCATATCCAGCAAATGGTGTTTTCGGCGAAAAAGAACGGGTCATAAGTTGTGTCAGTGGTTATTCCCACCCATACATTAACTTTGGGAGAGTCTTGCTGGAATTCCACTGGCCTAGATGATGCATTTAGGTCTGTTGACCTTTCCACAAACGTGAAAGGTTGCCTCACCGTTAAATAAGGCATGCTCGAGGAAGATGCTATCTTCATTTGCCGCTGTAAATTCATGCACTGCGAAATTCTTGTCATGTGAATGGTGCAGAATCTGCAGATGGCACGGCATTTTCTTCAACGTGTAACAAACATAACATCGAATTAACCGTCCAGTGTGGAATGTTCAGTTCCCATGACAAACGCCGCACTCATTTTCGACTGCTTTCAGTGGATGTCCTAATGAGTCCAATTCTCTCATCAGAGGTTGATGGACTGCCTCCGGGCTCGTTCATAACGGCCCCAGTATTCCTGAACTTGTTCACCAAAATGTTTAACACAAACAGATTCAGATTTATGGAACTGGTGATCAAATTTCGTCCGAATATCGCCATATGACGACCCTTGCAATCTCCACTTCACAACGGCTATCATCCGGCCCACTTAACATCATGCACGTTCAGTTATCTGCATTAGCACAACACATGTTAAGCTGTAGTCACGAAGTCAGGGCCCAACTTCAGCAGCATCTACAACATTTACATCTGCAATGTACTGGCATACAAATATTACCCCTACATCCACCGCTTCTACAGAATCAATACTTAATTTGAGGACAAAGCACAATGATCATACAAAAATACAAATACTTAATCCAAACTCGCGTGATTGGTAGCATATATTTGATAATGATGTACGAATAAGGCATATGTGTGTGGATCCTACTCTTATTATGTTAACGACCAGACAGATGTGCCATACAGATACAAACTCCAAAATAACATATGCAAACTACCTAAATTACGTAAAGAATACGAAAGTTTGGAAAGATCTGAATTAATGACTAAATTTATGACATTCTGTGTAAACATAACAAATTATTAAAATAGAAAAGATGAAAACGTGCAAATTCTGTTGTTATTCTTATCAGATCATAATAAAAATTTAAAATATTTGTTGAACAACGAAATAAGACCGAGTAAAAATATTTTAAAGAGACTAATTGAAATGCCATTAAATAACGGCTCTACTATGTTTTTTATAAAGAAGATAGGAAAAAAATCAGCAAATCAAACAATATCTTCGACATTTGACTCAATAGATACAATTTTAGAGTATATACAAAAATTCTTAGAACATTTAAATAAAGAGAATCTGTAAAATCTTCAAACACAATTCCCATAATATCAATTAAATGTAAAATGTGATAAGTTACAGCAAAATTAGGTCGGAGCGGGTCAATGGCTTAATCTATAGAGGTAACCTAGGTTTACTATCTTAGCTCTTTTTTTAATAATTTTCTTCTGTAGAGTTCTACATTTATCTTAGCATTATTAATTTATTCATTTTCAACACATGATTCTTTTCCTTCTATAGACGTTGCTTGCTTGTCTTATGTAAATCGAGTTGGTTCCTATAGATTTGTTTCAATTTCTTTATAGATAGCTTATGCTTGATGCTTTAAATTCGCCGTTAAAATTTAAAGTAGAAGTACAATGACTGAGATACTTTAGTGATTGAAGCTTCTGGTTAAATAAAATTGCCTGCCACAAAGAGCTGGTTACAATACACTTGTCCCTAATTGTTATTGCTCAGAGCAGTAAATGCGAATGGGTGCTGTGTTTTGTTCGTCAACTCCCAACCACATAAAAGACAAATGTTTGTACGTTTCAGATGAATTGGAAGCCCAGGGTTTAGAGCCAATGCTACAAGCTCTGCGATGGATAGGCCTGCCCACACGACCACCCCTGACAGCTTTCAATGAAACACCACCCTTAAACTGGGTCCAAACGGCGGTCAGAGCCAAGCGACTCATGTACCAAGACCTGCTGATGGGATTTGAGGTGTATCCTAGGCCAGCCAATCGTTCTGCGCACAGACTCACCGTCAGCACACCGGATATGAGATCACCATTTCCTCAGTAAGATAATATTTCAAGATACGGAAGAAAGTGTTTACAGCGATGACTTGTGAATTACTTTTTTGTTTTGTTTTATTAAACTTTAATTCTAAGTTTGTTTCTATTCAGTCACCCTCTAGAGTTTTATTCCTTTTTGGCGAGGAAGATGGTGACGATCACAAGACAGTTTAAAAAAATATGAATTTAAGAATTTGAAGATACTGCAAGACATTTTTGAGACACTTATTCTATCATCCTGAAACACTTTTTCAGACTTTCTCAATAATTTCAACATCCATTAAATTGTGTGCAAGAGACAAGTAGAGTGTATTCACACTTATGAGATACAGTAATACATTGTTTAGCTATCTCAGATCATTCCAATAGCTTATAGTACCATTTTGGGAATATAGTTATAAAGATGTTGAACTATCAAGATTGACTGAATCCTTCTAGCTGGATGTATGGAAACATTGACATTTTAAAACTTTTTAAGAAACATCTACACTACAGAACTCAACTGCTCACCTTATATACTTAGGTAGTAAATGCTGGTTTAAAGGTGTTTCGGGCAACAACAGAATCTTGTTCAACAAAAATTGTGGACTTCCTCGGTAATCTCTCAGAAGGAATCGCAGATAGCTTGGGCATAACATAATGAGTGAAAGCCTCGTTTCTCCAAGTTTTCTAAGTTTTACAGAAGTGTGGAAAAAGTGTATATTTTGTCATTTTTCAGTTCATTTTTGCATTTACTCTGCTACATTATATTAGGATTGGCATGGAAGAATTCTGCTCCCTGTTCATATTATTGGACAAAATTTCAGAAATTAAGTCGGAAGTCCTTGAGAATCGTATACTTCCCGTCATCCTCTATGACTACCAAACATTGGCATTAACTTCAAAGCATAAACAAAGATACTTCAAGTATCCTTGAAGGACAAAATAAGGAACGAGGAGCTGAGAAGCAGAACCAGCATGAAAGACGCTCTAACTTCAGCTGAAAGGCTAAAATAGAAGTGGGGAGGACTCTTGGCGAGGTTGGACCACAGGAGATGGACATTTAGAATAACAACTTGGGACCTCAGAAGCAGGAGAATGTGGAACAACAGAAGATCCTTTGGGCAGATTTCTTCAGATGCAAGGCCGTGTGTTGTGGACGAGAAGAATGAAGGACAAATGAGAATGGAAAAAATCCTTTTCAATAACCAGTGCAACAGGATCCAAGGGTGGTAATGGAACAGCGCATCTTGGGAAGTTTGTTTTTATATGCCTAACATACAGTGTACTGTGGGATGGTTATGTGAATTGAATCCAAGTGTATTTGGCCGTGAACTCAAGAACTTACTCCATAGGAACTAACTTACCTGAGTAGTCAATATTGAACTCAGTCTCTCATTTAACAGGAGACCATAGCTCTTAGGAGTTTCCAAGGCTACATTTATTTATTTAGTACAAATTATCAACAATAAACAGCTACTTTGTAACACTATAGCACCAGTATCAAATTTACATGGTTTTCTTTCTTAAATATACATAAGACATACGAACTGTGCATCCTTTTGTAGTTTAGCAGTGTTGTAGAAAATGTATTGTTATAGTTGAAAACACTACCTTTTTATAATTTATTTATTGGGCTTCATTGATCTTCTCGCGACGCCTGTAGATCGTGGACTAAATACTATAGAATGAACAAATAAAATTGAATTAATGGTTTCACAAATGAGCTCGGAATCCTTGGCAATAGCACATGCTAACGCTAGACCACAGCGTCGGTCTAATTTTTTTCTTAACGTTACACAAATACATTTCAGAAGCTGTTTTTCATTAGGCGCTTCATACACTATTAAGCACCATGGGACAAATGTAAAAAAATTAACATTTTTGGAACCTCACTTCAATTCGTATTGCATCTGACACCATGCAGGTCAAATCGTACTCATTTATGCAGGAACTTTTTTATCCGTTGAATGGCAACACCTCATTTAATAGCCGTTTAAAGCAAAGTGTTGCCCGAAATAACATTTTGGTTCTGGAAGTTGCAACCATCATTGCATTTTCTTTTTTATTTTGTCGTATTGATAAATTTGCAAATGATTGTGCCAACTCCATAATCCATTATGTCACCTTCGGATTTTACAACAAAAAACAATATCGTTTAGCTGTACTGACAACTTAGGTTAAACTTACCCTTGCAATGGAGTGAAGAAGTTCTAAGAGATGAAACTTGTATATTCATAATCAGCATTATTTTCTATTCGTCAGCTCTTCTGTTTCTCTGCTTCTAGCTTTCTTTTAATATGATTTATGTATATCTCCTCAGTGATAATGTCTTTAAAATGGGTAACAAGGGTCGCACTGGTCATTCTTAAGTGCAAATAATTTAACGTTTCAGATCGGTTGTTAAAAGTGGCAATAGACACAACATGGAAACCATTTCCTTCTTCAATTATTTTGTTTTCTTTTATAGGACAGCTTGAGATGGCCATATTGGTTCTAGATACATTTTATTTATTTCAGGTGGTAATGAGAGTCCATTTTTGGTAGACTATTAAATACTTTTTTTAAAGTTTTCTACTTAAAGAATTAATATTAAAGTCCTCTGTTCCTTTTTCGGATTTCACCAACCCATCTTCAGTTTCAGAGATAGATTCTTCATCCTCTTGACTTAACAACGTATAATTATTACTGTCCATTCACGCAAACATGTCTTAAGTATGGCTTCCTTCGAAAGGGAAGTAAAGCGTGGGTCCGTGTCGTATATTTACGGAACGTACAAGAACTCTGAGCAAGATTTATTGACTGTTTAACGCCCTGAGTTAAATAGTATGCTGGTGACCTGAGATGTTAAAGAGCTTCCTTAAATAAGCCAAACCAACAACCCAAACATGAAGTTTGCGGAAACACTGTTTTGGTTTGTTAAACGTCTCGACTTCCTTTCCTTGACGCATCTGTTATGCACCAGAAATGCATCTTATTTTCTTTAAGCGTCTTTTTCCCCTAAGTATAGAACTATCTGTGCACACAATGTATTTGTCACGTTACTGTTAGTATTAAAAAGCAGGGAGTTTCAATTTCCTTGCCCTTTTGGTATATGAAAATTTGGTTCCTAGTCATCAGCTTTTCATTTCATTTCCTTTGATTTGCCTATCACACAGCTCTTCCTTTACAACGCTCATGCTTCTGATTTTCAAGATTCTCATGTCCATTCTCACTATTTTCTTGTTTATTTTTAGGTTGGTCTTGCTCTGTATTCTATTCTGTTCTTGTTATCAAGTTTATGATTTTTAAATCCATTCTGTCCACTACAGAATTCATTATGTAATTATAATACATACGAACGGAATTAGTTTCAAAAACAGAGTTAGAAGCCTCAGAAGTAGCGATTGATGAAAGGTATATATTATCTTAGTTAACCCTTTCATTTTGTTTCTTTCAGAATTGTTTGGTTTTATTAAAACTGAATACTGGTTTTTGAGATTGTATTAGCCAAAAAAATGAAATTCTAAACGTCACAACGAGGTTTAGCCCCCAACGGCGTAGAGAGTGATGGCTTGTGTCTGTAAATATTTTTCATTTAAATGGAAACCTTTCAGAGATTTATAAATCTTAAAATTTAAAATACTATTTTGATATTTAATGAATAAATATAGAACTTGCTTGCAAATAGAATAAAATGTTTTTCCGGTTTCTAAGTACAGCTGATAGGTAAAAAATATTTTTTTTTTGCTTATTCATACAAAATTTGCCTTTTGATGAACCACCGACAAGAAATACTGACCCTTTACCACTATACTTAAGACCCATCATTGAAAAGTGTACCAAACCCTTTTGTTTTCGACACACACTTTGTAAATAAACTTTCTAAATAGTTTAGAGCAAATTTTAGGAGCAATAAAACTTTCAAGTAAATTTCTTGAAGATTTCATCCTGCAAAGCAATGTATATATTTATTGGAAAATGTAAAAATTTTGAAATTCTTAAAGAGTTATAAACATCTGAACCCGAATCTACAACCATTAATTATTCTAAAATTGTTAGGTGATGATATCTACTTTCAGTTTTTTTCCTTCAATGCAATTTTTCCCTTCCAGAGTCTATTTCGGGTTGCTCTGCGTCGTTTTAGGCGATGCCTTACTGCACTACACCATATAACTCCTTTGAAACACTTACCCTAGTATACTGCATAAGTACTCTTTGGTATTTGGAGTTTTACATTGACAATCAACACATATTTTGAGGGGAAACAGGACTACCAAAACTAGTTACTATACCAATGTCTCCTATTAATTGATGAATATCTTCGACTACCATAACTTTATTAATTGTTCAAACTGTCACACACTAGAACTATTGGCTAATAGGAAACTTCATTCTCTCGTCAGGTATCGGGACATAGAACGCCGCGTCGACAAGAAGAGACACAGGCACTCGTCTCAAGACCACCAGGAAGGTGAACAGGAAGAAGAGCAAAACTTCTATATAGGGGCATTCCTGGAATACCTCGCCGAGACGCTTCTTTACATCGACACATGGCCCGACGTCGATAACATCACTCTCATCAAGGAGCGCGAAGAAGCCGCCAAGACAGCTGCGCTGGTAATCCACGAGTTTGACACCAAACTCACAGAGGTAAGAAAATTACAAGGATTTTCATCTGAGAACCAACTCTTGCTTGTTAATTTGACTGTTGTAGAAATATATCCATGTTACTGCAAACAGGATAATGTATAGTAATTATGTTTGTACTCTTAACTAATAGGGACGATACAGTCAGAGGGGTTCCACAGTAACTTCACATACTAAGCCTCATAGTCGATGCATATACTTAAAGTTTTTCTGACAGGCACATTTTTTATGACTTTCAATCTCCCATCACGTTCCCAACGATGTCAGAAGATCTTGTTTTCTAGGTTGCACCAGTCGCTATAGTCCTCAAGAACTCATGATCCCCAATGGCGCCCGCCGCATATCCTGCACGACTCTTGAGTTATAACTGAATGTACAGAGTCTGTCGATACTTGAACACTTCTTCAGATAGATCAAACAGCGCACTGCGATGACCTCTAGGAACGGTGTTCACTAATCGTCAATGTGGGTCCGTTTGTGAACCAGCTAAATCATACTTTAAGTTATGAAACCATGCGAAATCTTCGGAACTCTGCTAAATTTTGTCTTCTACAAACATTGCTTTGCAATAGGAAAAATATGTCGGACACTTTTCGGAAATACCTCGTGTAGCTATGACGTATTAGTGTATGTGCTAGTGCTGGACAAAATAGGGACAATCTGCTGCCTTATATAAAAGGTCATTTTGGAGAAGTAATATCTAAACTATCGATGATTTAGAGCGCTAGAAAAGAGTATCTAAACATGGAACATTGCAGGTATCGACATACGGCAACAATTTCCTGCAGCAGAAGCTATGACAAGGTCCTTGCACACACGGAGTATTCTGTTCACTCAGAAGTTGCCAACTGGTGACGCATTATCGCATTGATAAGATTGTATTCTCCACTCATGTTGTATTTTATGCTAATTTTGGTTCTCTAAAGGGAAGCGGATAGCTGAGTGCATTAGGAAGAGATGACGGCATAACCAGCACAACTACAGAGAGGACTGAACACATCACCAAACTGAAGTGCATGTTCAGAGTCGCTTTGCCATACTTTAGGATGGGTTACGGAGCTTAGGATGCGGCTCTAGCTTAAGACAGAGTACATTGTACAAAAATACGGCCATAGAATTCACGCTTTGAGGATAACGGCTTATCCAGCAATTTCCCGAGACTCCTTTCTAACTGTAAATTCGCAGATCCCCAATTCTCACTTACGAATATTTTCCTACGCGATCAGATTTATGAAACACTATTCAAGACAGAGAAGAATTTTTTGCAATGAAAAGAAAAAAAATTATCACAATTAACTGAGAACGATAAGATAATATTGTATTTTTAAACACAATATTATTATTTTTGTTTTTTATACATAAAAACTTTGTGCAACCTATGTAACGTTTACTTTGTTCATGCGAGATACTCACAATTTGGGAATATTTCTAGAGAAGACCCGACAAGAAGGTTAATGGCTATAATGAAGAGGGTGGAGTTGGAGAAGGGGGTGAGTAAATAGAAAGGGGGCTCAAGAGTAAGGGTTTCATTCTTGCTTATGTTTTTATGTATAAAATTATTAATAGAAATCTTCAATATATCGAAGTACTTGTACATTTGTATGTATGCATGTAGATTTATAGGTATTATGTGTATGTATGTGTATGGCTCTTTTTGTTGTTATAAGGACGACATTAGCATGTGCTGGCGCAAGGCCCATGCAACACTTGTATTTATTTAAATGTATTCTAAAACGTACAATTAAACGTCCATTACTACTACTACTTGTTTCATGTTACAACCTTTTAGTGAAAATAAGGCGACATAGCATCTGGTGATGATAGGATATGGTGACAGAAAACGTACTTTTGCAATGTGATATGTCTTGTTTAGAACTTAAACACCACGTCTGTTCAATAAAGGCATATTTCTCTCACTATTTCAATATTCTGTTAGCTTAATGCGTAACGTACACTTAAGTAATTGGTACTTGGTTTCATTGTTGTCATTACCAATTTCCGCCTGTTAGAGGTGTGCAAGTTGAGACATGTTCAGTTATGCCTATAGCAAAAGGAAGGCGGTAACAATATGCTCCTGTGAAATTCTGCTTTCGTTTCCATAAATCCTCATCTGAGGCCTATCAATGTTACACGAGGTATAAGGACAGTTTATTCTTCTCTATAGCACAGCTCCAATATGGTTAAAATATTTAAAGAGGAAAGAGAAACAATTTCAAAGGTAGACCCGGCGGTCTAGTTTGTGCTGTAGTGGAATAAAACACGAACACCTGCCATTGTGAGAGATGAACGTCGAATAACAGCAAGAAGACATTCGGAAACTTTGAAAATTTCATTAGATGCCACCTAGACGTTGGTAACTGAAAAGTTGCACATGAGAGTGTTTGTGTCTGTACGTTCTTTGCTGATTCCAGAGCGAAAGGACATTCGTATGTTGGTTTGCATGCAGTTTAAGACCATGCTACAGGAAAATGCGGAGCTACTGATGACACTTGCCTACATCATTTCGGAGCAAATAGCAAAGCTCTGTGAGGAAATCCTCGTCATCGGCCACAGCAAAACAAGCAAAAGTGGATGCTGTTGGGAAAGTTATGATTATTTGATTTTTCGATATTCAAGGAATGATTTAACGGCATACACAACAGTGACTGGGCAGTGCGACAGAGATGTCTTGAAATCTCTGCAAGGCCATATCACACACAAAAGGGCGCATTTCCATGCAACACACGATAATGCACGGCCGCATATCGCAAATGATCTTGATAAACATCTCGTAAAATCGACATGAAGTGTATCTTTCACCCTCCCTATAGATTTAGCTCCGTGTGGCTTTTTCTTTTTTTCCAAATTAAATAAATCATTTCGTAGGAGGCATTATCCATATCAGAAGTAGTTGTGAAGGCTGCGAGGGATATCTAAAGGAAGTGTCGAAAAAGTTTCTAGCATGTCTTTGAAGACTGGCAGAAACACTGGGACAGGTGCGTTACATCCAACGGGGACTACTTTGATTAAAAAAAAAAAAAAAAAAAAACCACGTGGATGAGGAAAAGTATGTGGTGAAAAGATGATGTTTCCCTCTAGTTCAAATGGGTTATTTGCCGCTCGATTTTGTAGCACTGCAAATGTTTTACTTGCGGACTTTTTATGACAAAATCATTTCTGTAGCGGAAATTTCAAGGTAAATTTCAACCTGTAAAGTTCGATACCTCCTTTGATAGTCTAGAAGGAACAAACCATCTGATTAAATTAATGGATAAAAGTTTCCAAGATTGTAGGTTCGGATGTTGTTTGGAGTGGGTATTTTAGTTTATGATGTACTATGCTCATACATAGATATTAAGTTAAAAAATAACTGGTAACAAATCCGCTTTTACTTGACATCAGTATCATACATTGGCGTTTAAGAGATCTGCTTCGTTATTGTGTGGTATCATTTTAAATAGAAGCTTCAGAAGTCAATGCATTAACTTTGAAGTTTGAACACGCAAACTATAAGCTTCTCTATCTCCAATCGTTTTCTTGACCTATGAAATTTCTGAAATTATTGCTGTGTTGTTCAGCAACATCTTATGCACTAAACTGTTACACCAGATATAGAATTTAAGACTTTCTTGCACCAGCATATTCGCAAAGATAAAATCGGTTTTGGAAAATTCTATGGCATTTTTCTTATTGCAAATGTATATGAGATTTGTAATAAATTGTTAATTGTCAACAGATGTTTCTATTAAGTAGTTATTGAAAGTGATGCTTTTATATTTTTATCTTTAACCAACTCAAGTCACATTTTAAATTATGAAAAATTCAGATGAAAACTACTAACCCAAAGTTATGTTGATACAGATAATTAACTCAAACAAACACCCAGACGACGACATCCAGGATATGGAGTTTAGTATTGAGGAGCTGCAGCAGCTTACAGATTCGGTTACCAACAAAAGTACCTTTCAGGTAAGAACAGCAAATCTCACATTACATCTTTATATATAAATATGACGGTTTGTTACACTACAAACTTTAGAAGTTTCGTTTTTAGAAAAACAAGTTTTATTTGCATTGCCTCCTAAAACTTGATTCATAAACAGAGTATAATATAATATAATAATTTGGTTATGTTTATAGGTTATAGGCTAAAATCTGGTTTAAGAACGTTATTTTTGAAGCACTTTAGTTAACATTAAGAGAAGTCCTCTTCGATTGGGATTATAAGAGCTTTTTATGATTAATTTTATTAAAATATCGCAGAATTTCCAATTATATTATTATTTATATCACAATAACTGCTTATAGCTTCTTTTCTTGAAAGCAAGTTCTATTTTATGATAGTTCCTTTCTCTACCAGGCTCTAATTAATGTGTTTTAGTGTATTATTCAGTGTGCAATTGAGTTTACACCCTATGAAAGTAGAGAAATAATGATGTTAATTTTTTTCACATCTAATCTAATTTTGAGTGCAAATGCTTAACTAAATGAAATATAATGGGAACCTAAAAATAAAATATATGAAAACTTAAGACTATATTCTAATTACTTAATTACGAACTTGTCAAAATAATTTACATGCCAATTATCTTTATATATATACCAATTTATGTCAGTTAACTTAGTTTAATATATACCTACTAGTTTAATGTTTGTCAATCTAATTCAATGTATGTCAACATTAATACGTACATCTCAAATATCTTATAAGAAATTCACATTTCAACGTATATTAATGAGATTAATTTAATAAATATCTACCTGCTTAAAACTATGTCAATCTAATTAAATACCTGTCAACATTAATAAATGCATGTCAATCTATTTTATACAGTTCATTATAATTAAATTCATGCAAACTAATTAAATATTTGTCAACCTTAACAGATGCATTTCAACTTAATTTAAAACTTGGCAAAGTAATTAAATATGTGCCAACTTTGTTAAAAGCATGTTAACGCCATTTAATACATTCCCATCTGATTACAATATACTACTTACATGTCAATCAAATTAAATGCATTTCAATCCTAAATTCATGTCAAACTAATTAAATACGGGCACATGTCAAACTAATTCATACACTGCAACTTAATTAAGTACATTAAATGCATATAAACATAATTCTATACAATTAAAGTACATGTTAGAATTCATAAATACATGAATACACATAAACTTAATTATATAATTAAAATACACGTGAGCATTAATAAATACCAACACGTCAACCTAATTTAGTCCATTTCAACTTTATTAAACGCATTAATACACACAAATCTAATTATATATAATTAAATGCATGTCAACCTAATTTAGTGTATTTCAACTTAATTATATTAAATACACACAAACCTATGTCAACCGAATTAAATACATGTCAGCATTAATAAACGAATCAGAAGACGTTATTCCCTCCTGAACAATTCCAAGAATTGGGATTAAAGCAGATGCAACTCCTGATCTTATGTAAATACACATAAACCTAATTATATATTTTTAATTTCCATGTCAGTTAATAAATATGTACATGTGAACCTAATTTAGTACATTTAAACTTAATTAAATATATTAAAAACACATAAACGTAATTATATACATGTAAGTTAAAGTGAATACTTGTCAACCTAAACAGACCAATGTTAACAAAATACAATACAGACCAACTGATTAAATACATTTAAACATATAAACTTAGGCTTTCACGGCCGGCGTCAATCCAATAAAACGATGATTTATCCGGGCTTCTTGGCCGTGGTCTAGAGGTAACACTAGTACCTGACGTTTCGCCCGCCACTCCGTCGGGCATCCTCAGAGGTAGACTCATGACTGACAAACTCAAGAGTAGCGTTCTAGAGAACGCACCGTCAATATATAGGGGAGCGAGTACCTCCCCACTTCCCTATCATTGGCTCGCCTCTCCGCCAATCATGGTGCGGCTAGGGTCCCCCCCTACTGTACGTCCGTCCTGGCTTCTTATTGGCTTGATCCTGGTGTTCTCCAAGACCGGCATCCATGCTTTGTGAATTCGTGTAGCCTCTTCTTTTTTATTGAAATTGTCCTTGTGCTTAAAAATCTCAATGGCCTCACGGTACAACCTCGAATAATATGGGGCTGTATTGTCGAGAATATCCGTCTCCCCGAACAGGATATCGTGGCCCGCCAACATAGCATGTTCTGCCACCGCCGATTTTTCAGTTTGACCAAGTCGACAGTTACCTCGATGTTCCTTTATCCGTGTACGTACACTCCGTTTTGTGGTCCCAATATACACTTTACCACAACTACACGGAATGCGGTAAACGCCTCTTGAACAAAGGGGGTCCCGCTTGTCTTTCACTGATCGAAGAAGATATCTCAGCTTTTTGGTAGGCTTATATAAAGTACGTATATTAAATTTCCCTAATAGTTTCCCTATTCTGTCTGTGACCTTGTTGATGTACGGTAAGCAAGCTGAATTCTGAGTTTTCGGGTTCTCCGTACGAACCCGTTTTTTATTGGGATGTAATGCCCGGTTGATTTCCCCATAACCATATCCATTAGCTTGCAGTGTGACCTTCAGGTGTTTCATTTCTTGTTCCAAGGTCCCCGGTTCGCAGATGCGTTTTGCCCGTACTGCCAAGGTCTTGATGATCCCCCTCTTCTGATGTGGATGATGATTTGACGTTTTTTGTAAGTACCGGTCCGTGTGGGTTGGTTTCCTATATACAGTGTGGCCCAATGTCCCATTTGGCTTTTTGTTAACCAACACATCCAGGAACGCAATGCAACCATCCTTCTCCCTTTCCATGGTGAACTGGATCCTCTCATTGACACTGTTTAGGTGGTCCAGAAACCCTTGTAATTCCCCCTCGCCATGTGGCCAGATAACAAGAGTATCATCAACATACCTCCACCAAACCTTAGGTTTGTACGGGGCTGACTCCAAGGCCTTTTTCTCAAAATACTGCATGTAAAAGTTAGCAATCGGTGGGCTCAGTGGACTACCCATAGCCACCCCATCTTTCTGTTCGTAAAACTTGCCACCCCAACTAAAATAGCTCGTAGTAAGGCAGTGACGAAACAGTTCCGTGATGTCAGCCGGAAAGATTTCCGCAATGCGTACCAATGTGTCTTCCAATGGCACCCTAGTGAAACGTGAGGTTATGTCGAAACTTATAAGTTGATCCTGTGGGTCCAACCTGATGTCCTTAAGTTTTTCTATAAAGTGTGCAGAGTTCCTTATATGGGTCTCCGTGTTGCCCACATACGGTTGCAGCATTTGAGCCAAATGCTTGGACAAACAATAGGTTGGTGAATCTATGGTACTGACTATAGGACGCAATGGCGTCGAATCCTTATGAATCTTGGGCAAACCGTATAACCGCGGTGCAACGGCTTCACTGATAACCATGGTCCTTTGCACCTCTTGCATTAGCGACGATTTCTTTATTAATAGATTCGTCATCCTTAGAATTCTACTGGTTGGATCCCTCTGTAGGACTTTATACATAGGAAACCAACCCACACGGACCGGTACTTACAAAAAACGTCAAATCATCATCCACGTCAGAAGAGGGGGATCATCAAGACCTTGGCAGTACGGGCAAAACGCATCTGCGAACCGGGGACCTTGGAACAAGAAATGAAACACCTGAAGGTCACACTGCAAGCTAATGGATATGGTTATGGGGAAATCAACCGGGCATTACATCCCAATAAAAAACGGGTTCGTACGGAGAACCCGAAAACTCAGAATTCAGCTTGCTTACCGTACATCAACAAGGTCACAGACAGAATAGGGAAACTATTAGGGAAATTTAATATACGTACTTTATATAAGCCTACCAAAAAGCTGAGATATCTTCTTCGATCAGTGAAAGACAAGCGGGACCCCCTTTGTTCAAGAGGCGTTTACCGCATTCCGTGTAGTTGTGGTAAAGTGTATATTGGGACCACAAAACGGAGTGTACGTACACGGATAAAGGAACATCGAGGTAACTGTCGACTTGGTCAAACTGAAAAATCGGCGGTGGCAGAACATACTATGTTGGCGGGCCACGATATCCTGTTCGGGGAGACGGATATTCTCGACAATACAGCCCCATATTATTCGAGGTTGTACCGTGAGGCCATTGAGATTTTTAAGCACAAGGACAATTTCAATAAAAAAGAAGAGGCTACACGAATTCACAAAGCATGGATGCCGGTCTTGGAGAACACCAGGATCAAGCCAATAAGAAGCCAGGACGGACGTACAGTAGGGGGGGACCCTAGCCGCACCATGATTGGCGGAGAGGCGAGCCAATGATAGGGAAGTGGGGAGGTACTCGCTCCCCTATATATTGACGGTGCGTTCTCTAGAACGCTACTCTTGAGTTTGTCAATCATGAGTCTACCTCTGAGGATGCCCGACGGAGTGGCGGGCGAAACGTCAGGTACTAGTGTTACCTCTAGACCACGGCCAAGAAGCCCGGATAAATCATCGTTTTATTGGACATTTAAACATAATTTAATACATGTATACCTAATTAAAACATAACTACGTACAGTTAAACCTAATTAAACGCATTTCAAGCTGATTAAACATTGAACTGGTTCTCCCCGTGAACCTCTTACCAATCGAGAGGGATGCCCAAAAGGACCATCTCCTTACTTTCTACCAACAACATTACAAGCATCTAACCAGTCCTGGCTGACTTAGGTATAGCCCGCTACTTTGTCCCACTCCCCTCTTCGGGGTAGTGTCCAGTCTTCAGTCTCCAGTTTACATGTTTTGGGTCTTTAATGTAAGCAAATAAATTCTATTTTACTTTCTCTTACATTGTCTAAAATTAACTTTTATTTGGATCCCCTAATGCAACTCCTCTCTGGTTGAAAGGTGTTTATCTTTATAAGTGTCCATTAAATATTTCAAAATATCTTTTTCTCAGACAATATTTGTTTCTTACGTTGTTATTCAAAACACTTTTGGTTCAGTACTCATTTGTGGGTTTTAATTCTGCAATTCCATAGATACTTAAAAAAATATTTTTTATACTTATAGTTCATACTAAAAGTAGATCTTTTAACTCAAGGCTCCCAAATTAGAAACTATATGTTGTCACACACAGCACTATACACTTTTCATAACACTCCAGGGAAGTAACTTTGACTTAATACGGAATGTGATGCTTATTAATGTATAAAAGCGGATAGTGTAATTAGTGATATTACATAATAACTATTAAGATGTTTGCATTGGTAAAAACGTTGGTAACCCTAGAACTATGTCAGGCTGGAAGAAAATCATTAATGGTGATCATAGCGCATACCCAAATGCGTAGCTCCTATTAGCTTCTTTTAGCGCGAGAAAATTATATTTAACAGCAATTTTGATAAAATAAGGAAAATATAATAATACAAATAAAACTTTTAATTTGTGTCAAAATACATTTAAAACAGGTAATTACACCCGATGGGATATTACTAACATCCAGATATTTAGGTATCATTTTCCATGCTTCTCCTAGTGAGTAATGTACGAACTATTTATTTGAAACAAGGAATGTTTCCCAATCCCTGGAATATACTTAATTTGTAAATTAGTATTTACAACCCTCTATAAATAGAATATTTATTTATGGTTATTTTCATACGGAAAATAAAATTGAATACCATTTTATTTACATATTAAAAACAATAATTAAAGGTATTACAAGTATATGGTGATTATTCCAGGGTACTCTAAGAAATAAAAAGGAACTCATACAGATAATTAGCCGAATATCGTAGCTCTATAGAAACATGTAGGTTGCCTTTATTTATTTATTTATTTATTATTATTATTACTATTATTTGTTTTGATTTATTTATGGACGCTCTTTAACATCTCAGGTCATTAGCGTCCCATTCAACTCAGGTCAACTCAGGGCGTGAAACGGCCGACAAATTTTGCTCACAGGACTCATCTTTCAGGCTTGAGGTTCTTTTTCGTACCGTAAATGTACGACATGGGGCCCAAGGCTTTACTTCCCTTCCTAAGGAAGTCATACTTCGGATTTTTATGCCCGAAAAGATCCATCGGTCCTAACCGGGATCGAACCCGCAATATTGGGTTTAGGAGGCATGTATGGTTACCACTAGACCACCAGGACCGATGGTCTCCTTTATGCTTAGAAATTTCGCTTATAGCACACGATTGAAGGGGTAAAAAAGTTCTTGGTTCTCCTTTTTACTGCAGCTTTTTATAGACTTGTTTTTTAGCATTACAAATATTGCATCATGTCTTCATTTATATTCTCTTCACACTACTGACAACACCATTTCTCTTCTGGAGAATTTTAACGCTTTTATTTTTGCTGTTTTCGCTCTTCAGTTTGAAGATGGGAATGATATTAGTTCGCTGACTTTTTTATTTTTTGCACGTTTTCTTCCACGTTGTTATAGCTGATGCTTTTGGAAGCGCTAGAGCCAAGGATATCATTGTAGTACTAAGGTTATTTGGGTTACTAGCCGGCAGAGGGCGGTTGCATATTGGGAGAAGAACTCAGGTGGCAATAGCCTCATCATAGTTGACCTTGCTTAACATCTGCTTATGCTCGGATTGGTTAGAAATTTGTGTAAAGTATCAACTCCAACGTTTGGTGTAAGAAATAAAGTTTATTGCTGTGCAGTTATCTCGTAACAACATGGAGTTTGTCGATAAATGTAACATATCTGAATATTCTTACTCATAGGGCGTATTTTTATGAGATATTTAACATCTTTACAATCATTAACAGTAATATGAGATTTTCAACTACGCAAAATATTCTTTTTACAAATTTAGCAAATGGTGCGAATAATGTGAAAGAGTTTCAAAATTCTCTTTATTATATCCCAGAGTTACACTACGGTACACAAAAGGTACCGTTATCTGTCACTTCCAAATAACAATTCACTTGCAAATAATAACTAGGCAGTAATATAAAATTAGCTTTCATGGAAGTAAAATTCTTGCAATGCGTTAAGTTCGATTAGATAACTTAACAGGTCGCATTATATGTTTACCAAAAATTGTAGTAGAATTTGTAATCGGCACCCCAAGTGTAATGTGACTATAATGTGCCATTAGTGAATTTTTGTGAACCTATATTACCAGGGGCCTTTATAATAGTCTCTACTTCAAAGGCCCAATGTAAGCAGCGTTCTTCTTAATATCCATTCCGCTTTTGTTTGGAACTGGCCTTTATTGACTATTAGAGTGATTTTATGGCGATGAATGAATTTCCTACAAATATCAATGGAATATACGCTGACACGTCTTCCCTAGCTACTACCACATTAGACTGTGTAGTATGTAAGAGCACTCGATGGCAGCACTTAGAGGCGTCACATAACCCTAAGAGGACTTACTTAATACTTGTAAGAAAGTGAGAGGGTGCTTTTAAGAAATTACGCTAAAGTAAAGGATGTGACCAGCTTTCTTTACAATCTAAAGCACTAAAGCGTACCGGAGGTGGCATTCAAGAACATGCAACAAACGCTATGAAGTAGTAGTAAATAAAGTAATAAGTATTCACCTTATTAAGGGCGACCGGTAAACAAAAAAGAGATCAAATTAAAAATTCTCCATCTAAAGCCAAAACCTACATAATATATGTCGGTCCTGATGGTTAAGTGGTAACCATACTTGCCTCGTAAAACCAAGATCTTGCGTTCAATCGCGGCCAGGGTCGATGGATTACTTTTCGGAAGTAAAACTTCTAAAAATGGCTAAACGCGAGTCTCGTGTCATAGATTCATTGCACTTAAAAGAACCTCAAGCCAGAAAGAAGAAGTCTTTGAGCAAAATTTATCGGCCGTTTGACGCCCTGAATTGAATGGGATGCTGATGATCTGAGATTTTAAAGAGCGTCCGTAAATAAATAAAATAATAATAAACATATACTATATATGATAAACGTTACAGATTAACTTTTTATAAATTAAATAATGTCGAACGAAAGTGAGGAAAGCTTCCGATGGTGAATTGAGAACTGGAATTTTGAACAATCAAAAATGAAACCAAAGGGAAGCTATCACTGAGCACGTAGTTGAACTAATTGTCCGCAAAACAGGTTGCAATCGTCATCCCGTAGCTGGGCTTGTGTAGCTGTCAAGAGCAGAGTGCTGCAGAAATCAGGTAACTTCAAGAGTTTCCTGTACAAACAATCTCCTCCAGCAGAACCGTAACAGTGACGCAACCAGCGGGAGTTTGAAGTAAAATTCAAATTTCCGGTGGCACTGTCACAGCATATAGATTAAAACAAATCATATAGTAAAATCTCTTTAGCTATCTCATAAAACAGCTTAACGTAAAAAAAGTTTCGTTTCAAAATATCTTATGCTTTCTTTTTTATATAGGAAAATATTATCGACATCACACCTGATATATAATAACTAAATGACTAAAAATCCAATAGACAGAACAAATCAGAATCTCGTTTCTCCACTATCTATCCATTTATTTGAGATTTGCTGAGATAGACTGTCTTTAGCAATACTGAAAAAACGAAGCGGGACCCTAACATATAAGAACAAAATACGATTTATTAAGTTTAGTGGAACTTATTTCAACAAAACATTTAAATAACCGGTTAAAAATCCACAGTATGATACCCCTGTCAATATTCCAGTTAGAATAAAAGAATCCATTAATGTGTCGCTAATTATTCCATCCCATAAACTATTAAAGTGTTGTGGTGCCTTGATTTCAAAACAGCATGGAAAATTTTGCAGTTCATTTTATAGCTACTGTGGTATATGACAGATGGCTTTAACTACAAATCACAACATAGTTTTAAGGACAAAATCAACTGTAAGTTGTATTTCAGCAACTGCACTAAATTAGTAACTGCAATTGAGCGTGTGTTTATGTGAAAATTTTGCTTGTTAAGCCCCTTTATCAGTTCACCCCAGGTTCCCACATGTTATACATCATCCCACATTTCAGAATGTAAATATTTAATGTGAAATATGAATATATCGTAAATTCTTATGTTCCTTAATAAAATGAATGCGATTTTTAAAACAAAAGTTCGTCACGCACGAGCTGCGTAAACTAAGTGAATTCCTCAGTAAGTTGAATTCGTGAAGGTTTTTACAGAGCTGTAGAGCAGAGAATGTAGTGTAACGCCAACTGAAGATATACATATGTATTAAACAAAAAGATAGTTTTCAAGCTTAAAAGTGTATGCTTTCCCTTATCATTATTAGTTTATTTACGTAATATATTGTTAGGTTAACGTTTCCAATTGCAGTTAGCTGTATTACAAATAATGTGGAATGTGGTTAACATTTAAGCTACGTAGTTAATTTTAGCCGTACAATTGGCTCGTTTTGAAATCGTAATGTTCTCTTCACCTGCATTTATTTTACACTTTACTGTATAAAGATTAATTGAGTACATACATATCGCTTAAGATTTGTACAACGCTCCGTATCGCTCCAGCATTCCCAGGAATTCGACTTTTTCCGCTGCCGTTGAGTACTTAAGCCGAAGGACAACCGCTGTCTATAACAGTTAAGTCTGAATTATTCGTTCAGGTTAATCTGTGGTCCATGCGCAGACTATTCCCTTCATACTCTTTCACATGCCATTGTTTTATCGCTTGATGGGGATACCCAATTGTTATTGTTAATAACAACAATCCCTGTGTATGCTACATCTCCCCCTGAGCTATTTATTTGACATTTTCAGCGATTACAAACATTTTATTTCCAGGTATACCCCCATACCTATTTATTCGATTTCCCTGATTTTAAGAAAAGATCTTATTTTATTTAAATAGTAGGTACATACCGAGTTTCGTGGGAAAAAAAAAAACTGCGGCCACTAGTACGATTTTTAAATTTTCGCTTTAGGTTAACTCTCAGCCTCCATTGGTCATTTTTTCTGGTTAATAAACTCGATTTTATACACACACACACACACACACACATATATGTATGTATATATATATACATTTGGGGGCCTGGAGTGATATCAATGGAGATTTGAAGAAATTTTTTAAAAATCTGTTCATTAGAACAACAGCAATATGTATATTGCTTCAGAATTAGCTAAAAGCAGAAACCTCTCTTTTGCCTTCTTGCTCACAATTCTCTTTCTCTTTCCTGAATAAAAAGCATACTATTCCACATCTTTTTGTTATTATATAATTATGTTTTTCGAAATATTAATAGGGTTGCATTTTTTAAAATAATAAAACCTTATGCTTAATTAAAGCGAAACAAGGATGAAGCAAGTAAGTGAAAGCTTTTAAAATATTTTATGCATAATTATAATATCTCATCCAATATTTTGTTCACAGATTACTTTCTGTTAACTCCAGTGATGTTTTCCTTTTCAGCCAGTTTAACTATTTGAAATTACTATTAGCAAAGAGAAAACCTTCTTGTTACCATTCATATATTCATCTACAATCAACTGTTCCATAGTATTTACAACAAGTTTCATTGATGTGTCGGCTTTGTGCGTGGGTTACTGGAAGCTATGCTAAAGTAGTGTTAATGCGCTGCAAACAGCCACAAAACCACATCAAGCAAAATGATCACAAAGTCTCAAAGGTAACTTTAATCACGGTGATGAGCTCAGCTGTCTTCACTAATTAATGGTAGTGCATTTTTTCACAACCACAGAGTAAAAATCAAGCGAAGCGTGTGTATGTGCGGCATTAACATAGCGATGTGTTTTGTTCCTTCATTTTTCAGTGGAATTGGACAGAATATCTCACACTGATGTTTGATGGAGTGGAGAATGTAACTCTGGACCTAGAAACCACGGACAGAGTGGTAGTGACCAGTAAAGAGTACCTGATTTCCGCAATGGAGTTTCTGGCTGAAGTACCCAGCAGTACTATCGGTAAGAGGAACCATTTTACAAATAGCGAGAGTTTGTTGCCGTTGTTGTGGTTTTTTGTTTCGTTAGCATATTTGTGCTTCTAGTGTGACAAACTATAATCACAAACGAAAGTAAATTAGAAGTTAATTTGGATATTAAGTTCCAAGAAGTGCAAAGCGACACTACACAGAAACTTCACTTGAAACCAATTTCAAAATATAAAAAACTAGCAAACCTACGACCTGCAACTACCCGAACTCTAGGCGTTGTAAAAAAAAAACAGTATTTGGTGTCTGACAGTAAAGTACCCACAGAAAGAGCTACTGCATGTAATATACAGGTCTTCTTTAAACACTGTTAACATCTTTATCCATGGGATTTGAAACTGGAACAACCATATAACAGAATATACAATTTGTTGCCTTGATGATTTCAAAATGTTACACAATCTGTAGAAACCTGCACGAGAATCACCTGGTGGAACAGAAAGGGAAAATTGAGATAGAATTTTACTTTGTGTAGGGATTATTTAACTTAGTTTTAGTTCTTAAAAACTGTATAAGACTTAAAAGTGCCACAAGCAGCTTGCTAGAACTAGCTCACCTAGTGAGTATCCAACAGAGATTAGTAAACATTAATAAAAATTACCAGCTGTAGTTCCGAAATTCCCTACCACAGAAGAATGTGAACTGACTGACAATGCGTGACTTGTGGATAAATCAGGGTGCATCCTGCTTATTAGTGCGCCTCCGTCAATAACACTGGCTATGAACATACGTCACATCGCAACACAGCTAACAACTTTGATCCATATCGATGCCTGTAACTCCATATTTACTCTAACAATCAAAATACTTGAGTGTGTACCAGTAAATTCTTTGTACACATTTTCCCGCATTCTGGAGATGTGATGACAATCTACTCAAAAGATTCAGTCGTAAAGCCCAAAACTGTATCGGAATAAAACGCTGATCAATTGGTCGTAGAAACCGGCTACCCGTAGAATTCGAACAATGGTAGGATGTTTTATCTAGTAGTGCATCAGAGCTATAAACAAAAATGCAATAGTTTGATTGAGATAGTTGGTATGAATTTTGTTTTAGTCTTTTTTACTAAAATTTCATGAATTTTTGTTTCTTTCTGCGTACAATAATGCTAAAAATGCACTAACTAATTGAGCATTCTTCTAAATGAACCTTCATAACTTGGTTATACATACTTTTTTAAATACTTTTATGAACATTAAAAGAAATTAACAGGGGTAACAGAACGATTGTAATTGTTATTAAAGTCAAATTGTTACAGAATTAGTTGTACTTTAGTTTATTAGGTACACTGATTATATATTTTCTAAGGAAATCGCATATCACATAACTTTTAAAGGATTTCACAAGCAGAATTCCAGATTACATATTTTACTCACTGTTGAAGACCTAAAAGATCTAGTTAGAAAATTGTCAAGATGGAAGATAAATACAACCAAGATAATTATGTGACTCTATGCTATAGAAAAGAATATCCTTGGCATTGAAAAACTCCTGAAACCTCCGTTTTATTTTGCTGAGATATTACGAATGTGTCGTAATAATGGAGTGATATAAAATATAATTTATAGGCGTGTAAAACTCTAATTACTATTTTATGAAGAAAGAAAACATTAGATACGAGTTACAACCGCGCGATCTGATTTCTCTCAGCAGATGGCGAGGACGTTACTAGTAGCTTACCGTCGGCAAAATCAATTTCTGATTGTGTAATTCTGTCAAGAAAAAAGTGTAAAACTTTTTCTTTTTATTCCATAACTTGACTTTCTCCGAAAAATTGGGTGTTGTAAGTGACGAACAATATCTTGTTGTAATGTACGGCTATCAAACATTGGAACGTACGGACGATAAGTTATTGGGGACTGATGAGACAATATAAAAAATAACACAGTTATTAATGAATTAGTTGGATCGTTTTGTTTTTTATTTTTAAAAAATGAGTGATATCTGAGCATTACGTTTGTTAAAATTTAAAACGATAATACTGTATAATTATCTTTACATTAGTGTTGAGTTTCTAGGAAATGTAACGTGGTAGAGAGAATCTGTTACCCGTATGTTTTTCTGTTGACAGAGCTGGCGTTGTGGTGGGAGGTGGTAAATGTTTTAGCTCCAGAAACAAATCGAAAACTTCGAGAAATCAAAGATCGTTATATAGAAAAAGTGACTGGCGGACAAGCCCCTAAAACCAGGTGAGTAGAGAAATTTTATGATTCATAAATACAAACTCTTGTAACGGCAGCGCTTCATGTAGCATTCATAGGCACTAAACTTTACTGGAAGCCGCCTAGATAAATGATGAAATAATATAATGTTCTTGATGACCACTTAAAAAGGAGCATATATAAACTTCAAATAACTAAATACAGTCTGCAGCAGTGTCATAAAGTCTGCACATGGCAATATCTACGACGATATTTAAAATATCGTAGAGATAAAACATATAAATATATGCTTAGTCGATAGGATTAAACTGTAAGTAAAAAAAAAAAAAAGAAATAAAGAAAAAATATGACACCTTAGAATAAAGAATACACTAAATATCTTGAAAAAATCATAAAAGCAGATACCTACGTCTAAACTCCATGTTCACAAATAAAAGACAGGAATAGTACTTGCAATAAAATGTAACAACAAAACTGGGCCACTATCAGATTCATTTGACTGTAAGTTGTGCATAACAAGCACAACAAATCAAAGCAACAAATATGCTCAGGAAACAAGCTGGAATACATTCATGGTCGTTCGCGAAGATAACAAATCGCACGAGCAAAATTTGTACCAAATCTCATTTCTCCAACACGTGATTAAAAGTGGCAAAGAGTTCCTTTAAAGTTAAATTAAATAGGTAGAAATACTTGGCTGATATATTCAAATTTAGTCTCGAAAAGGATAACTAAAATAAAGAATTTAGGCTCGAAATAGCAGAATTCTAAGGACGGCCGACTCTGGTTGCGACCGACTCGCCGCTACATTGAAGTGTGCCTCGAACTTAAACAAAGTAGTTGGAACATTTTATAGACAGGAAGGCCAGACTCGGAATATCAGAATAGTTATACAGAACAACGCTGTAGGTTTATCTTGTCTCGAGAAAAAACTTCTGGGTAATTTGAAATTGTGTTGGATATAATATAAGAAGTTAAAAACGTTCCAAAACTGGCCCTTGATAATGAAGGATGCATGACGGCTGCCCAATTGCGTTGCAAACATTTCCGCACTATCTGAGCATTTTTTTCATTACTGGAAGCATTAAAAGTATCAATAGTTACATCTTGCATTAATACACGCATTTTCAAAAGTTGATATCTATAATTATGTTACAATATGATAAACATTAGATTTCCACCTTGTATCTTACTGGGCTTGAATGAATAATTGAATAAATGAGTTATAATAAAGACGAACTACTGTAGTTTTTGAACAGTGTTCTTTTTATTTATTAAACGGAATAAAGTAATAAAATTGCATAATATATTATTTCGTTTACATTTCTGAAAAAAAATCCACAATTGAACTAAAAACCTGTGGAAAAGTATCAAGCTATATCATTTTATTATGTATCTTTTTCACCAATAACAAAAGACTCTTATCTTCTGTCATTCCTTATTTACTTACAGTTATAACACTCGTGTTAGCAAAATTCAAACCAGCAAGTTTCAAGATAGTGAAATAATACCTACATAGTAGTTTCCAGAACTTTATAACCTGAAACTCAAAAGAGCTGTTCTGGGTACCATAAATATCCTTAGGTTTCTGGAGCACTCACTCGTGCAGAAAAATGAGATCCACTATAAATATGAAAATGACTGGAATTCAAGTTGCCGTCATTTAGCCGGTATAATTTTCTCTTTCATTGTTTCGTCAGAGAAAGAATGAGCTGTTTTGCTCTTTTTGGAAGTGGCTGCCTCTTACCATCTTGGCCTTCGTATAATACACTTGAGAGATGCAGCATTATGAATATCTTATTATGCATTTTAATTGTTAGCAAATTACGCATATGTTGCTCTCTATACAGTGTAATCAGTTTAAATAAAGAGGCGTCATGGCGGAAGCATGTGCTGGTCCTGCTAGTATTGTAAAACACTTGTCAAGAAAAATGGTTGAAAAGTGACTATAGGTTTATCGTGCAAAATGTTTGTTTATTGTTGAAGTTAGACACTGTTACCAGATCTAACATTTAAATACGTTGCATCAGTTATAACTCCATATCTTACGATCATTTGCACTGATAATGTAATTAGACCATATTTAGAGGAATGGGGCTCACTAATCTCCACCTGCTAATAAGTGAATGTTTGTCATATGAGCTACAGTATGCAACCTTTTGTTAGTTGGAAGTATGCAGATCTTAAATTGTACAGTATTTTAATCTTTTGATCAGTTATACGAGATCAAAATAAAAGTAATACTGAACATTTTCAATTTACTTTTTAATATCTCTTTATTTCTTATTTATTATATCCTCCAGAGATCTATGCTTTTTCCGCTTTTTACTTACAATCTAGATTTACACTTCGTATCTGCTCCTTGTTGCCTTTAGCTTTCATAATGAATTCTAAGAAGGCAAATAAATCATCTTAATGGAATATTCCAAACAAAAACTTGGAAAAGTGTTTCTTACATTACATATTTATACTCCAAAATTTAAATTAAACGCCTTGATACATTGCGGAATTTATCTTAAGTATTTACATTTTATATTAATATTTTAATACCTTTACTCCAATTCTATTTTCTTCCTTTGTGATCGGGTTTAAACATTTTGTATTAGATTTTCTTTTAATTTAATTTGCTATATTTTTATTTATATCTTATCATATACGAAGAAAATATTACATTATGAATTTTTCTGTTAGTCGATGTAGATGATAAAATGCTTCAATGGAGCATAGTATACAATATATTTTCAGGACAAAACTTTCAGTTAATATTTGGATTATATTTTAAAAATATGTTTACTATGAGAATCGTTTAAAAATTCCTGTAGATTTAGTTCAGTGGGATCATTGTTGTAAAGCATAATTCTTGTAATGGTCCATAAAATATTAACCGGATGAAAAGGTCATTCATTTTTGACAGTCACATGATCGAACATTTGTGTGATCTGCCATAAAAATAGCTTTATGCTTTAATTACGGGTTAAAGTTTAGAGAAATACTACATTGCACTATACTGCACAGTGCAGCATTGACGTCTATTTACGAATAAATACATGTAAACGTGATTGTACATGCAGAGAAAATAAAGTTTGTTCAAAGAATGTTGAAAAAAACCATGGATATCGTGATGAAGGCCTGCCACAAGATAACTGAGAATATAGATATCTGAACTGAAGGAGGTATAAGAAAAATTTAATATTAAGAAACTGCATGTGCAATGGGTATTGGGATTGTGAACTGTGGACTAAATTCGCGCACAAAAGGACTTTTCAATGCAATGTTTGGCAAAGATGAATTGAAATTTGTAGAACCTGTGTCAATTCAGGGCCGTGAACAAAACTTGGATCCACCATTAAACACTTGCGACGAAAGCGGCAGACAGAACACTGGAAAATGATTGGTGTAAATGCGCCGAAAGAGGCTTAAGCTATATTGTTAGCTAGGAAGGGGATCATTTTTATGGGGAATTTACCAAGGAATAGGCGTGGTAGTAGAAATTTTTTTTTTTTATAAAAGTAATTGATTTATACACTGCCTGTCCGATGAGTGTGCATACACATTTAATTTACAAAGTTATAATAAAATAAGTTGGAAAATAAACTAATTAAACAATAAAAAGGAGAAAAGGGATGTAAGAATAGACAAGACAAAATGACATTGAAGGAAACAACAACACTTTTCAAAGACAGCATTGAGATATTGCCACACATGTTTCTTTAAGTTTGTTTTAAGTACCGCAGAGAGGAACAGCACTCTGAGACTAATGCAGGCAAGTTATTCCATTCGTTTATTGTCATATTTAAAATGAAGTATTATTGGTCCATTTGAAAGCTTAATTGAAGAAAAAAAAAAAAAAAACGCCCAGGTTGTTCCACAAAATGTGCTAATTCAACAAGAGAACGGATCGTCCCATAAATCGTCGGCCGTAATGGCAAAGTACACAAAATGGGTTTCCAATTGATTCCTCATCCACCTGACTTAGAGAATTTCCTCTCTGCTCGGACTTTAAAATGTGGTTCACAGGGAAGACATTTTCTTATGGAGGATTTTATTGCCAACATACAATATTTTACAGAGTTTGACAAAACCCGTTTTTATTAGGGGATAAAATAATAGCGAGATTTTCTGAACAAAGTGTATAGTACTCGACGGAGCTCGTGTGAAACTAAAATGTATTTTCCAAAAGAAAAAGTAATTGCTTATCTATAAAGCCTATCAGGCATTTCTAGTTATAATATTGTTTTTACTTTATACCCGTTGTAATTATATATAAACAATAATTTAGATTTATTACTTAATATAATTGATTATACCTTAGTGCTGTAAATTTTATTTTTATAACGATCAAAATTTAACAGAGAAAATCTTGGAATTCAGAACAACCAAATTTCACCAGATTTCAATTATAAGCCATTTATTTGAACTAGGCTGTAATATTCGCTTTTTTTGTAAAATACAGCAGTTGCTCACTAGTGGGTTCCGTTTGGTCTTCGCTGCCCTTCTGCTACGCCATGTATAGTCCTCTTATACTTTCTAAGAAAACAGTAATTCTATGCTTGAGGGCAGCAACAAGTGAAATTGAAAGTGTTTGTATGCCATATTTTGTTAATGTAATTAACTATTTTTAACGTAATAGGCATCCAAATAGTTCAATGAAAAGTGATGTGCAATGATGTTCCAGACATTGGGTGCAAGATCAATGACGTCACACCTCTGGCTGTGTAATGTGAGCCGAGTGCAGATATTTCATGCGTTAGCTCTAAGTAAAAGGTCTATAACTCATTCTTAAGTAGTTTCATTTGTTGTACCAAGGGTTTTCTTTGTTAGTGGCAACACTGAAATATCATTTCATCTCTTATTGTTAGATGATCTATATCGGACATATTTAGTGAAGAGTATTTTGGATTATGATAATTGTTAGCAATTGTTTTAAAAGTCAAGTTTCTAAATTGGCATAGTAGAAGTGATTACAAGCAATATATAAGCTTTCTGCTAAATTTAGACAACAATCAATGTAAACTATTTGAATTACAAAACAATATAGTGTCATTAAAATAATTTTTAAATTATTAATACTTTTCTATTTTGTATTTGCTTGACAGGTGCACTTTATATTAATCTGTTGGTTCAATTTTAATAGAAACTGTTATGCTGTGCTTGCAGGGTCACAGTTTGTGCCAATATGGTCAACACGATGATGGGTATGGCTGTAAGCACATTCCTTGCTAAACCCGATTTCCTTAATACTACGAAATTAAAGGTCAGTATTAATGGCGTTTATATGGAATGTAACTATTATGTATATATTATACACACTCATCTCCAGCAGATCACTGCACGCAGGCCCGGAAGAAAATTGTAGTTACATCAATGACCCAGGCCGTGAAACCCTACGTTCTCTCAGATTACTTATCTCCTGCAAAATAATTAATCAGATCTGTCAGTTCCGTTTAGTACTCTGAAACATTTCTGAGCTTTGTCTTCCTTTAAAATGCATTTGATGAACTTCACATTTGAAATCCCCTATTTTAATCGCAATTTCTTACTTAGCAGGAAGCAACTGTTTGCCTTGCAATTCATGAATATACGTGCTGAATCAAATTCTGAGACATTGGTGTATGAATCAAAGCGATAGTTAATAAAAAAAACTGCTGTACTACCACAAATAAACTTTAAAAATTCTGGATACTTTGCTTTCATTTTATTGCCTAAAGTTAGTTTATTTACTTATTAATGCACATTTGAAAATGTACAACATTAAAACATCTTCTTGCGTTCATTTAATTTTCCAAAGCTCTTCCCCATCCTTCTCGTGGAGCAGTAAGTGGTGGGTGCTCGGGGGCGTAGGCGTATGTTGGATGCTGGTGGCTGGTGGTCGTGATCTCGATGTCAGCCCGGGCTGCTCACTGAAGGCGTCTGCTCCTATTCTGTTGAATTTGGTCTCAGGGTCCACTGGAGTGTTTCGCGGATCAGTATAGATCCTCGGGAACGAGAAAGATGTTGCCCAAAAGATACACCGGGTTGATTTGTTCAAATATTTTATTCACAAATAAAAAATACTGGGATTACTTCCTGATTGCTCGTCGCTGACTTCACTACTCAGATTGATATCAGAAATTACTTACACTGCCCTCAACTGAACTTTAGAAATGACCTAGACTGATTACTTTCGAATGACTCAGGCTGCCTGCTTCCGTATATCTCTTTCGTGTCTCCCTTGTCTGCTCTCGTGTGTCTCTCGTATGATGTCCTCTATTTCTCATCTGAATGAATGTCTCTCCGACTTCCGTACCCCAGTTTTCTACAACATCGCCACGCCTCTCGCTAAATTAAATTCCCTCGTATATTATTCTATTTCCATGTTATATGTTCGTCATTGGCTATCTTAAAATTATTTATTTGTATCTAAGTTCTCCTTATTCGTTGACTTTTATCCGATGACCATTGGCTAGAATTATTCTTTCCCCCCTAATCTAATGTCTTCCCACGAACTTGAATTTTCCAAGAACAACCTGTCATAAATTTCGGCACTTTCCTTACATGCTGATTTCTATTGAAACATCTTTTGCCTCCCTTAGCTTGTAGATTGCTAAATGTTCTCGGAGATAACGCACGTGTTTATGGGCGGTTTTCATACCTTGTATACCCGGCTTGCCTATAATAAAACATTTTCGTCTCCGTTCTGACATTTTCATTTTCACTTAAATTATTGCTACGTCTGACTTTGTTCAAATGCTGTCCCGTTACGGCCACATTTTCCTATTGTGAACTCCTAAATATTTCCTGAGCAGAAGGTTCGTGACCTAACAAAAGATAGTTTACCCTTTCCTCAGCCTTGTCTAAGGAGCGGTGAAGTGAACTAGTCATCAGGTATACATCTCTGTCTCTTTCTCACATCTTTTACCACAAAATGTATACAAAACCCTTTTGTAAGATACAATCACCTGTCAAATGACCTACACATAAGTACAAGTTACAAATTATTTCTATTTCTGTTATACCTATCTCTAAATGATTTTCTTATACATATACATAATAATTACCTTATAAAATCTAATGCTTTTAGAAATATAACTCTGCAGCCTCAGGTTATAAAATTAATATAGGCAGCCTTATTTCCGGCTTCACTCGTCATTTTCTCCACATATTCCAGTGTTTTATTTGGGAATCCATTCACTTCAATTACATTTTTTTATAATGATACACGATATTTTAACCTTTATATTCTGTTTGTATGTCGTCTTTTATATTTTCTATCGGAGCATGCAATTATTTGATAACCGACGCGGCGGTGCAGGTGGGTACTGCACTGTCATCCTAGAGTCGGAGAGATAACAGATAAAAGTTATATACTCTCCCATGTCACATCTTCATTTTCTACACCTGTTTATGAAATTACCCATTACCCTTCTTAATTTTATTTACGAAATTAAATAGATCCTTGACGGATGTTACCCTTTGGTTCCTTTAAAGTTTACTACTGATTACAATTGGACTCGACAGCCTGTAAAACAAACACCGGTTGTGGAATAGAAAAATTAGGCCCAATGTTTGCCAATTAGAGCTTTTAGCAGACTACACTCTAGGATTAGACGCGTTATCTGAAACTTACCTCCGAGATGGAGAGATACAGCAATATTTTTTGACAACAGGATACTCTCTTGGGCTAGAAGCTTGCGTGTTAATATTCCTCTTTTTTCTTATTATCACTTTTTCAATTAATGTAATGCTCTTACTTATTTTCTCAGGTCCACCCTTTTCCCTTTGTGTCATATTTAATCTACTTCCAACCATTATGCTACATTCGAGATTTAATAATTAATTTTACCACATTCACTTGTTTTCTTTTCTTTTTTTTCTAAGATATTCAAAATTTTGCGCTCTTTGTGTAACAGTTTCAACGTTTTAATCATTTCTGTCTCTTAATTCTTATTATTTTAGGTATATTGCTATATTACATTTACTTGTTAGTGTTTATATCTATTCATCATATCGTTTTATTCCTTTTTAATTGCACAATTTAATGTCACCCAACCTCTATTGTAGCGACACTATTATAACACAAAATCAGTAACAAACATATTTTTTATATTAATGGGTTCAATTCACAGTCCTTAATAAAATCTAAAACCAACATGGTTCTGTCGGGATGACGTAATGTTGAGTACTTGATGGCACTTGATGAATATGTCTGTGGTTTGAAAATCAATAGTACTCTGTTATAATATGTTTGACCTTAATTAACGTATTGCAGTCCTCGTACAGGGAGCTTCATATTTAGAAACATGGGAGTTAATTCCGTGTGACTAATTCGGATATTAACACCTGTTGATGTCTGCTGAATATTTTAAATAATTATGTATAAGATTTGGTAGTCTTCACTTCTCTTAATTTGTTGTTATAGTTGTCTTCTATTCAGTTGATTTTCCAATACTGTATAAATTCGTTCTCTTATTACGTGATAACACAAGGATGTGGAATTGGGATGACAGGGTACAAAGGACTTTGTCAACTTCCTTACTGTCGTTTCCTATTACGCCTTAATGAGACGGTATCCACACCAGGGTAATGTTTCTGTTTTCTTGAGTAGTTCTGGATATATTGACTACTGAATTGTTCCATGATATATTTTGAATCGAGAGTGGGGCGCTTATTGAGTTACAGTAAATTATATGTTGCTTTATTTTCACTGAATTGTATATAATCTTGAGGCCTTTTTATTACAAATAGTTCATTGGGGAAAAGTGTGTAAGGATCTGGTTGTTTGTATAATAATAGCACATCCATTTCCGTGACGTGGTCAAGAACCATCCTGAAGATTTCGGCACAATCAGATTGACAAGCATTTAAATCCTTAAAGAGTTTTGGTACATTATTTTCTCTACTTGGTTTTTGTAATATTCAATCATTTCAAAATTAATATGTGGAGTTTTGAGTTTCCTTTATGGCATTTCATTTACTATTAATTTACTCATTATTTAACGTAATAATGTGTTCTTTAGTTGAATGAAACTAGGAATATTCTTTTGTAATTTCGATTCACATCTGTTGTCTTATATGATATTTCCGGTACTCTATTCAAGTCATGTGTAGAGATCGATTTAAACATATGATTGATTTAGCTGCATCCTTTTTATTTCAAATGATGGTTCATCTGCTTCACTCTGTAAGCTATGACCAAACTTGTTCTTTGGATTCCTATAATACTTTTTAATAATATCAAGTATTTTTAAATGAAAAGGTGTCGTTTTGTGTATGTTTTAGATAGAGGAGATGTTGGGGGACATTCAGTGGGCTTTTGCGTCTTTAGTGCGGTCCCTGGACTGGATGGACGAAGCCACTAAGGAGGCCACTAAGGAAAAAGCAGATGCGGTGAAAAAACTTATTGGTTTTCCGGAATGGATTTTGAATAAAGACCAAATGGAAGAATATTACGACGGGGTATGTTGCGTCTTGTAATATCTGTATTTTTACTGTAGTCTACTTGATCTATTCATCGATGTGAGACAGCGGAATCGAAGCCCCATACACGCGAAGTTAAAATACCTTTGCCTCGTGAACAACCAGATTTCCGAAAATATATTTTGTATAGAAAACAACACGCATAAGTAAATGTTAGTTTTTTTGATTTGTTTTTTTTTATCTGTTTACCTTGCACAGAAGTATATTCAATACCACGGCAGAGATTTGATGCAATGTTTAAGTGTTATGACTGCAACTGACTAAGTAATCTGCAATCTCTTGATTTTATACGCACCTGATTCAATTAGAGTAATAAAGTGACGATATTTAATAATATGAATGTATATAAAACAACGCCTGTCCGAAACAATGGGGGCGAGGTTTTTTTTCGGATGAACCTTGAATTCCAGAATCCAATCCATATTAAATAAAAAACACCGTATTGTCATTATTGCTCTAAACTTTTTAATAAATAAGCACCTTAGAAAAGATCCGCACTCTTCGGAGTAAGGTTTGAAACTGCAGGTAAATAGCCAATCCTCACTGACTTTAGAAGACTTGTTCGTTAGTCATTAGTACTGGATGTCCATTAACATATCTCGTATTTTCACCGATGACGGAGGAGGGGCGAGTGTCAAACCTTGTACGGAAATAACGTTATGCGTGAACATCTAATCTTGTATGGGGGGAGGCATTTCGATTGATGAGGATGTTGGTCGACCGGATAATTTTAAATTTATTACCCGACGATTTAAGTAGAGGATTTTCTCACAAGGAGAAATGGAAGAGCATTTATTGTAGTACGCGAATGTCTATATTTAGGATTTATAATAGAAGAGGAGGTTGAGAAAAACCAAAATATATGTTTTAGGGAAAAAAGAGAGCGCCTTGTCTGTAACTAAAGGATATTTATATAGGTAGATTAACAGGATTTTTAATGCAGCAGTGGAAGCACAAATATCATACGTGGGGGTTTGAACAAGGATACGAAATAATAGATTTCGTGCATAGGAGCTGTTCATAGAAGCAGTACCAAGACTACCATCAGTTTTAGTGAGAGAAATGCCACAAGAAATGCAAAGAACATTAAAATGCTGGCAGAAAATCATGAAAATGATGAGGAAAATGTGTTAAGAGAGTATTTGAAATATAAATGGGAAGGAATGGATAGTAGCTTACAAGTAAACGGTTTAGGAGATTTATAGAAGTTAAGGGTGAATAATATCAAGGGACTTTGGAAGGAAGTAAGGAAACGTTTTAAAGATACAGAGATTCAAAAGTTGATTTAATTTAAGAGGAAAGGTTTCATCAACTTTACACAGATTAAAGACTCAAAATTGGGAGAGAGAAAGATATATAGATACAGTTAGTAAAGAAGAGAGAGAGAATAAGAGTAGGTCAATGGATGTTGGAAGGATTAAGAAATGGTGTTGACAAGGTATATGTCCCTAATGTGGGGGTTAAAGGAGACATATACTATTTGAGTGTAAAGAAACGAAGAACTGGAGAGAGAACTTTATTGAGAAAAATGAAGAAACGTCGACAAAAGAGCTGCTATAAAGTTGTTCCAAAAGGATTATAAGAAATTGGGCATTTTTATAGCTTAAAATGTAAGTGGGTAGAAAAATCACGAAAGAGATCGGAAGACCTGGAGCAATTGCTCAAAATAGTGTCTGAACTGTGGGGGGTAATAATAACTATGCATTCTCTATGTAGGTGAAGTAGAAGAGTGGAATAATAAATGTAAACTTTTTATTTGTGTTTATAATTTAGTTTTTGTATTAACCTTAAAGATATTTATTATAGTAGAATTCTAGTCTTCTGAACAGCCCAAGATAACAGTTCAGTTTGAAAGAAATTGTGATTAAACAAAGGCACAAAGAGGAAGGCCAAGATTGAAGACATTTGACATGTGTAGAGAAGCGTGATGATTTATATTTATTATGTGAAAATGGTAGCCGTTAGCACTTAAGGCATGCCTGCACACCCCTCTCCATGTTACAGAAGATATTAAACTCAGCTTCAATTTCCTGCAGCATGTTTTCTTGCAGTTCAACGGGAATCCATGGTTTCTTACGTCACATTTTCCCTTTCTGAAAGACCCCTAGGAAGAAATCTGTTAGAACAAGTTTAATTGTTTAGAAATGACATGATCTTCATAGAGGAAAGAAATAATTTGAACTATATTACTTTGGAGACAGGTGAACATTATCATGCGCAAAATAGCTATTAGAAAATTCAAAGTCTTTCAATTTATTTCACAAACTCATCAAATTTCCATATTTATCGTCGTATGGAAGAAACGCCTTGACGGAACACGCCAATTCCAAAAAGTTTCATCATAAAGGGGTGTCTCAGGTATGCATAATGAAAATTCTCACCTATCCAAACGTCGGTAGGCAGGAACTTGATGAATACATTTAGGTGAAACCACATCTTGTTGCTGAACCACGTGTAATCCTGTGTTTCCGGATGTACCTGAATTTCTTATGTTTACTAGAAAGACTCGACTTTTGCACAACAGTATGAGCTATTTCTTTTTATAGCTGCCTAGGTGTGGAAATCCCATACCCTGCACGCAAGGACATATGTGGGAGACCTTAGTTTATTTTCCACCCCATGCATCTGGCATTATGCACATCCTATTTCGAGGGAGATTTTAAAATATTCCTGCGTCTTCTGCGTTTCCATTCTTGAACACTCTCGGTCTCCAGGACTTTTTTGAAAAGAAGACGATCTGAAGTATTAATATCTACTTAACTTTTCTAAAATCGCCTTCAAACTTTACCTACAGAATTTGTTAATACACAGTTATTGCATATTAGCATTTGGTATTCAATATTGAATTATAAATACACTATTATAGAAATAACGCAAGCGTTACAAAGAGAACTAAAATGTTTAAACTTGTACCGAGAATGAAACGCACGTGGCGCAGATGGCTCTGGGTCATAAAGTGACTGGTATTAGAGTATCGCAAGCGGAGAGCAGAGTTACACTGTACCCTGATTCCCTATGCAGGGAGTTTGGGTACACTATAGGACCTTCACGGTAAGATTAGAGTCTTGTTTATCACTCCGATTGTTTCAGTTGCATTGCTGTAGGAAGTGTGTGTTAGTCTTTTACTGTGCATTGTGGAGAATGAGATAGAACAAAGCATATTATTTTCTTTATGGTTGTTATGTGTGAAAGATATCATACTAGTATTTCAGGAGAGAATTTCGTGCTAAATTTCCAGGAATAATACCAGTTTGAGAAGAGCAATTTTCGGATTAGTGTATCAAAACAAACAGAGAAGAAGCTTGGTGAAATAGATTATCGATTAGAAACTTCTCCTCAAAATTGTTTACAGCATGATGGTTTATCTCTCAATAGTGCGTATAAAGCCACTCAGCTACTGCATCTTTAACTATACAAAATTACTGCTGAACCTGAAATAAAGCCCGTTGAGGCACTGAAACAAAATATCCACGAAGAACTTTGCAATATTCGGAAGAATGAATCAGCAAGTGTGTCAAAATTAAGTTACAACATTAATTACTCATTACTACTAATAAATAGCGAAATAAAGGGGGAGCACTATGAATTCCATTCGCACGACATGTTTCCTTCGGCACATGATAAGGGTTTTACGTTTGTATACAAAATTAACTTTTGATTGCGTAGGTGAATGAGAACCCTGATCTCCTCGGAATTCAAGAGTTTGGAAGTTATTTATTTTCAGTTAACTAAACGCCCCTAGGAAAAGCTGCGAAGAAGGACATTCCAGATTTGGAACCTGTAGTGTATTAACATTAAACATGTAAAAGAAAACATTAACAAATAATATACTGAATATTTTATAAAAGCAGGGGCATACATATCTTTTAATACATTTAGGATCCTGCGCCCTACAACAAATACAGAAGACAATAGTGAGTTCTCTAGCCTAAGATCATGAGTAAAATAGCAAAAGAGTGAAAGACATACTATGATGGATTTCAACTATAGGTACGTCATGTTAAGCGAAACATTTAGTCGCTGAGGGCATCAAAGGGAAACCTTAACGAAGCTGAAACACAAGTTTCATACATTGTCATAAATCTCCCCCCTCTCTCTCTCTGCCAGTATTGCCTAAGGATGCAAGGATGCATTGTTGTAGCAATTAAAACTTAGACAGTGTCCTCTGATGCGGCAATAGCTTGTGCATTGGGTTTCATAAGAGATGAGATAAAAACAGCAATAGGACAGAAAATGAATGGTTTGATAGAAGACCTCTTCTTTGCTCTTCTATGGCTTTAGTTCGTAGTTCCTCAAATAGATGCAGAAATAAAAACAAAGCTCTTGAAACCTTCCTTTTTATTTTTGCAAATACAGAAGCGGAGAATGTGTACATTTTGTTTGTTTTTATAATAAAAGCGATTACTATTTTAGTACATTTGACTCTCATCTCAAGCAATTTAGCGCTGATCACTCTCAAAATTAAACAGGGGCAAATATTTATGCAAGTGCATCACAAAGTAAAAATTCACATTTGTTTAATAATCCAAATTATATGTTACCACAAGTTTACAAACTGCTGGGCATTCAACTAAGTGATGCTTGGCATTTTTGAGTTTAAATGCCTGAAAATTGTAATCAAAATTATACCATAGTTTTATACAAGTCTATGAAGATTATGACCCGGATGGACGGATCTCTTCATGAAAGAATGTGGAGAGACATAAAACGGCAACTTGATAGCAAATATAACTGTGAATAGTGTAGAGAAAAATACAAATAATAATATTATTGGAAAATACGTTCCTTTGTAATAGAGCGGAATGTATACTTACAGTATTTAGAGGACAAATTCAGAAGTTCTGAAACCATTACGCGGACTAGCTCATTGCGTGAAATATTTCAAGAGCTCTCCCATTGTAAGAGGCACCGCCACGGGTGCCCGGGGTCGTTAAGGCATGGACTCGTGAGCGGGAGGTCTGGGGTTCGAATTCCGCCAGGACCGTCCTGCCTGACCTAGTTTTTTTCCAGGTTTACCTCAATCCTCATAAATGGCAAATGCCGGGGAGGAACCCTAAACTTAGGCCTGGAAAAAATACCCTTTCCCTTTCATTTCATCTCATGAATCATCAGTGTCCAACGCTTGTGGTGCCTTAGCAGTAAAAAGGGGCGTTAAACACCAAGGAAAAAAAATTGTAAGAGGCCTTTGTCCTTAATCGAACACCTAGGGTTGATATAATAATAATAATAATAATAATAATAATAATAATAATAATAATAATAATAATGATAATGATGATGATAATAATAATTTCGTAAAATATTTTATACATTATCTACTCTTAAGCTCTCAAAATTGGTAATGAATTTTGCACTGAAAGAAGGACATAAGCTCTACAAATTTATATACTCGAAAATACTTATTTACACAATGTCATGTTATACGGCTAGGAGGCAGTAAATGGAGGAATATTATGTTACAAAAATCATTTGAAATAAAGAGGATTATAAAAATCTTACAATGAATTATCACATTAAATGGATACCCTCTCATTCTGGAATAGTGGGGAATCAAATACCAGACATACTTGCCAAAAAGCACAAAAGTCCACCAGTCAATGTGAAGCTGTATAAAAGCACCACATGAAAAAGTAAGAATTCAGATCAGTAAAAGTCTACACTACACAGACAAACATGAAGAAAATCACTCAGAACAAACCCAGAAAACATATTCACAACAAAAAAGCGACAATCTAAATGCCCATTTACTCAAGAGGGCTATTTGCACATCTACTGAAGGCACAATCTGCAAAGATCCAAACATCAGCTCATGGTATGCCAGAAGTTAATACAGTACTCTTCACAATACCTGGGCTGTTCGGTAAATAATGATCATATATCTTTTGACAGCAGAACTTTATTCATCCTCGTGATTTTTATGATCTTTCTGGAAATATTCGTTGGATAACTTCTGCCAATCTTCAAATACATGATGGAGTGTATTTTTGACAGTCCTTCAGAGTTGCCTCCGCAGCCTTCACCACAGCTTCTGGTGATGGAAAATGCCTCCCACAGAAACTTTCTTCTATTTGGGGTGTAGGAAAAAGTCACACGCGAAAAATCGAACTATAGGAAGGACGAGGGACACACTTCGCGTTGATTTTGTTTTGCATATTCAGCAACAACATTTATGATGTGCGACTATGCATCATCGTCCTGAAGCGTCCAGCTTGCTGCAATGAAATGACACTTTTTGCAAGTGCGTCATATGGTCTTACAGAGTTTTCAGGTCATCTCTAAGTATTGTCTAGTTACAGTTGTGTGCACGTACGACACGCTGGTAAATATATCGAAAAATGAGACGACTATGACTTTCCCAGTAGAAGCAACCACTTTTGGAGGGAGGGTAATGAGGGAGATTTTCATACAAGCCTTTGCTGTTTGCTCTCAGGATCGAACTTACGTACCCAAGTTTTATCAGCAGTGATTACCTTTGAAAGAAACCGGCATCTTCCTGTAACATCATCTTCAACTGCATGCAATCCTTTTGTTCGGGAATCAGCACTCTTTGAACTCACAGTACACAAACACGTCTCATGTGCAACTTTTCATTACCAATGTATTGTTGACACTCAGTAAAAATTTCTTCAAACACTTTTGCAATTATTCTTAGTGTTATTCGACGTTCCTGTCTAACAGTGACAGCAGCAGTGTTTTCTTCTGTTAGAGCACAAACTGGAGCATGGGTCCACCCTCCTATAAATTGATTGCTCCCCCTTCTTTAAACATTTTAAACTATTGGAAAAAATAAGCTCTCCATATGCCTCCTGCAACAATGCAAGGGCCTCAGATGAATATTTTTTGAGACAAAAACAGCTAAGCAGTATATTGTCCGTTGTGTTTTCACTTTCATTTAGCTGTAGGCGGAACTGAATCTGACCCAACTTGCGCACATCTCACAGGCGTTACCCGGAAGTGACAACAATGAAACTAGTACTATAAATGCATTGCGCATTAAGCCAACAAAATATTGTGAAGTTAAACATTAGCGCGAAAAATTATGGCAGTACAAATTATAATTCTTTATTGAACAGCCGTCGTAACAATATTTCAACGCTGATCTGCAAGAAAACTAAGACAACATTATGATGAAATGGCAACATTAAGAATGACCATGACATCTTCGGACAAGACTATGAAGAAACTGCAAGTCTATACACACTGTTCCCAACATTTCGGCACACGTACAACTTTATAACTTTATTGCAGTCAACATTGTGAAGAATTGTCTGTTTAGTGAAAGTTAAACCCAATAAGCTTCAACTACTGCAGGCTATCAGGGCTAATGATTTCTGCCCTGGAATCCAGAAGAAGTTTAAAACTGGAATCACTAATATTTAGGACCGAAGTAACTTTTCATGTGTGCCAGGAAGATACTTCGATAAAGTATGTGAATTTGGGGGGAAGGGGTTGAAAAACTGCGCAGTGCAGTTAATAGGTGATTTCACCTATCAACAAGGGACTTTTGCTTAATTTTCATCTCGAATACTTTGGCACCTTGATGAAAACTTGTCACAACGTTGAATAGGACGACGTGATGTCTACTCCATGTGCTTTTACTTGTAAGAATCCATGAAATATGAGGTCTTTATTAAATAATATATGTATATTTTCCAAAATTAGCAGTACACTTTGCATTTTCTTTTAGGGAAATAAAATATACCTTTAATACATCAGAATTTTAATATGAATCACTGGTAAGATACTGTGTACAGTATTAAGTACAGTCTTCAGGGTTTCAAATAATATTATTTCTTGAATTTTATGTGTTTGATAGTAACTTAATAACACTAAGTTCTGAGAACCAGATTTTTGAAAAAAAAAAAAAAAACAGAAATTTTAAACATAATAGTGGATAAAAACACGTTCGGTGTTGGTGCAGTGCCTTGAGGGATTCGAATAATATTATTTCTTGAATGTTATATATTTGTTAGTAATTTAGTTATTAAATTCTAAGAAACCAGCGTTAAGGAAAAACGAACAGAAAGTGGATAAAAATAGCACAAGTATGATACAATCTATAATGTAATGTCGAGTATCAGTGACGGAGGTATGGCCTGTCAAGAACTGCAAAGAAACCATTTCTATTATTATAAACCATAGCGCTTAGAAAAACGCCGCATGACGTGTTCAAACCGTATTTTTCAGTCAGTTGAAAACTAGCTCAGAAAGCGGTAACTTCAGATGGTTCGAAGATTGGAGAGGAAACATTCTATAGTGTAATGCTGTACAATGTGTTCTAAGGATAAAATTAACCATTTCATTGAAGTTTACCGTTAGCATTCAATACTACATTATATAAAATAATTATAAATGCGGAAGTAAGAAAGATGCGGTTTGAGAAATGTATTTGAGAATTTACATATTGGAAATGGAATGTGAAATTATTGTATGTTGAGCAGTTTAACAAGACAATAAAGGCCGTTGAAATCTGGCAAATGAGCAGATGAAATTAAAAATATTTGGTATGAATAGAAATTGCTTCTACTTTGGAGGTTATGTTGAGTATAGTTTTTCCTCTTTACTGAAACTGTCTTTCCTAATGATATTTTAACCAACAATTTCAATTAATTTTTCCATTGTTACAGCTTTTCAGTCTGTGGTGCATAATCATATAAACTATGAGAAAGAGGTCATATTTCATTTCGAAAACATCTAAAATTCGCCATCCCATGCTTGAAAAATCAGTACGTATGATTAAATTTAAGCGTGGGTAGTGAATGTATTGAAGTAGGCTCGAAACTCAAGGAACAGATATAGTTCTTGCCCAATGTGAACGCTTGAAGTACCAAAGCTCGAAAATTCATAGCAAAGCTCGAACTAATTCCAGCTAATTTTTCACCAGTTATGAAATTTTATTTTAATGCGTATCAGTCTTTAGACACATCGAAATAGTTCATTCGCGAGAAACAGTATGAACGTTGCATTCGCGCATTCATGTCCAAGCAAAGGCCGGCAGTGTAGAGGTACGGTAGCTGCTGGTTTCACACAATCAACGTTAGTACGTCTCTTCGGGGGATTGTACACATCACCCGCCAGCATCCTTCTGGTATGCTCTTTGCGTCGCTGTAAATGAGTTTGCTGTCTAGCAAAAAACAATCAACAGCACTGTAGATAATGCGCGCTGCAGTTTCACAATAATTAAGAAAACGATATCGAGACAGCTCTAAAGAGTTGCTGAGATAGGAAGAAGCTTCTATCAAAATTGAGTTTTAGGTGTTATTATTGTTCAGTTTATTTCATATATAAATTCAGTTTTACCTACAGATAATACATTTTAGACATTGAAAACTTATTTACTGCATTTACTTTATATTGCACTTTTCAAAGTCTTACAATTCAAATACGAAAGAATTACTAGATGACATAACATGGCTGGTCAGCAGTTTTTGTTCATGCTACTTTCTTCATTTCGCCACAAATTAACGTTTTTGTTTTGTATTAATCGTAGTTTTAAACCAGAACTTCACCGTAGTGTAACGGTAGCATTCGTACTTCCTACATAGCGGGCCTATGTTCGATTCCCGATTTTATCAATTTTCTTGTAAGTTTTTTTCAGGGCTTCCCTCAGGTGTTAAGGTGAATACTTAAAGAAATTTAGGCCACTAGGTCCCCTGTGCTCATTTGGCGAACTTATCATCATTCATACCCCCGGTAACCAACCTTGGGGTAACATAACCGTCCCCAGGTATCCCGACCTCAGAAGTCCGCTACACTCGCAAGGCTGGAGGAGCACCCAGTAGTCAGAATAGACAGTGGTGGAATTAAAACGTTTCTTTAATCCGAGTGCAATATTGCGACATTATCTGACAATGCGGGACTGGGTTATTTCATTCTCTTTTATTCCTCTAAAGTTAAATAAACGTATTTCCCTTAACTTAGTCTTATTTAATAGTTGCGTAAAATATAAATGTTTAATTTACTTCACCGATATTGCAATTAAAATTTCTTGTACCCGTTTTATATTTACTTCAATTTCGTATAAGTAAAGTTTAAGCACTAAATATTTTTAGACGTGTGTTACTTTTTAAGGTATTTATATTAAACGTTGAAACCTTCAGTACAAATACACGAAATAGCTACTTTAAGAAGTAAATACTAGTATCAAACATAAACACAATTCGCGTAATGCAATTGGCGCAACGCAATCGCGACCGCTTCCAGACATTTAGTGCGCAACAAAATGGCCAGTAAATTTCTCCTTCAACGCGAACCTCTCATCCTTAGCACTTACCTGCATAATAGCGCCATTACAGAAGGTACCAGAGAAAGACGCGCTACCAGAAGTCTCGGTTTTTCAAAGCATTTTGTACAACTCTATTGAACGATCGAAGAACCTTTTTAATTCCCTCAACCAGATGTCTTTTTGGTTCAAAGGATGGCATCTATACGCCTTCCAACCGGCATATATGAGTATATTTATATAGAGCTAGTAAAAGATAAACTCTTGTTCTTAAAATTATGAAAGAATTATATAGTTTGGTAAGTTACGTTTTAAACATTAAATACGAATGAGCGTTTTTATAATTATTATTGCAAAAAAATTTTTTAATCGTGTAAACTTCACAACAGAACTTTAGTTATTACTACTAATATTTTCATTTGAAAAGCTAAAATTCTATGATAATATTAATTAAGTTACCTTGGTAAATTTTGCTGTTAAACTTTCTTAAGAAAGCTCCATTTTAACCCTTTTCCATGTTGTATATTTTCTCTGAAACTTAACAGAATCTCTGAATATTTTTAATGGTGAAATGCGCAAAAACTTCGAAGCATGAAACCCCGATTGTTCAAAAGCAGGTCAAATCCAGGATCCTTTGACATTAGATGAATATAAATGGAAGCCAAGAAGATACAACCTGACTGTTGTTTGCTTGCAGTGTTTTGTTAGTATGCAGTTCACAATGGTACTGTATTGTTCAAATGCACATTGATCCAGTGTACCTATTCCCAAGTTACACAAAGCACATATTGGAGTTGCATTGAAATGGGGCATCTTGTTGTTTTCTCTGCTTGCATACATTTGGGGCTGATTTACAATGGAACAAGTTTATGCAACGCGTTTTCCTGCGTTGAATTAACACATTTGAAACTAGATTACAAGAGGTATTCATGTTCTATCAATAACTGGAAGATGTGTGTAGCACGGAAAATAAACGCTGGGCTTCTCTTTTATTTAGCTATACAATATTAACGAAGTCTTTTTACCTTTTAAACGTAATCATCTCGGAATATTTGCTTCTCAATTGCATTTTAACCGGTAAATGCGTTTTAAACTGATGCAGATATTTCAGTTATACAATAACAAGTGCTAATGTTGAGAACTACGTCACAAACGAATGTGCTAATCATAATCAGAATCATAATCAAGATTTTACGAAATCAACGTTTTACGAAATTCTGACATTATAAATTTATAATAATTGTTATTACTTTTTCATAGAATTCTGTTATACGTAATGAATAATGCTGTTGTAGCAACCATTTCTAACTCGTCTTCTTTTTCAATGGAGCTACAACCCGAAATCGGACCACGACCTGCCGCAGCGACCTCTGCCTCTTCTACTTCCGTCTTACGACTTCATTGATAAAGGGCAGTGTTGCAGGTTGGCATGTGATCAGTATTCCGGCACCCTCGGTCGCCTATCACTTTGCTTTATAGATATAAGAACGCCACTTCTTAATCATAATTTATGGAGACGTTTCGATAGAAAAGCGAGCAACATCTAGAGAGGGTGTCCTACATAATAAAGGTTGGGGAAAGAACATTACATGCTATGGATGTCTCTGTGGGCTTTAAGAGTAAAAATAAAAATCGACGATAGATTACATTGGCCGAACAAAGAAAAGAACCAAAGGATCTTCACAGAATATCAACGCTGCAATAACGTGCAATATCAAGTCTGGAGATTTAAAAGAACAAAATGATAGTATGATATATAAAATATAATTAGTACAAGTGCAAAACCTATATTAAATAAAGAAGACATTTTAAGAGATATTTGCTTGTGTATCATGAATACATTTAATAAACATAAAAATAGACAAAATAATATGAGCAGCAGAGGCACAATCAATTTAATTTTGTCAAAAAGAAAATAAATCACCAATGGTTACAAACAAAATCCAAATAAAACCAAGAATAAACGAAAAACTAATTGAATGCTACATTAACAGTACTACTGAGAACCAATATTATAGAATAAATTGGCAATAAAGAGATTTTCTAATCAGTAGCAGACTATTTTATAGAAAATATTGGAGTTTTCATGGTTTTGTCGTCCGTTTCACGGCTGTCAGGGTAAAGACAACGCTCCGACTTTAGGAGAATCAATGAACCGGTTAATAGCACGGGTTTTTTTTTTCGCTATTTAGCAAATGAACATTCATTTTAAAAGCGTTGTATAATTATAGATTACAGAACATAATAGATTCAACTGAGAGAAAAATATAGGAAATTTTTCCACAAAATGCGTATTTTCTTTACTGGCTCTGTAAAAATCTTCAATTCTGCACATAAACAGATATTATAGACATTTATTAGTTTATTGAGGCATTTAATTCAGATTATCAGGCTCAAAAATATATATTACAACATCGTAAGGCTAGAAACTATAATTGACTTAGGAGCCAAAAAATGTTGCAGTTCATCTCGCATAGTGTTCAAATTATACACTGATGATGTATATTTGGAAGATACAGCTGAATTCCTAATACTTAAAAATGAAAAATAATATAAAATGTTTACTATAATCTCTTATTTAAGAAAATGAAAGATCATCTACAAGGCAACTTCGATAAGCTTAATAAGACCGTTAAAAATTAAATTTTTTAAATTTCTGCAATAAAAGTCAAAGTAATGGCTTTTTCCTGGGTAAAATAATGCAAAATAACCAATTAACTGAATCTGTTAACACACTGTTTTCTTGGATGTCACATATGTCATGGTGAAGTAGGCCACTAATAAATAAAAACTGGTTTATATGAAATCGAAAATTACGTCCTAACTTCAGATGGGGGGGGGGAAGCTGATGGGCATAACAAGGAGAGATAAAATTCTAAATAATTAAATAAGAACTGTATTAAATGTTACTAATAATCTACTACAACATGTTAAAAGAGTGGATAATGTCAAATGACCCCGATAAATATTAAATTACACCTTCCCTTCAGGAAAAGAGAGTTTGGAGCGCCCAAAGAGAAAATGACAGTACACTAGCGTGAACTTGAACTTTAACCTTAACTTAGAAGACACTTTGAATGCCTCTTAGATGAATCAGTTTTGGGGAAAGTAAAGAGCTTTGTAGGACAATGCCGTCAAAAGGATAGCTCGTCATTATTCATCCTTGTCGTAATTGTTTTCTTAGGCTGTAAACCTACATGCGTGTAGTATTTTTAACGAAAATGCTTGTACTCATGTGCTTTTCGCTATTTCGCCAATACTTAACATTATACAGAGCAGTATTTACTCTTCGCACTACGGCAGCTTCTTCCCCGCACGTATAATAGCGGTGGCTGGCGCGCGCGCCAAAAATAAGCTTTGTTGATGAAAAAAATATTATCGAATCAATTTCTTCGCTACTAACACTATTGAAAAAAAATACAATTATAAAATTAAGCCTGCTGGCATAATGAATCTGTTGTAATTCTTTAGTACAGAGATTCTGTATATAGTTTAATTTAAAAAAAATACCTAATATCTACTCTTGTTGAGTTCTTTGATATTCCTATGTCTTGTGATAAACACCTGAGAGACTTCTGTGGGGTGTATTCTAACCTCTCGCCCGTCTTATTTAATTTTTCTTTATGAACATACTCGTAACATCGTTATTGTCAAAAGAACCCGTGGCATACAAGTCTTTATGGTTCTGCTAATTAGGACTGGCTATCAGCAAATTTATTTTTCTTTAACTAAACTATTTTTATTATACGTTACCTATACACTATTTAACTAAACACACAATACAACCGAGCTACTAATATATTCCCTTATGCATGCAATATGCTACGTGAGAGACCGGGCAACTGTAAATGCGCTGATTCTCTGTTTTTAACCGCACACTCGGCTATGCATATACAAGCATGTGATAGACGGGAAGGCTGTTAAAAATGTACCTGCGAAGTACCAAAACTGCTCTGTAATTAATATTTTAGATGAGGTTCTTAAGAGATTCTCTCTTTCCATTGCTACCATTCAAGTGATCCATTATTTTAAACACGTAATAATTAGCATATTTCTACTATTATTTAATTTATGAATGATTGCTAATGTGTAGATGTATGAAATAGATGTCTGCGACAAGATTAATCCATAATTTATGTACAATACACAATGAGTTAACTTCCTTACCAACCTTGGCTACATTATTTTATAAAGTCACATAAGTAAATGTAGAAAATATTAGCCAAAATCGGTTTTAATAAGACAGAAAACTCATACATATTTCTTTTTGGAGTAAAGTATGGCAACTTACATTATCCTTAAGTGTTCTATGTGGTTTATTGCAGCTAGAAGTCTCCGAAACAGAGTATCTGTGGAACTTGTTACGGCTGCTGCAGTTGGCAATGAACGGCTCTCTGGCCAACCTGCGGATCGAGAACCCTGATAGTGAGTAAGTAAACTATATTATATATTAGTACTTTACAAAATCTGCAAGAGAAAATCTAAAATAAAATACTTTTTGATACCATATTTTTTAGTCCTTTCATTTAATGTCCTTAAGAATGCTGTTAATTTTTTAAGTATAAACTTCTAGAAGAATCTTGTAACAATCTATGTGTGCTAGTTGCAGAAGAAGTATAGCATTGAAACATTTTAATTTCAAGTGTCTGTAGTTTGGAAACAGCTTGTACGCAATGCGTTTTTAAGTTTTCCTTAAGATTGTATAACAGCATTAGTCCAGCATTACATGTCAAAGTTGGGATTTAGCTAATACACTTTTTTCTTGCAAAAGAGATGATTATCTTCTACTGAAACAACGCGCTTTGGAAGCTTTTTACTTAACGACCTTGCAACCTCATTTAGCCTTTGGCGTTTAGTAGCTTTCAGCTAGATACTGGAAGCATCAAAGCAGCATTAATAAAAATGAAACTACGGTCACCTGTTTTTAAATTAGCACGAATGAAACCATGCGATCTGCGGAAGTGATACGAGCTACTGCGTGAGATTATCGATGCGCATTTGTTAAAAACAAGACGAGTTTAAAACAAAGGGAACTAACATTCATCAAATGGAATTCAGTTACATTCTTCGCTCTGACTTAGAAACATTGTCCATTTTCTTTGTGTGCTTTTTTCTGAGATAATTAATGCCATCTGCCATTTGAAAATTGTTCAAGGAATGAAAACGAAGCACTTAATCTCTGTGATTTCCGCTCCTTTGTTTCTGCAGTAAAATGCATTATCCGTTTGGAGAAGAACATAAGACTTAAATAAAACTTTTCCCAAATGTGTTATGTATAAGCATGAGGGAGAGTTGATTAAGAAATATTTTTATTAATAATTTGATATTATAAGCAAATTAACATCAACCAAAGCCAGCAATGTATGCGAATGCGAATAAACAAGGTTCTAGTTCGGAAGGAAAAAGAAAAACATTATGCGCGAATATTGATAATATTATTGCTTATAAATAGCAAATTCAGTGATGCATGGAAAATTACAAAAATATGAGAAAATTAATGACAAAGTGTATCAGTTAATGCACCAAAATTAATATTACATATTATGCAGAATCACTGCAAAAACGTGGACAACAACATTTAACAAGAAATAGAATAGTGTTAGAGGAAACAGAGTTAACAATTGTAATATCAAACCAGGATGTTGAAAGAGCATTCAAAAGCAGCAACGACTCCAGTCAGCATAAAGTCGGAGAGCATAACTTTATACTGTTACTGCTGAATAGATATCGCAAAGTTCTACAATCTTAATTATAATAAAAATGAACAAAATCCAGGTTTTCATGGCAGCAATTTTATCAACAGCCTTTTGATTAAGGTCTGGAATCTGCAGGATCAAATCTCCCTACAGAAAGCGTTGTATACTTTCTATGAAATCATACTTCAACTCAAATCAATACTAGAGCATCCAGTTTTTTTATTTCAAAGCTCTCTATCGATAGTCTGAAAGAAAAAGGTTTAGAATGTAAACTTTGTAGAGCGATAATTTTCTTTAGGAAATTAAAACAACGACTACACGAATTCACATGAAACTTCACAAACCTGCCATTCAGCCAAAGCTTGTTAGTATCACCGTTGGAAAGTTTCTGAATAGAAGTATTGTTACTGCAAATGTTATATTCTTTGATTCTGAAATAATTAAAGAACTACTGGTTTTTATATTTAATATTGAAATTAAATAAAGTACTACGTAAAATGCAAACTACAACAGGTCTGCACCTATCAGGCGCAGGCCATTTTAGGTTGACCTTCTCACGATTACAGAAATTTTAATACAATGATGATGCTATGCTAATCCTTTATCTAAATTCTAAATATCAAAATAAAGTACAAAATTTCCACCCTGATTGCAAAAGCACAATATTTCAATTACTATACCATTATTTATCGGCTAGCTACAGTCTCTACAAACAACTAATTCGGTTATTTCTCAAACATTTATAATGAAATTTGAAATTTATAAAGCGCTAAGAATGATTCAAAAACAAACTAAAACGGGGCCTACATCTATCTTAAGATGTGAACTCTTACAATCACAATTGTTGAAACAATAATACATTTATACTAACACCTTTATCTACATTCTAGCTAATTAAACAAAGTACAAACTTTCCACATTGATTGTGTCAGTTTCCAGTTCCCGGTTCATCAGCAGATATTTAATATATATCTGTATTACCGTGTTGCCATTAATGTACTGTTTCACTATTAATATTTTAAATATAACGGTTATAAGAAATGAAACTTTTTACGTTTTGGGGATAGCGCAAAACAGCAAATACCTATAGGTGTTGTCCCTGGTCTCTACAGCAAAATGATTTAACGTTCATGTACCTCATGTGAGGCGAAATTTCTGCATTAGCAAAAGTTCACAGTGCAGCTCCTAATTAGGCAATGAACAGATCGGTCGGTTTGTACACATTTTAACCTTTCTATATCTGTCATATGCTAAATACCGAGCAATCAATTATGCTTTCTACCGCGGCGCGGGGTTTTTCCTATGAGCATCCCCCCACTCGTTTGCCTCGCCGTGGAGGGGTAGCAAGCGTACTTGATTGCTTGTTGACCTTCTAACTGTAGCAGTCGTAGCGCAGCCATTCCCGGGTGTGTTTTGTGTTGTTCTTTTCTTAATTCAATAGTATAGATAAAGTGTATTATGACCGGCGTATTCACAACGGCACAGCGTGTCTTTATGTACGATTTATATGTATTTATTCAGTAGTAAACATAGGACCATTTTTTAAGCATACGTCGATTCACACTATCCGGGATCCTGATCAAGCATTTCCACAAGACAGGGTTATTAAATGGGTTTTGTAGTCACTCGGTTCCCCGATTTAACAGCCTGCGATTATTATCCCCAAGATAAATTTACAAATGCCGTGCAGAAGACGAACCGCACACTATACAAAAACTCAAAGATAATAAATAAACTAGAGCAAGTGATAAATAATGTCCTAAAGAGATGCCTAAAATGTGTGGAGAACGAAGGCGGGCGGTTTCAATACCTCTTCTGATAATTTGGCAAGTAATGAACTTCTACAATTTATTGTATGGTTAGTTTGTTTTATTATTTTACCCTCCTGCTAAGTATTGAGTCCCGGTTAGCGGCTACCCGACTAACGAGCCGCGTGCTCGCCAATAGGCAAAACACTCCGGGGAAAAACAAAACTGATCACGCTATATTATGTAATAAAATAAAATACAAAATATAGCTATATATAAGTGTGATGTTATAATTCGGTTTCAAGATTATCAAATTTTATTGTTCAGCATTTCAAAAAAATTAGACCTCTCACGATTCTTTCCCAGTGATACCACGCTTCTTATTAGAATCCAACTGCCTGCAACAAAATATCAAGACCAAATATGTGCTAATTTACTTGTATGTACTGCACAAATATCAGTAAATTGAATTGACAGGTGGAAACATAGTTTTGATTATCTTCTATATCATCCCTAAGGATGTACATTTCTCTTCAACTACTCCTGTAACTTTTCTCCCAAAAATGCTACATTTAGGCATGAGCTCAACGGCTGCCCAAATTCTTGATTATTTTCTTCTGAATAATTGTCAAATCTAGTTTTGTGATGACCCCTTTTGTCTAATTGAGATGTTCCAACTTTAAATTCTACTACAAATATCTCATTTTCTTCTTACTTGAAAGATATTCTGAAAATATTTTTATGCAATCATTGTTCTACACTGAGGTGGATATACACCTAACTTTCAAGCGTTACCGTAACCACTCCTCTGTGACCCATCGAGTCCAAGGCAATGTTCCACCTTCTCCAAATTTGAAGTTTCGCCAAGTATTTGCCAATAGCTCTTGAGAAAAATGCCAGGAGACCCATATGTAATTTCTGGATCTCATACTTCAGCATCCGAAAAGGATTTTCAGTAGGTGCCTAAAATGTAAATAACATGGAATTTTGTTTCTGTATATTCTGATATTAAAAACGCAACAATATTTATCAAAATTTAACAACTGGTGGAAATTCTGCGGTATTGTGGTTGTGATTTAATGTACGACATAGTTTTTATTGGTTACTAGGGTTAGTCGTGTGCCCTTACTGTCCGAGGACAACTGTAATGATAGCTCGAATTACCGTGGCTTGTGGAGGTAGTGGTGGGAGTTGGGAATGGTTAAAACCAGTTGCGTTGGTGATTATTGGGGAGGGGGCAGCTGTTTACTAGGATTAGAGGCAAAATCCAATGTATGTTTTCCTTATCGAGGTGCCATTCAATTGGTTTACTATTTTGAAACCACCCCTGCTCTCATGCAGTGTAAGTAGACCTTATAAATACACGTTTTGCAATGAATGATCGATAAGGATGTTCATGTAATGTTCATACAACTAAGACCAACTAAATTTACCCCATAGCGGAAAAAATGGCGGCCATAATCGCCCTACTATTACCAATAGCAAATAAAAAACCTTCATGCAAGATGACATTATTTATCATTAGAAAACATTTCGATGGTTTTTAGGAATGCGAATTTTTTACAAATAGTATTTCTCTTATGTAAATGAAATATAAATATTAAGATTATAAATTTTTCCACAGCCAAGCACAAATCTTTATAAAATACTCTAACTTCCAGATTACTGGGCACCTTAAAACCAAACATTATAGACGGGACAGCATCATATTTATCATCGTCTCTTTTAATGAAAAGGAATAGTCTTCTTTGGCAATAGTTATAAGCGGGCGTAGATGTCTTGTCTTAACTCTCACTTGCAAAGGAGTCAAAACATAATATCCTGCTCACACCATTCATTAAAACTTTCATTTCGTTTCAAACCCCGATTCATAGGTGTTATGGATCTTTCTTGTCATTGGTAAGAAAATTGCACAGGAAAACGTCCTGCCCAAGGATAAATTTTAGTACGAAACGTTTAATACGCACTGCAGTTTCATTATTAACTTCAAAAGTTGCATGATGTATGCTCTTTATGCATTACTACTTTAATTACTGTTATTTGGGAAATGTAAATATAGTATTATGCGGTGCACTGCCATAATTAAGACATACAAGAGCTACCCATGTTGTACTAACCACTTTCTATTATTGAAGATCCTAGTGTCATTTCACTAAACTAATATTAACTGAATAAAATAATTACAAGCTTCTGTTTATTTACTTCCAACTATAAACCACGTAACTGCAACGAACAAAATTAACAAATCCATGTAATCGACAGCATGGACCACAATTTCCACCATTTTATCTACTATCGACATCTACATTGGGGTCTGGTAAATGTGGTTGGTTTTAACACAAGCCATTTCACTTTACTATTGACTGAAACAACCAGGTCGATTGGTGGTGTTGAACTGCCCGTATACATCTCATTTCACAAAAGAGTATTGTAAACCGCCTCAGTGATCTAGTGATAGCGTCTAATGCGGAAGTGCTAAGTTCGATTCCCGGTAAGGTTTACTTTGGAGTTTTTCCTTACTGAGAAGGTGAATGTTGCATAGCTTTAAAGCGCCAAGAACTAGAGCTCATTCGCGCCATTTCATAACTACAGACTTACACCTAAAGTATTCACATGCAATCTACAGACGTCGCGAGAAGACCAATGCAATCAAAGCGACAATAAATAAAACATAAACAAGTATTTTCAATTTGTAGATAGGTACATCAGAGTTTAAGTTCTAACGCCGAGAACAACTGTTAATATTATTTTGTTTTGTTCACAACATTTCTCTCTCAGACTGAAAAGGAGGAGGGACAGATATGATGATTTACTATATGAAACACTAGAGAAACGTGAACGAGAAACCAAAAAATTACCCCAATAGTAGTTTTATAGATTCTTCTACTTATAATTTAACTTTAAACGACAATTTTTACTACATGTTTTAATTTGTTTTCAGATGGGTAACAGCACCCTCTGTTGTGAATGCGTACTACACTTTTGATACAAACGCCATCAGTAAGTATCACTTCATCCTTACCTTATTGTTGATTTAAACGTGATACTGCTTGCCTTCACCAACGTACCGAATTCCATGCCAGCAATTGTTAAGATTTGCAATGGTCGATAGGGATGTTTCAAAGTCGGTCATCCATCCAGGAAGCATTTTAACTACATGTAATATTAATCTTTGAATGTTATATCGGCCATTCCGAGATGGCGGTAGTAGTTAATTTGGATGGAAAACAATAGAAAAGAAACAAAAATAAGAAAGAGGACGCCTATCTTCCTATAGAGATAAAAATTAAAAAAAAATCAGTAGAAATCACATTAAAATGAATACACAATAAGAAATAAAACTGAATAAGACCTATTTCTCTCTTTTTTTGTTGTTTTCAATTTTTTTTCTTTTCCGACATTCTTCCTTAAAACTGGAGAACAAAATAATCATATGCCGCGGTTTTTTCTGTTGATGCATTTTTTACCACCACCACTGTCCCTATATTGTAAGCTGTTTTTTTTCCCGTTGAAAATGATGTGAACAAAGAATATAATAACCAGACAAAATGTTTCTGGTACCGTAAAGTGAAGAAGTCTGTCAGGATGGAAGCTTTGAAGTAGTGCAATCAAAACAATATTAAATCAAATAAATATGTTAAATGTTAGACCTAAGTGAAAGAGGAATTTAAAAAAATATAATACATCCTATGTGAATATTTTCCTTATCCAGAGACTTTTAAATCTATAAAATTCAATTTAAATGTAGAAATCTGCTGATATTACCTTATTAAACTTTCATTACACTAAATAATACCTACTAATTTAAAGGTATTTACGATTTAGTATCATAATAGTACAGCTGCGAAACCAGATCTAAAATTTCTTACATATTTGGGTTTATGAAGGATTATGCTAACTCATTATGAGCTGACCCAATGAGTTGAATACCAAATAATTATAATTATTAAAACTGTCTTTCCTGAAGGTTTTACGAAAATTAGTTATAACTTTTGTAAATTTCCACAATTGATACGAAAACTTGAAAATGACATCGCTGTTCCAAAGCATTCGTGTAAGGATATCATGTGAAAATAATAATAATAATAATAATAATAATAATAATAATAATAATAAATACAGTGATTTACTTTTTATTGGTTATTAAATTGAGCTACATCTTTTAATTGCTGTACTTTTCGTAATGCAATCACAGTAACCGTGTGTGTTAATGAAATACAAATTAAAATGGATGACAATGCTCTCAAAAATGTGTTTTGAAGTTAAAATTTAACAACTTTTGCTATTTTCGCTTTGTACAGTAGCAACGAGAACGAGGTTTTTGTACACCAAAAGTTTCCCTGGAAACTGATGGAATCTATATTGTAAATGTAGAATTGCTTCCGGACCTCAATGTCATAGACCTGGGATTACAAAGCTCAACTGCCTGTTGTGTTGTGCAGAGTATTTCACATGGTCTGCGAGCTTAATTTCTCGGAAATGCTGCGCAACGTTTATTATATGTAGGGCATAAACATTATGTTAAAATTAATTGCACCCTATTTTTATACGAGAGTTGAAAAAGGGTTAAATACAACTTTATAATAAACTTAATGTTAGACGAAGCTTTCACGGCATATGTTACAAATTATAGCTTCTCGGGTGATCAGCCATGTCACTTCCATAAAGGTCAAGTTTTCGGCCATGGAGTGTACAATGGCCGAAAGCTGGACCTTTATTTAATTGACACGGCTGATCAACCGAGAAGCTATAATTTGAAACTTAATGTTACTAAGTGGACATTACAAGTGTCGTCTATAGCTGACGCTACAAACTTACTCGACACAGTTTGCCGGAGATTTGGTCAAACATTTGAGAGAAGAAAACGACTAACTACATTTGACCGCTTTCCAGTTGTCACCATGGAAGGAGCAGCAAGCAAACGGAGGTACTGTGAGTAAGGGGGAATTATGTCAAAGGGGAGAATATGTGGGCGGAGCCAATGCTACTCGCAATCACAGTATAATCCGCTTACTAAATACAATATAAATAAATGAAAAATTAATAAGATATCATTAAGATGAAAGAAGTAAACATGAACAAATATCAACCTAACTATAAAATATTTAGTTTAAGACAACATTTATTGTATTTTAAGTAGATTCGAAATGGTGTTAGAGGGTTAATTTAACTAATTTTGCGACCTTTTTACTACACAATCCCTACGCATGTTTTTATAATTTTACGTAAAATATTGAGGTCAATGAATTTTTCAGAATGTAAAACTTCAGAGCGTAAGACCTCCTCTCCTGGAGGGCAAAATTATCAGACATTTCAGATCAAAATAATGCTTTGGTTCCTTACAAGATGATGGAGTTGACGTAATAGAGGATAGCAGAAAGTTAAGTTAATCTTTTTATTCTGAAGTTTGTAAGAAATGTGTTTGTTTCTCTCATAAAAAATATTTTCAATGAACTTGTTAACTGTTTGAGAACACATTTATACTTTTGACAATAATCCCACATTTGGTGATTCAACGTGATTTCATTTTCCTTATTAGATCGATAATGGAAAAGAGTGCGGTTCAACTTTCTTCGCTCTATCATCAAACTTGCATTGGGTGTTCTGATAATCTGCAAGGAGATGTCTTGATTGCCATACTTTAATCTTAGATTAGACTAACAAAAGCAGTCATATAAAAAGGGTAAAATTATTTAATTTCATAATAAACATATTTTTATTGATAAATTCCCTTGTATTCAGTTATCTCAATTGTGTTAGCATAACTCAAAACAAATAATTATTAAATTGATTGCTAGCATCCACAAGCTTACTAGTGATTACCCTGGCCTGCATAACTAATTGGTCCTTGGTATAGGAACTTGTCTGTCATGCTGACAGTATCCAGGATTGACATTTTTAGCCGTTCAGTCAAAACTTACGTTATTTCATTTCGGTTTTCAATAAATACCGAGGGTGCCAAAAATGTATGTACACTTTCACAGTAGATATCTATTTAACATATTTCAAAGTTGGACCGAAAAACAACAGTAATGTGTAGTATGATGTTCTGTAAACAGACGTGACTCGCATACATTGCTACGTGACAGGTAAATCAACAAGGAACAAATGAAGCCAAGATTATCGTATGATGTTCTGTAAACAGATGTGACTCACATTACGTTATGCTAGCGTTGCTACAACAAAATGGAGCCAAGATTATCGTTTGAACAGCGGAAAACAATTTTGAAGTGGTATTGGAAAACCGAGAATGTTGTTGAAGTTCAAAGGCAATGGAGTTGGGTGTACGGAACAGAACCGCCGTTGGACTTCTACCTATGGGGAACTGTTAAGGATGTTGTATACCGTAGATAACCAGTTACACTTCGGGAGGAAATTGAAAAGATATGTGCTGCAATCCCTGAAGACACTTTCGCAAACGTTGCTAAATCAGTAGTTCAACGTACTCAGAAGTGTATCGACGCCGATGGTAGGCATTTTGAGCAACTGTTGTAACTGCAAAAGTCTAAGATGATTAGTTCTCATCATTTTCTGTTTGTGTGAATTCAGTTTTGTTATGTTAACACAATTTTTTTCTTTGCTTGAAGTGTGTATACATTTTTTGGCACCATCTGTATATTTAATGGATAAAATTGTATTTATAATACTTATTTTAGGCAGGTTTTTCTTTAAAAACAACAGTTTACTTAAGTTTCAATTAATAACATAAATGAAAGTACTTAGAAAATTTTGTCCAAAGCAGTGGAGTGTAACTAACCCTTAATTTCTCAATAGAATGCATACAACGCGTCATATTCCGTCCAGGTTAGAAAACGAGTACTTATTAATTCAAGGTGTACCTAAGGAAACATATTTATTGGTTGATCTTTGAACTAAACATACAATCTTATCACAGCATTTCGGTGCAATAGCTGCATAAAGTTGGAAAATAATTGCAAGAAATTTTACAAGGTATTTTAATTTGGCTAAGAAAGATACCTTAGAAATAGAGAAAATTCATATAATATTAAAAGTGGCAGAGGTTTTCAAATAAGCAAGCACTGGAATCCGTTACTGCCAATGTTTGCACCACAACTCTCTCTGCCCCTTCCACTTCTGACGGTTTTGTACTCTTGCCTCTCCAGACATTTTCAGTCACTGATGATGTCAATCGTACGCCAGCGAAAGCTTTTAAATTACTTTAAACCAACGACCACAGCAAAATAGTCCGACAATGATCAATTTCAATAATGCATTTTGTCCCTTTGGCCGTGGTTAATGAATTCTTATGCATTACTAAGAAACATTAATCAACTATACTCCTCATACTCCGGTATACTTATTGTAGGTGCAGTAGGTATATCAGAAAATAGAAAAATGCGCAAATAATTGGATACATCATACTAACAGAGGGGATTAAAATTAGATCTCCACAGCAGACATTAGAACATAAATCATCAGGAAAAAGAAATGTAGGGCGACCTCTAAAAAGATGGACAAATTTACTGTGAAGACAGAACAGGCACAATACCTGATCTTAGCTATCTGAAGGAAAGTTTATTCATAAGCCAATTGATGAACTGAGGGCTTCGTCACATGCACCGTGGCAGATATTCAAGAATACCAAATAAGTGCTGCTATATGCAGCATTGAAGAGCAGCTGTCATTTGTACAGGAACAAAATGGTGAACACATACATCTAAGATGAAGGAATGGCAATGGGTGGTGATGCAAAACTCCCATTTCTTGTGTAATAGGTCCGTGTCAGAAAGTTTCAGAGTGGGTAGAAAATAAATTATGAGCAATTAATGAGAAATCTTATTTTTGAAAAAATCTGTATATGATACTAACTTACGTGAACAATGAGAAAAGCGTTCCTGTAATTGGCGCTCTTCTTGAGATTCTGTACACTATCCATAAGTAACAAAACATCTCTCATTTTTAAGCCATCTGTAACGAACTGCAAAACTATAATTGTTATTAATATTTTAAAATCAGCTGCAATAATCCGCAGGGCTATTCAAAAAGAAGAAACAGATTTAATAATTTATTTCTTCCAAACTACAAAAGATAGAAATATAATTTCAACGTTTCTGGAAAGAGAAAAGTTCAATTTTTACTTTTTATGCATTCATTTTGGGCATCATGTGTTACACGATAAATATCAAAACGGTGGCTCATTTCTTGCCACACACAAACAGCTGGTCTCTAATTATCGAATTCACAGCTTCAACAATTCGATGTCGCAGACTTTCAAGAGAGTCAGACATAGGGGAGATAAAAACACGGTCTTTTACGTAACCCCACAGAAAAAAGTCACAAGGAGTGAGGTCTGGAGACGTGGGAGACCACCGGCGATGAAGTTGATCTTCTGCTCCTCCTCTTTCAATCTAACGTCCTGGAATGATGTCATTCAGGTAACGTCGGACGTGCTTAGAGAAATGAGGCATGAAGATTTTGCACGAAGATGAAGTCATCTGAATCATCTTCAAGTTGAAAAATAACCCGTTTTGAAATATGTGTGGATAGGTTAGTCCTGTCACAGTGTTCTCCATGAAGAAGAAAGGCCCATGAACTTTTTTTACAGATATGGCACAAAAGACGTTAATCTTCGGTGAATCTCTTTCATGTTCAATAACTGACATAGGATTTTCACTTGTCCAAATTCTAACGTTATGCCAATTAACCTTACTGGAAATATGAAAAGTGGATTCATCGGAAAAAATTAACCGTTCAGAAAAATTGTCTTCTTCCATATCATCTAGCATGCTAATGTAAAATTCGTACCCTTTGTTGAGGTCGTCAGGATGCAATGCTTGCAATAACTGCAGTTTGTACGGCTTCAGGTGCAGACGGTGTTTCAGAACTCGCCATACTGTTGGTTGAGGAATTTAAGTTCCTTGCTTGCTCGTGTTGTGCATTTTTTTTGGGGCTCCTTTCGTAAACTGTACGAATACGCTCAACATATTCATCGATGTGCGTGGCCGTCTTCCGTGCTTTTCCGTTTGCAGATGCAACAATCTTTTGCGAATTTTCGATGTCACTGGTAAATCCGCTTATGCGTAGGCGGTTGTTTATCAAACTGACGGGAAAAGCTCGTTGGACTCCAATAATGGACTCTAGTTTTGCTAATTGCAGCACACAAAATGGTTTGTCCTGTTGTGTCGCCATTTTACTACAGACAATCAACATGGCAAGCAACAGCGTCAATGCGGCCATGATTGGAACTTCTACCTGGACGGTTCAAATTTTAAACTCTTGTCTGTCCAGTAACATTGAAATTGTAATTTGGAAGAAAGAAATGTTTGAAATCTGTTCCTTCTTTTGAATAGCCCTGTATATTACAAAATAAATTGTTAAAAAATCCATAGCATGCATGACTTAAAAGTATCAGGTGTGACACAATTATATAAAAGCTATTAGAAAAACTCGTAGTCTTATTAAGCGGCGAGAACTTTTTTTCTGCTGTGCTATAAAGTTACTCTTGTCGGGCAAATAAATGCAGAAGTACTGTTTGGTATCGAAAGATTATATTTTTCGCTACTTCTGAAGCTATACATAGACGAATTTGAATATGGACCATGATTAAAACATTTTTAATGCTTATGGCAAAGGAGGGATTTAATGAAATAAAAACGTATTGCTGGAAAGCGCACATTCTTATGCATTAGTATGGATTGGACTGCGGCGTGTAAAACTTTTATACAGCGACGTTTATCAGCATAGAGTCCGTTGGAAAAGAACAACGAAAAAATTATCACAAGTGGGTGTGGGATTGCCGATAAATTCACAAACGTAGTGAGTGAGGAAAGCCCAGACCCTCGAGCGATATTAACGAGGATTATTTTACGAATAAAATAAGAATTTAAATATAATTCTCCTAAATTTGGCTTATACTATTGTAAAAATTGCATATTTGTTATGAATACTAACTTTTCAAACCATCTTGCAACAGAAATGTAGATTGCTAGTAATGCCAAGAATAAAAGTGAAACAGATGCATTGGAAATTAGCTCATTGAATATCAACAATTGTATAAAATATTATAAATCGCGTTCGATTTATTAATAGCAACTTAGAAATACAAAATTGAAACATTTTATCATTCTGAACTCTGTATTTATTACAATTTATGGTTGCTTAGACAGGCATTGTTTCATTCAAAATTATTTCAGACTGTTTGGCTGAATACGCAAAAATAATTGTTTGAATAAATCACATTATGTTAGTTAATTATGCACTTATTGAAAACATAGTTGTCAAGTTAGAATAATGAGGCTGTACTTTCATTGGATACAAAGGGCAATTGGATATTAGTAGATGAAAATGTGGAAGCAGAATTCTGCACTTTATTTAGTACTGCCGAATGATGTTCTTGATTATAGTGAATTATAGCGGGAGTATAAAATTGGCTACATGACCACAAGACAAATGCACTTTGCGTGGTAAAAGAATTTGAAAGCTTTTCGACAATTTCACTGCGATATCGAAATGTGATTGGTCAAAATTAAAATTTTTGTACCATTTCGTTGGTAGAGTTTATGCTGACGTCACATAAATGAAATAGTCCATAAAATGTTGCTGCGTCATCCATTGAATTTGTTCGAAATTGTAAAGAACCTATACATCTTAAACAATGACATATTATGCATTCACTCAAACAAAATTTTCGTGAATATAACAGTATAGGAATTTCAAGGAAAATATTTTTGTTAACGACCATGCACGATTCCAATAGGCGTGTCTCCATGACAACATTTTTTGAACTTAAGTAAGAATTGATGCCCCAAACTGACATTCACTAAATTTAACATAATTACTGTTCTATTTATTCTTAAATAAACACTCTTTGGTGGCAAAAACTAGCGATGTTACTATCAGTTCTTCTAATTAAGCTATTGTTTTAAAATCTGAATTTAGGGACTGGAGAAGTAATTAAAAAGCGTAATTTGAAGAAAATATTATAAAATATATTATTTAATTTATTCAATATAAAATACTTTGGATATTAACTTTCCTTTGTATTAACTTTATCATTGTTGTGATATTTCTCTCGAAGGTTAAATACTTAGTTTTGATTTGCAACTTTCGCTAATATTGGTGATTAAAAACTCCAAAGAATGAACAGAATTCTGCAACAATGCAAATGACAATCGGAACAAGTAACCAAAGTTGCTAATTACTTGTTTGGAAATATTTTCAAATGTCAATCATTTTCATTTCTTTTTTTGTTTCAGCTGTTCCTGCAGGCATTTTGCAGTTTCCATTTTACGATCTGGGACTGGAGTAAGTTTTATTGTTTTTTTTAACCACGACTTTTTATGTATCCAACTTTCAGTAACAAATTACCATATTAATGTGAATAGAAATCATATCTCACTCATTATTTATTAGACTGCATTGCAGAAAAGCAGGGAGATAAGAGCTTAAGGCGCAATCAGTCAAGAGTAATGCATCTGATGGCATGTCTATTATATTCTTATTGCTGTTATTTAAGCAATGTAACTTTCCTTTTATTTTTAGCATCGTGCTCTCCAATTACAGAGAGAAACTTTAACAAGTAGGCAATGATGTGAACGGGACCATTCCTTTAATTTTTTTAAGACTACAAAGGGCGTACGAAGTATCGGTGGTTTACATTGAATAAAATCACTTTGAGGTATTTCAAATACAGAGAGTAATTTTTGAACGCAGCTGAACGCATGCCCGGCGAGTCGATGAACAAGTTCCGTTCGCAAGTCTACAAACACAACTTTGATCAATGAAAGCAAACAAAATATTGGTTTTACATCATAAGAATTACTAATAGTGTTATAAGAGTTATGCGGTACCCGTCCCAACACACATTTCTGACATCTTTTAATGGAATTTACATTCACTCGCCACAGCTCTGCTTTCGTAATACTCCCAGTTTCTGCCCTGATATTTTCTTAAATTTTCTATACAATAAGGGTTATTTCTATATATCCACTCTTTGTTCTCTGTTTTAGTGGTAACAGGTACTGTACCAATACACTGTAATTAATAACATGAACGAACCAGTATTCCGTAATAATACAAAATAATGGAAAATTGAGTTATCTTAATACAAAGACAGAAACAATGTCTTCTATTTTTGTGTAGTCATTAGGAAAGGAATCATCTACCGTACGGTCGGTTTTCTTTTCCCCAGAGTGTTTTGCCTATGGGCGACACCACCGCTCTTTAGCCGGTCAGCCGGATTTCGGTGATTACCGGGAGGGTAAAACAACGAAACAAAGCATTCAACAATACGCAAACCAATTTAAGAGGCTCCTTACCGAATCATCAAATGAGGTATTGAAGCTGCCTACTTTCATTCTGCACACATTATTGGCATCTCTTTACGAAATTATTCATCACTGCTATAGTTTATTTTGAGAGATCGAGACAATTTCTTGACAAATATTATCTTTTGAGTTCTTGTATGGTATGCGGGTTCGTCTTGTACACGATATTTTTTAATTTACCCAGAGATTATAATCGCTGGCTATTAAATCGGGGGCCCGAGGGCGACACCTATCCCTACTAATACCTATATCTTGTGAAGACACATTGTGAATGCTCTCATGTAACTATTAGCAGACGAATAATACGCAAGGATGCACTGTGCCCTTGTAAACACACGACTTATAATACACTGTATATATAGTGTATTAAGAAACGAGCAACACAACATGCACCCGGGAACAGCTGCGTTACGGCTGACAGCCCAGCATGGCCAACAAGTAAGCAACCACGCTCTCTGCTCTCTCCAAGTCGCGATAAACTAGTGAGAGCGAAACACTTGAAATGAATAATCTTAGAACAGTACGCGCTGTGCTTAGCTACAGTTCAACGACAAACAGAAGTCTGTATTCTGATATTACTTAAAGTATAAACATTATATACATAACACACTTAAGCACATAAAACCTGGCTCTACGCTTCCTTACGTAAAATCCGGTTTTAACCAAATACCTAAATAACTGAACAGATATCGATGAAGTTCCATCGTTATATTATTGTGAAATAAATTCAGGGCATATAGAGAAATAAGCATCGAACTAAGTGCTGCCAACATACTTGTTTTAATGTAACAAAGTACATTAGTAAAGGGAAACAAACATAAATAGTAATAACATAAGAATAAACAACGAAATATAATTGAAAAGCTTGTATACATTTGGTAAGATATATCCCACTTTATAAATAAATATAAGTAGCTACCGAAACAAAACACTCGTTCATTAATCTAATGTAACTTTTCTGTGTGCCGAAAAGCCGTACTTTGGATACAGACCTTGCGCAGCAATAAGAATCAAGATAAAATGAAAACAAAGATGCATTGATGTAAACTACAAAACTACTTAATGATGAGACCACAGTACTTTAGATGATATGAATACGATTGAGGAAATGCGTAATCAGTGATTTAAAGGTTAATCAATTTCTAAAATTAATGTTCGCTTGGTCGTTCGCTCCCTAAGGCTAACCTAACCAATTATATACAAACGTAAGATATTAGTCATTTATAATTAATACTATGAATTATATTTTAGGCACATAAAACACTATTAAACAGAAGAAAAACTTCCAATATTTCATTGCCTAAAATAACGGTGTCGTCATGAAGACGTCACAAAAATTAGCGAATTTGAGTAAGCACACATTACATTCGGTACCGTAACAGAAAAGAATCCCCGCCTGTGGTACCTCAGTAGTAAAAACGGACTCTAAACACAATTAAAAAATGTATAAAATTCTAATATGTTTGTAACGGTCGTCACACATATTTATTCTGTTTTTTTATGTTGATCATACATTATGTTTGCAATAATTTCGTACGCATAAATCCAAGATGGAGAATTATCTCTAGTGCGACTCTCATATGACATTTGAGAGAAAAATAAAAATAAGAAATGCAATGAAATAAATAAATACAAAAAAAAAATGCACATATTTTATACATTTTAATCCTAGCGCTAAAAGAAATAAATTAGGTTAACTAGGCATTAACAGAAGGCAGGAACCACAAATAATATCAACTGTCGGCTGTCAAATTTTACTTCTTTAAAATTATAACAAAACAACATTGATTTAAAAGTGAGTATAAAAGAAAATTTCAATCAGTGTGCGGAATATTTATTGACCCATTTGATATATCATCGAATGCGTTTCTCCTAATTTTTCCTTGCTAGTTTGTTTTATCCGTTTTTTCGTAATTATGATTTTAGAATTTTCGTCTAATAATTACTTTGATAAAGCACCTACATATGAAAACTTCCTTTTAAATCTTTAGAAAACCTAACCGTTTACATCAAACAGTGGCCCATACCTCTTACCTTACCTTCAATCCTATACCTGCTGGGTTTGCTGGTGATGACGTCAGTGCCAACAAACGTGTCACAGTTAAGCCGCATCAAATGAACTTCAATCAGAATTCAAACTAGTGCATGTATTACTAAACAGCAATCAAACTAGTGAGCTGATTTGATATCCTAATAGAAGCTAAACCCAAGGCAATAGTGGTAGTCTAGAATATTCTTCAAATAAAACTAATCTAAATCATCTATATATCCCCCAAATGCTGGAAATAACCAGTAAACTCCAGGATATCCAATTTACTAAGATATTCCACCTTTATGACTGTTAGCAATGATAGCATGTAGGCACACTCCACCATAGCGACACAGGACTTGGCATATATGATTTTTATGATTATCAGCCTTTTTATTCATAAGAACGAAATGTTAATAAGTGATTCTCAGTGGACCTATACCAGGCGAAAGGATTATATCTGTCACCTGCAAAGGAGATGAAATGAATGAATGAATGAATGTGTTTAACGCCCGTTTTTGCTACAGAGGTACCACAGGCGATGGACACTGATGATACACGAGATGAAATGAAATATATTGGGAAAGGATTTTTTTAAGGAAGGAAACGTTCCAGGCCTAATTTTAGGGTATCTCTCCGGCATTTGTCATTTATGAGCACTGAGGAAAACCTGGAAAAAAACCTCAGTCAGGGAAAAGGTCCTGGCGGTATTGGAACCCCACACCTCCCGTTCAGGAGTTCGCGCTTTAACAACCTCGGCCACCCATGGCGGTGCTGCTAGGGAGATGACTCTGTATATATATACAGAATCGCAAGTGTGACTTTTTCTTAGTGTTTTATCCTTTACTACTATTATAATTACTGTTAATTTGTTACATTGTTAATAGTGTTACTTTATTTTTATTATATATATATATATATATATATATATATATATACGCGCGCGCGCGCGTGTGTGTGGAGAGAGGATGAAATGTAATACGGCAGTGCATATTGAAAATCTCGATAGATTACAACTATTATTTTATTATTATATATAGTTCTCTTCCCATTTTCCTCAACGCTTCGTTTCACCACAACTTGTTTTTACTTTTTATAAATTATAATTTTAAATCGGAGTTCAACGCTATGACATTGACTGACATTGGACAAGTGCTGCCTGATCATGCAACGCCACACCGATTTGGTACATGGGCGTGATCGCGCTGTGGAGTCATTTTGTTTATTTACGGACGCTCTTTTACATCTCAGGTCATGAGCGTCCCATTCAACTCAGGGCCGATAAATTTTGCTCAGAGGTCTCCTCTTTCAGGCTTGAGGTTCTTTTTCGTGCCGTAAATGTACGACACGGGACCCATGGCTTTACTTCTCTTCCGAAGGAAGCCATACTCAGGATTTTTATGCCCGCAAATTCCATCGATCCTGGCCGGGATTGAAACCGTCATCTTGGGTTTAGAAGGCAAATATGGTTACCAATACACCACCAGGGCCGACATCGGTTTGTGGAGAATGAGCACTTGCACATTTGATCGTTCAGTTATAACTTCACTTTTGCACGTGCTCACGTAATCATGGAAACATCCATTGATTGTTTAAATAAATACAATTTTTTATTTATTATTGTAATTTTTAAATTATTAAATGAAAAGTTTTATTGAATGGTTACGTTGAAACATGAATGTTTTATTTTCTTTCACTGAAAAAGTATTGTACCTATTTGTATTCTCAGGAATATATGAGTAATTTTAGAGCAACACATTTATTTGCTTTAGCTCTTTCATCAAAGCTAAAAGAATTGTGTTTCGTGTTAAGCTACTTTTATGAAACATTGAGCTTTCGCTGCAAAGACACAAAAAGAACTGTCTTATAACGTATCAAACAACCATTCCCATAATGCAACGTAATTACGGCCGCTTTCAGACATTCAGTGCGCAACAGTACAAGAGAAAGGCGTGGTTTCAAAGATGTTTACGAATTTATGATAGAACGAAGAAAAGTGTTCATAGTCTTTTTCATCTTCTGATAGGTACTAATAGATGCATTTTACTCCACAAATTTTGACCTGAAATAGACTTTCAACTTCAATTTCTGAAAAGAAAATAAAGAGGCATTTTAGGCACTGTCATAAGCTTAATTACAATAATTATGTACTATATGATGAATTAGTATTTCCAGCTGGTCTCTCCTTATGCTTGGTCAATGGTTAAGGCAAGCTGCTTCTCAAAGGCGTCTTCCTTCCGTCGCCCCTAGTATTCAAAGCTATGTGAACAGCAATTTCATCTTGTATTTTCGTCACGTTTTTCCTTGCATCACCTCTTGTATCGGGAACAGCTGCCCCAAAGTTATTTTATCTTCTTCTTTTTTTTGTCAGTTACATACCCCCAGCCTTGTGCCTTTGAACGTTAAAAATTAAAAAAGCAGTTATGGATACTTAATTTATGAAATTCTTTCTACTTTACATTTTTTGCTACTTAATTTTCAGAAATTTTACGTTCATATAACCCATTAAAATAATTCTTTGCATCACAACATATACATCGACTTACATAGTGTGTTTTTTCACGTAACATGTTCTAACATAACGCTTTAAAAATTTGTAGTATGTTTACAAGAAACGAAGTTTTGCACCAGCAATCCTTTCAGATTACATGTTTAATTTTTTACATATATTTTACTTTTCCTTTGTTTTTTAGTAATTCAAGTACATCAACAATTTGATCTATTACATCCAAAATCGTTTTAAGAGCTCAAAATAAACAAATATAAAAAAAACAAGAATATTATATACAATAACTCATCATGAACAAATTAGCCATTACTGAAATTGTAATATGACCATGTCTCTGTTCATTGGCTAACAGCGTTCATGACGCTCATGGCGTAGCAGCACATAGATACATCATGAAATAGGATTTAGTGCTGGATGGCCCACAAAACACGGGCTTGACTACGGTTAAGTCATTATTGAGCGTGAATACACCTAAGACCACGGCAAACCAGATAATGACGAAATACCAGCGAAAGGAGAAAGAAAAAGGAAGAGAGTTATGTAATCGTAACTCATAGGTGCTATCTTTTTAAAGAGGAAATAGTTTTTGCAGCAAGGAACTTTTTACAGTTCTACCGGGCAAGAAGTATTTTCTCTAACAAAGAACTACAAGTGGAGGCGTACATATAAACCAGTTTCACTTAGGAAACACGGGGTAATTTTACAGACAAATTTATTGGTATTGGTGTTGCTGAAAAGAGAAACCGATATATCTTTGTTGAAACTTCTGCATCTATACAAGGAGATCAGTCGCAAATGCGGGAAAAAAAAAAAAAAAAAACACTGAGCTCCGCCCGTTCTCACACCTACTGTGGTTACGGATATTTAAGTACGGATACTAAAATGCCGTATTAGGTAAATTGACGCAACAGATACTGTTTAGGAAACACGGGCCGGTTTTTAGTGAACCGCACTGCATTTTATACCAGGAACGTTGAAACGTATATGGTATGGTTTTCTCTAAAATGTAACATATTATCATCCAAAAACATGGCGTGTAATGTTTGTAAAAAATATTCAGTCTTTATATTCCGAATTCGTGATAATATGAATGAAATGAAGTGGGAGGAAGTATGGAAAGTGAGGAGTGTTATTGAAAGAGAACCATGAGAAATCCCCCCAAAATATTTACTTTGTTCACCATAAAAGCTACTCCGTCGTTAAGAAATAGAACCCAACACTGGGCTACTGAGTGCGCCATGGGGACGGTGCTCTCCATTCTTCTAATATATCTTGTTTGCTCTTTCTCCTCAATGTGAACAATACTCTTTCTAAATCCTTTTACTATTTACAGTTAAGAACTAAGAATCGATAACGTAAATTTTTTCTGAATTTATACAAACCCATTCATAAAAAGTAGGGCACTTTAAACGCCCTGTATTGATAGTCGACAAGAAAGAAAGATCATTAACTTTTGAGTTACCCTATATGTTAGTACACGGGAAAAAAATAATAAAAAAAAGCGGCACTGGAAAGATAATTTCTTTCCCCACTTCCCAAGAGAGTACGGATAAATTCTAAATTCTACTCAGGAGCTTGAAAAAGAAGCTAAAAAGTCCAAATTTATCCTGCGGCAAGGAGTGGTGGAAAAAAATATGAATGCAGTTTAGATGTACTTAGATCTCTAAACACACTACCTTACGTGAATGTTTATGAAAATCTATATGGATAATTGTGTGTGAAATTAACTTAATTACCCTCACGAGTGTTTAAAGTTTAATGCATTTTTCTTACAATGGTACAACAAATAAACACGAATGTGTCTTTAAACCAAATCTTTTTCATGAAACAATTCATTAAACTTGTCGTATTTTTTTTTAATTTACGTTTTCATAGAGACACTCAGGTTTCTCTAACCCCTTAAAATAGAACCATAGCATAATTCTTCCCTAATATAATTATGTATAATATATAACAATTAATCTAAAAGTTAAAAAGAATATATATTTCATGCATACTTCTAATATTGCCTCACAAAGGAATAAAAAAATAAATCAATTCAAAATTAACATTTAATAACACAGTAAATGGTTTTCAGATTTGTGCTTCAAATTAAATTATTAAAAAAAATCACCTAAAAGACTGATTCTTACATCCATAATGGATACTATGGAGTTATCACAAAGTCAGCACTCTCATGTCAAAGTAGTACAGCTGACTTCTCGCTCTTGGATGCACTTACAAGACCCTCATGCTCCAAATAGAAACGAACTTATTTTTAGGAGTGTTGTTCTTAGTGGAATATCATAATAATATTATCACATTTCACATCACACAGAGAGAGAGAGAGCAATCAGTTTATATTTTTGGTTCTATTGTTTTCCATTGGAAAAGTATTCAAATGTGAATAAATAGATTTATATCCCTGTTGAAAATGTATATTAAATATGGCTCACATACATTAATAGAACATGTGCTATCAGTTATATTCATTTTTTATTTTTAATGTCTATCATATTTTTATGGTTTGTGTCTTTCGAAATCGTTGATTTACACACATATACGATAAGTTTGTTGTATTAAAACAATAAAACTAACTTAAAGAGGAACGGATTTCACATAATCTTATATCTCTACATATACACTCAGAAGGAGTGTATCCATTCCAGAGACACCATTACATAAACTATTAACAGGTGCATAGGTCCAAAGGACCGAATCATACGTGCTTTTTTAATACACCATGTCTCTTTGATGTAATTAAATTAAATATTTGGTATTCTATACTAAAATGTAAAATAAATTAAAATAAAACAAGCAAAATATAATAAAAATATAAAAGAAATATCATTAGAAATGTAATACACACAGATGAGTTCACTTAATTTATTCCCTGCACCCTCTTCCTTGTTATCAGTCTTTTAAGTCCTAAGCTGTCTCACTTTTATCAGAAATTTACCTCTAATCAACTCCTCTGGGAAATTCAAGAAATTAACCGTTACTTTCTGCAATTCCGTCGTAGAAATGAAATATATTTCTAAACAATGCTATTTTTTAAGTGCATCTAATGTGTGGACTGGTCTTGTGTACTCTCCCCGCCCGAGATTAAGTTCGCGGGCTTTAAATCGGGGAGCTAGGGGAATACAGGTTCTATCGTCGAATGTTCCATGATTTGCATGTAAGAAAACATTGGCTGTATGTGCTGTTGCAGAGTCCTGTTGGAAAGTCACGAACCTATATTTCCTCATAGTTAATTCACGGAAAATGGTTGGAAAATGTTCTTCACGCACTTTTCACTATTAATTGTTTCTTTTTTTAGAAAAAATAAGAAAGGTCTACCATGCCTACTCTGCCGCTAATAGCACACCATATTCCTATCTTTTGATCCTGCAAGGGTCCCTCGTAAACCAGATTAGGTTTTTCTGAATTCCAGTATGGGTCGTTTTGTGAATTAACATACCCACTCAGGTGGAACCAAGATTCGTCCGTAAAGAAAATTGGATTAGAGTCAGTTTCTGCGTCGTGCAAACTATTCAAAATCCATTTACAAAATCTGTCCCTGGTTGCAGGGTCACCCGGTTTAAGGTTTTACACTACAATCATTTTAGAGGGTTTGAAGTACAGAAGCTTTGTAGCCATTGGAACAGAGCAGTAGGAAATTATTGCCGAGAAAGACGTCGAAGTGATTTTTTAAGAGGACGTTCCACAGCATGTTCAACGTTGTGAGTAGAGTACATGACTGTGTACGCTTTTTATCAGGAATATTTCCGTTTCATGAAATTTATTTACCAATCTGTGAATGGAACTTCGGCTTGGAAGTTGAATATCAGGAAATCTCTCTTAAAATCCTCTCAGTACATCACGAGTCGATTCTGAACGCACATATGAAAATCATAAACAAATAATATCTGAAATGAGCCATATTCACGTAAGGCTCATGCGACAACTGTACTTAATTGTGTGTATTTTAAAACTGCTACAATAAAACGTCTATTACTATAACTACAATAATTAATACACTGCATTACGCCGCCTAATGATTACTTCATACAGTCACAGAACACGTTCATACGTTCTTAGAGTTAAACTAGTAATGAAAGTGTGGGAACGAGACGCGAATTGCTGAGCACGATCAACTGGAGCCAATTGCACATAGAGCGGTCCCGCGAAGGAAAAATCATCTTACATATATCAGGCAGTGCTAATTTCTCTATACATGCATTTCCTGTTAGCTGTACGCCGCTGCTTCAACCTGTCGAAAACATCACCTAAAGATAAACCAAGAGGAGTAGGAACATTGCAAAAGTTGCTTCTCCTTGTTTCGTGAAGTAACTTTTGAGGTTATCTCGTTAATATTACCCTGTGTGTGTATTTATGTATTTAACCTGCTGGTGACATTATCGCTACTATGTCATAGAGAACTTGCAGCAGTTTTAGAGTTTATTATTTGCTATCACGTTTAGACTTTAATGCGGTAAACATTAACTAATAATGTGCTTCTTACAGGGCACTAAACTACGGAGCCCTGGGAAACATTTTGGGACATGAGCTCACCCATGGATTTGATGTTTCAGGTTGGTAATACTTTTTATTTTATAACAGAGCACGAAACCTTCATAGCTTTGATAATGTTAACATAACAACTGTGTTTTTTCAAATGATATTTCATGATCTACATTTCAACGTTAACCGCCAATTATGTATTATACTCGTTCCACGTCAATCGAAGTTTGATTTTAATGTTCTCACAAGTTTATTACTTTCACAAACACTTAAATGCTAATAGCGTTATGCTTTTGTTTAGAAACTTTGAATGAAAAGTTCACTTTTCTTACCAAATGTTAATTTCAATACCATAACAATTACAGACACCCGATGATACTCGGACCTAATGATTTCTACAAAGACTATCTACAATTTAGCAGATTAATGCAATTATCGATGCTAAACAATATAATGCTGTTTTTGTTTTTATAGTATGCAAACTTGTGATACTGAGCTCTACGGTTTTAAATCTCGCTTATACATATTTCAAATAAGTGTGCATTATACGAATGTAAATTCAGCTAATGAGCCACTGACGCTTCAACATTTAGATATCTTAAGGATAAAGAACCGAGATAGAAATGGACTAGAATAAACTTACTAGGGTAGATTCATAAGTTTCCGGCCTAACTATTTTCTAGGTATGACAAAGAAAAAAAAAATTTCACATTTCAATATAGTTACCCTTTATTGCAATATACTTCTCTCATCTTTGAATTAACACTTCATTCCTCCTTCCCGAAAATAGTCGAAAGTCTTATCTGCAAAATGGGCATATCCATCACTTCTTCGTCACACTTAAATTTCCTTCCTCGAAGATCCTTCTTGAGTTTTAAAAAGAGGAAATAGTCACCAGGAGCTAGAACTGGGCTGTAGGGTGAATGGTCGATCTCCTTGATGCCACATTTCTTCACAGCTTCCTTAGCAACAAGAGCTGTGTGCACAGCGCGTTGTCGTGAAGAAGGAGCAGGATACCACTCAGCTTTCCTCGCCTTTTCTCTTGGATGGAAGCACGTAGTCTGTGCAATAGGCCAATATACTCCTATATCGACGAGGCCGGAAACTTATGGACCTACCCTCGTACATACCTAATAAATTGTAATAACGCGTTCATGAAATATTATTTCGTTTTTTAATAATAAGCCTGAGATATATTTAAAGGCTGGATTACTAAAACTTACGGTTGATTAAACTAAATGTTTAAGGTATTTTCAGTACTTCCTATTGGTTTTGTACACATATATAACACAAAGTATTACTATTTTATCGCACAAAATCTTACATAAGAGCCCAGATTATGCTGTCCTAATCCTGATATTTAATTGAAAAAACGTTAAGGTAGATATTTTTTATTTTGAAACAGAGTGTTTTTGTATTTCCTTTTTATAAAATACAATTTTAAACATTTATATATATCAATTGAATGAAAATTAATAATATATGCATATAAAATATTTCAAAAGGCACTGTTTTCTCTACTTTCTGTATAAAAATAAGATTTGTAATATTTATACACATATAAATGAGAAATGAATTACACACACGTGCGCGCGCGCAAAACCTTGAATAATAGTCCAGATTATGCTTGCGTAAAGCTGTATTTAGTTAGAACTTTTTGCATTTGTGTATTTTTAAATATTTTTTTTTGATTTTCGTTTTAGAATATATTTTTTTTATTTATGCACATGTATTAATGAAAATAAATAACATAAATTCGAATTAAAAAATATAATATAGTACCAAAATGGCTTACACCCAACATATATAGCGGCCATATTTCTTTTGCCTCTACCATTGCGGTAATACTAAATATACTCATTGTACCTGTAGTGCACTTTATAAGAAATATGAACCATGACCTTTTTAATTATTTTTATATTTACAATTCCAAAATTAGGTATAAAACAACACTTCACTTCAAGGTTGCCGCATAGCGCTTACACCCCCCCCCCCCAAAGTTTACCTACGAGTGATCAATTGACTCACAACTCGCAAAAATAAAATAGGCAATGTTCATAATTCAGTTCACAAATATATCAACATGACTTTCTGGAAAACTTCTCAAATACGTATGACGGAGAAGGACAAGAGCTAAGGGCTGTTATATCACTCTAGCACCACAATATCATTCTTAATAGAGAGATGAAGTTTCGACGCTACTTAGGCGGAAGCTATATCTAGATTTTTATTTAAAAATTACATTATTTTCAACAGAACAGTTTTTGTTTGTAATATGGAACATTCATAATCCCTTTCTACAACAGCTTAGCTAAAAAGACGAAAATAAACTACAGGTTTATGCATCAACTCCGCAGTTAGTATTATCTATTGAGATACGTTTTTTATTATTTTGAGTGGAATTAAGACCTTAGAAAAAATATAGCAAATTCAAGTACAATAATTTTCGAATTAATGAGACTAGGAGCTCTCTTAATAGGAACGAAAACTTAGGTTTTGTGTTTGACACACGAGTTTTGAGTTTTTTATGTAAAGTTTGCTTTCAACTGTTTCAGGGCGGCAGTACAACAAGGAAGGTAACTTGAAACAGTGGTGGAGTACAGAGACAGTGCAGGAATACTTGAACAAGACCACATGTTTCGTTAAACAATACAGCTCCTATTGGCTAGAGGATGTCAACCTTTGGGTAGGTTGTTAGGCACATAAAGTGCAAAGTCGCACTTATTTGACCCACCACTGGCTGTGCATGCAAAGAGCCAGAAAACACTCTGTAAAATATGAGAAGAGAGAAACTTTGTTACGTATGTTTTTGACAGGAAAACTATCTTGCGTTTTGGAGTTGAGAATAAAACAACAAATAAAAGTTCTACTTGTGCACGATAGCTTCACACCAGACGACAGTGTTACAGCGAAGCAAAACTCTCCATTGCCGGGGGAAAAAATAATAATACAGAGAGACATGTGTGCAAACGGACTAGTTTATAAAAGTAAGGTAAATTTCTTGTGTACCAAATTTTATGAAGGTAAATTGAAAAAAATTCAGAATGAATATTTGAGAAAAAATATTTTATATGTTTTTCCTTAACTATAATGTACTTTTTACAATAATATTCCAAACCCTTTAAATATGACGAAAGCCAGATTCCTTCAAAATGAATAGTTCTCCAACAATTTAAAGATTAAAGTGTAGGGGTGACAATGCAACCCAGCCTTAAATCTCTCCAACTAGTGAAACACCGCCACGGGTAGCAGAGGTTGCTATGGCGCGGTCTCGTGAGAGGGAGATCTGGCATTCAAATCCCGCCAGGACTGTCCTCCCTGATTAAGGTTTTTTTGAGGGGTTTTGAAGGTTTTTCCTCAGTCCTCATAAATGGCAAATGCCGGGGAGGTACCCTAAACTTAGGCCTGGAACGCTTCCTTTCTTAAAAAAAAAAAATCTTTCCTAATATATCATTTCGTTTCATGTATCATCAGTGTCCACCGTCTGTGGTGCCTCTGTAGTAAAAACGGGCGTTAAACACTACACAAAAAAATAAAAACACTAGTGAAACTCCTCGATACTCTGGTTTCTTTCGTACTAAACACAGAAATCCACCTTTCTGCAGTGCTGGAATCATTTTTGTTGACACTCCCTTCATCCGCAATTTGTGCCATAGCTCTTCCCAATGAATGGAATGGAATGCCTTTTTGAGATGGACAAAAGCTCTGTGCAATTATCCCCTTAATGCGTTGTCAATAGTACTGAATCCCGACTGAATGAGCTGAAGTAGGCGGTAACTGTGCCAATCCGACGGAATAAAACGAGACTGAACGACAAACTGTGTAAACTTACTAATACAGAGAGAAGAAATGTACAAGAGGCAGATAATTGAATAGAGGTAAATTTTCACAAAACTAAATTAAGCTCTGGAGGAGTATGAGCTTATGGAGTTGCCATCTCCTTATCTCTATGGGTACTGTCTGTTATTTCGTTAGACAAACTTCTCAATTTAACCAAAAGACTTATAGACCTCGGTTGTCCTCTATCGTTATTACGCTCACTAATTATTGCATACCATGAGCAGTTTATGTTCAAGGGTTTCAAGCGCAAAGACGTGAATTTTATCACCAAATATATTCCGGGAATTGATTCCATTAGACCGATTTTTAAAGAGTGTCAATATTTTGTTACAAAGCAACCCCAACCACTTCTACTGTTCTCCAGAGAATGGTGCACCTATGTTTTAGATATTCTCAAAACCTGCGCAGTATCTTTCAAAGAAACCTGAACATAATCAAGAATCTTCGCCCTGCACCTGGTTTTCACCCCTGTCACCTTCCGAAATGTATAACTTGTTCAATAATATTTCTAGTATAAGTCGATACTTAACCTGTAGTTTGAAATTTACTTGTCAGGCAATTGCGCTTCTAAATCTCAGCAGTTTACTTGCAGATTCTGATAAGTCTTTTAAATGGGGGTTAACCTCTATCACGCTCTCTTTAAGAATGAATAACTACAGACGGTGGTCAAATCTAATTCTCCAGTAGCTCAGCATGCTCTATTTAAACAGATCTCTTTCGATGAATGCTGTTTGCTAATCCTCATTGCTTGCTTACCTCTCTCAACTGCAGACAGTACAAGGAGATGGCAGCTATAGTGTTGCATAAAGCCCATACTCCATTGGTGCTTAATTTAGCTCTGTGAAAATTCACCTCCATTGTATTATTGAGCCTTTTCGAAATTTATTCTCTCGGTATTAATAAGTATTTTGCAGTTTCGCATATTGCCTGGCCATTCACTTTGTTCACTATATTTACATTAGCGCCAGAGAAATTCAGGGATATAGCATTATTATCCGTGTTCGGTAAAGTATACTGAAAGATTATGCAGGATTGTTTAAGGAGATTTTTTTTTTTTTAATTTTAATTCTGCAATACTTACATCCTGATATCTTGGTTCTACATCAGGACGTAATACTCCAGATTTCATTTATTTATTCCTCTTATATCTTTCAATACAATTTAAATTACAATTAAATTTTACAGATTTTAAAGTCTACACTACTAACACTATGACTAAACAAAATTAAAACTTCAAAAACAAAACCGGTACTGGAATCCAGCACTACGGCTATTTACTATGACTTATAATAACATCTACAATTGCAACTGGTACCCAGTAGCAATTGTTACATTTAAACTTTATTAATTTACAATTATTATCCAATTTACTCTATGCGTCTTCATTTCTGCTAACGCTCGGTATCCGGGCTGCTCCCCACTGGAATTCCTGGCAACGGAACCTGGACATCAGTGGAGTTGCTGCCGGTCTCAAGCAACAGCTATATTGGACCATGGTGTGTTTACAGTGTAGTTTCCTTCACTTCTCTCCTTCTCTTGACCCCTGTCTGCTTCTTCTCTCAACTGCTTCGTTTCCGCCCGAAAACTGCCATTATTCCTTTCTTCTGTCAGTTCTGCTCTCTTCTTCTTCTTCAAATTGGGTGTTATCTTCTTTATCATCTTTTTCTTCAACTAATTCTAGTTGTAAATATCTTTCTTGCCTTTCCCTGATTCTCTCGGATCTTCTAGGGGAATATACCATTTCTGGCCTTTGGATTTTTTCTCTTGTTTGTTTTTTGCCGTTTTTATACTCTTCTGCCATTTTGCATGATATTTTATTTGTTAGCTCGTTCAATGCCCTAAAATCATCTTCGTCTCTCATGATGTTCCAGATGTGTTTCCCAGCAAGTAGTCGTCTTTCCTCTGCTACAAATGACTGGTATTTAGGGCATTCAAATGAGACATGTTCCGGTGTATCGATTACGTTACAGTCCGTACATGTATTATTTGCTTGTAATTTAAATCTTTGCAAATATGAGCAATATGGACCATGGCCTGTTACATAATGCACTAAACCCTTATTGGGATGTATGTGCTTAAATAGTAATCTTTCCTTTATGGATGGAAATATTTCATGCACTCTTTTACCTTCTTTTATTTCATCCCATTCTCGTTGCCATATTTGTAATAGAGAATCTTTGATTTCTTTTTTATTCCTACACTTTTTACCAACAATGTCCATTATTTTTGAGTTATTTTGTTTTTTAAGCCAATAAGAGGCTGCTCTTAGTCGAACTAGATAATCAATTGGCCATATACTCAATATTACTAGTAGTCCCATTGTTGGAGAAGTGGAAAATGCCCCTGTACATCTCAATAAAATTTTTCTTTGGGAGCTTCTTAAAGTACGTATAAAATGAACCTCGCGTGCCTTTTCCCCCCAAACTCCTCCTCCATAGTTTAATATGGCTGCAAAGATGCTATTGTGATAGATTTTTATTCCGTTAGCATGTATATTAAAATATCTTTGTCCAATATTGGCTAACTTGAACATAACTTTTTCTGCTCTAGTTCTTGTGTTTTCTACATGTTTCTTAAAATTTAGTTTTTCATCCAAATATATACCTAGATATTTATTTACTGCTTGTCTCTTAATATTTTTATTGTTAATTTTAATACTCGGATTTCTGTTTAAGTTTCCTTTTAAAAACATATATGATGATTTGTGAGGAGCAATTTCCAATTTTGCTTTTATGCACCAATTGTTTACATGATCAGTTATTATATTTGATCTCTTTTCAATTTCCTTTCTATTATTTCCTTCTATTATTATTAGTAAGTCATCTGCATATGCGATAATATCTTTTATACTGTTTAATCCTTCTATTTTTTCTATTAGAGATTCCAAAAATATGTCCCATAATATCGGCCCTAAAATTGATCCCTGCGGACATCCTTTGGTAATTTCCTTTGTAATGATCTGGTTTGCACCCTTAACGTACACTCTTCTATTTTTACAATAATCTATTAACAAATTATAGATGCATTTTGGATATTTTTTTTCCTTAAAATTTGAAACAGTACTGGCCACCATAAATTATCAAACGCCCCCGCAATATCAAAAATATTGCTATTACGTATTTTTTATTGGTTATTTTTGAAGTTTCTATTGCCTCGATTATGGCATCCTCTGTAGACTTGCCTTTTCTAAATCCAAACTGTTTGCTGGTCATACCAATCATTGATCTATATTCATCTATTCTTTTGCTCAAAAGTTTTTCTTGGATTTTGCCCAAAACATTTAATAAGCAAATAGGCCTATAGGATTTCGGTTGCGTGGGATCTTTGTCAGCCCCTTTGTTTAAAATGATCACATTCGCTTCCCTCCAGCAGTAAGGCACTTTTCCCTGCCATAGACAATTATTAAACAATTGACACAGGTACGGGGTAATCTGATCTTCCGACTGTTGTAGCACTTCCGACTTTATTTCATCCGGTCCTGGTGATTTATTCTTCTTTAATTCCTTTATAATTTTTCTTATTTCAACTTCATGGTAGGGGAAAATGACACCTTCATCTATTTTTACAGTAATGAGTTCTTTTCTTAGTTTTCTGTGTTCTGAGTTATCATTTTCTTTAATATCATTAGGTAGTAGTTTTAGAAGTAAGAGATTTATAGAGTCTATCCAGTTGACAGTCATTTTATCCTCCCCTTTATCCAGAGTGGATATTATCTCTGGGGTTTTTACTTTCTCCATTATTAGCTTGTAAGGTGTACCCCATATATTGTTGGAAAGGTTTATCTCTACGAAATTTTTCCATGCAGCTTGGCGATATTCTTCTATATTTTCCTTGTATTTTTTCCTAATTTCTCTATATTTATTTAAGTTATTTTCTCTTTCTGAGGCAATAATAGATTTCTGATAAATTCTTCTAGCTTTTCTAACTGATCTTCTTAATTTTAATAGATTATTGTTCCAAAATGTTGGTGAAGTGTTATGTTTTTTATTAATTCTGGGTATGCTGCACTTCATAGCTTTTTGGATGGCTTTGGTTAGTTCTAATGCTTTATTGTTACAGTCCTCTTGAGGTTTAGGCATTGTAGGCAATTTAAATTCCGTTTTTAGTTTATCCCAGTTTGCTTGCTTTATATTGTAGGGTCGTTTATTCTCATTCCATCTTTGTTCTTGGTTTGTGTTAATTTGTATTTCGAAATAAATTATATTGTGATCACTTGACGTCAGTGATTGACCTACTTTCCAATTTGTAACACTTTTGCTTGCTCTTTTATTTGTCAATGTGATGTCTATGTTAGATGTAGCTCCTGCTCTATTACTGTTAAGTTGGTGGGTTACATGGTTTGTTCTCTACATTTAGCTGTAGCTCCGCTATTACCTCCTCCAGTAGTTCTCCCCTTTTGTCCTTGTAGTTGCTGTTCCACCATTGGGAATGTGCATTAGCATCCGCCATATATATTACTGGGGAATTATTATAACAATTATCTATTTCTCTTAATCTATTTATATATGGTTCTATGCATTCACTAAACTGAAAATATTGATTTACTAAAACATAATGTTTCCCTCTTAGTGCTATTTCTATGCAATTTGTATGTGTATCACTTAATTGCGTTATTTTCACCACTTGTATTTCCGAGTTAATAACTACTATTGTTGCCATAGGGTTTCCTTTATCTATTATAATTCTAAAATTTGTCGACATGTGTGCTGGTTTGCCATTTACACAATATGGTTCCTGTATGCACAGAATATCTAATTGCAGTTCTTCTGATAGCCTCCTTAATTCCAACATGACCAATTTACTTCTTTGGGCATTTATTTGCCCTATTTTTATAAAATTTATTACTTCCATTAATTATGGTAAGTATGAAAATGACTATTTGGCCAAGATTTTTGGAAATCGAAGGCTATCCTTCCGTAACTAAGTACGAAATTATGATATAATTCTTCTAGGTCTAAAGTTTCTAATCTTCTTTCAAATGCCATCTGTAATAATTTCCATAAGTCTGTTGGATTTGTAGGTAGATTTTGTGTTCTTAATTCTAATCTGTCTGCTGCTTCTGGGAATGGAAATGTTATGTACTTTCCTTTAGGATGTAATTTTCTAGTTACTAATCGTAGAGCTGTTAATAATGTGTTTCTCTCTTCTAATCTACTTAATTTTAGTTTTAATTCGAATTCATGATAAATATTTTGTGGATTGACATTTGTTATTATGTTTTCGTTACTTGGGTGAACTGCATTATCTTCTCCTCCAATACTTTCATGCTGACGAAACGTGTGTTGCTGAGTCACCTTTTTGTTGGTCAGCTGTGTAGTGAACCTTGCGTCCTCCATCTCTTCCGCTTTTTCTTCCTGCCATTTCTGCATATTTTTCTGTTTTCCATAACGATGATCATGACAACTCTGTATATCTTCCTTTTTCAAGGAGATGCTCTTATTGACCTCCACCAGATTGTGCATGTAATTTGTATTGTTATTATCTTTCTGTTCTTTCCTATTTAATTTAACTTTTACAATTCTATGCGCTTGTTTATTTTCCCTCTTATTTCTATTCTTGTTCTTCTTCATTTTTATTTTAAAAACATTTTTTAGAATGCTGAATTTTTTTCCTGCTTTGTTATTTATTTTTTCTAAGTTAGTATCTGCATTTTGTATAAATGTATTACAATATTCCTCTTCACTCTCTGAAAGAGTTTGAGTACTGCCATTTTCTTCTTCCAATTCACTATCTGTTATTAATGCGCTATAATCTACGTGAATAATTTTTCTTGCTATCTCGTTACTGTCCAAATTACTGTCTTTCTCCGTCCCATATCCTTCTGTCTGGGTTCCAACTTCTTTCTTGGTGGCTTTTAGTTTCCATCTATATAAGAATGCTCTAATTGCATTTCTTTTTTGCCTGCTAGGTGTGTTTCTTTTGCGCTTCCTTCGTAAAACTTGCTTTTCTTTTTTATAATCCATAGTCAGTTTTAGAAATTAATCTTTCCCAAAACATTTTATAAGTTGGGCATTCTTTTTTACCTGGACATTTTTTCTTCCTTTTCATACAGGGTACACAGACTCCTGCCTGATCTTTTTTCTCACATTCGTTTCTTGCGTGATCTTCTTCCACACAGTGGAAGCATGTAGATTTTTCCTGTTGGCAATACTTGGCTACGTGCCCCAAATCTTGACATTTCATGCACCTAGCAACAACAATATAATCTTTTATTGTGATGGATTGGAATCCTACATAAAATCTTCCTGTTTTTATTAGAATAAACCTCAATTTTGGAGACACCTCTATAACATGGTGAACTGTTGCTCTATTTCTAGGGCCCGTTTTAAAGCGAAACCTTAGGTTTTCATCAAATTCTTCCTTTGAAATTTCACCTTCGAAATTTTGTTTAAATATCTGTTCTTTTAGTTCCTCCTCTCTTGCTCCTATCAGGACATCATACATGATCATCAGAGGATTCTTTTTCCTCGGCAGTTCCATTTTTATGTCTTGTTCTTTTAATTGCGCATTTCCTAATATTTTAGCGAGGTCTTCTTTTGTCTCCGTCTCCAAAATTAAATTTCTTTGCGTAGTTCTCATGTATTTTATATTGATTTTATCTTCTGCTGGTTTTACTGATCTTGTGAAAATTTCTTGTACTTCTTTTACACTTTTTCCTTTGCTTGACGTTACAAATAATGTTGTTTCTTTGATTGTATTGTTTTCTGAAATGTCTCTTCTTTAACCGTCAGTTTTGGTTTTGACACCATCTGTGCATAGGTACTGACTGGGGTTTGGATATTTTCTTTTATTTTTTGTACTGTTACATTTTCAGTTTTCAACATAATATTTTCTCTCTTTAATTTCTCGTACATACTGGTAAGTTTTCCAAGCATTTCAAACAAATTTGCTTTCTTTTGTGGCGTTATTTTCTCATTTACTATACATGTATTAATTTCAACTATTATAGCGTTAAAACCATCTTCCTCCATACTGTTTTGTCTATGCTCTTGATCCTTTTGTGTGCATGTGGTTGATCCTTTCTCATTCTGAGGAGAACCTCCAGTTCGTTCAGGTGAACGAATTAGGGATCTCCTGGGCATAAAAATTTCCTTTTCCTTACTTAAAGCTATTTCTCTATCCATTTTTAATGTGGTATAAGGATCTGTATTAGAATCTTTTCTTTATAATTCCTTCTTATTATAATTGCTAAGATGTTTATATTTATTACTGTGGTATGTTGTATGTATCTTTCCTGTCTCTGCTTTCTTCAATATGGCGGAGAGCGCAACCGCGAGTGGCCCAAGAATGGCAGCCTTCCTTGACCACTAGTCGTAGTATGAAGCGACCATGCAACACCTGTGATTATGTCTTCCAATATGGCGATCTGCGCTATACCTGCCAGCTCAATTTACGAACTTTAACTGATAATTCTTATAATAAGATGGTAACTGGTTTGTCTTATTATAAATTTTGTTTCCCGATGTATGTTTACTAATTAGCGTAATCGTTTTACTTTCCAACTTAGTTGATTTGTACGCTATGTGTATTTACTTCAGAGAATGTAATATGGGTCAAATCTCTAGCATCAAGTTGCATATCAAATTTCGACTTGCTATATTATCTAACTACCTTCTACTAAGTGATAATTCAAGGAACCAACTAAATATGAGTTACTAAAATTTACTTTCATTTATGTTCACTGCTCCAATTTTTCTTAAATCACTAGTATTTAGTTTAAAACTACACTGCCACTATACCATGTTACGTGTTCCCTCCATGGTTGCTTGAACCTTCTATCTGTTTAAGGAGATAGGCTAATGAATACAATACAATATCTACGTATCAAGCAGGTTTCAGGAAAGTTTTCTACGGTGGATAATATATTTGTTTAAAGACGCTAATACATACACACTTAAGAAGAAAACGGGATAAATTATGCAGCGTATTGTGATTTTAAAATAAACTTTAGAGTGTTCAGAGAGATGCTCCATGGGTAAAACTGTATCAGAAAGATGTCTCCAACAAAATGATGAAATCTGTGATACAGATTTTAAACAAAGCGCGTATTAATAAGTGTAAACAAATAAAATCCTTCTTCTTCTTCTTTTTCTTCTTCTTCTCATTGACACTGCAGTCCGGGGTGAGTCTGGGCTGCCGCGGCGACCTCTGCTTCCTCTATCTCCGTCTTATGACTACATTGATAGAAAGCAGTATTGCAGAGGGGCATATAATCAACTTTCCGGCACTCCCCCGGTCGCCTATCACGCGGTTCCCTGAAGAACAACACCCCTCCATTGGGCAGCTTCCCAATTATCCTCTCGAGGCTGGGTGAACTCCGTTCCATACCCCATAACTTACAGAAATTACTAAGCAGGTACCAGGAATCACACCCAGGCCTCCCGACCAGTAGTCCGCAACGCTAAGCACTAGACTAAGACTAGACTTAACTTCGTCTCTGGGGTGTATTGTCGTTATTGTTTAATTTATTGATAAATGATATCTCACTTGCCCAGTCAGGGAGGGAATAAATGCCCTACGTGCATTCCTGTACCCTTGTATGTTGGTGATCTAATTCTTTAGCTCTAAAAATACAAAAAGCACTTCATATCCAAGAAGATTATTGTTTGAAATGGGGTACATTGGTAAATGTTAATAAAACCAAAACAATTACGCTTATGGCATAGATAAAAATGGTACTGCAGTGGAAGAGAAATATAAAAAGTTAAACGTTTTTATTATTTAGGAGTAACCTTTTATATCAGTGAGAAATGGAATAAGCACTTGTCTGTTATTATTTATAAAGCACAAGGTCAACTAAATGAGTTACTCGTGTTATGACTCTTTCCAGATGTACCAGTAGATACATTATAGAGGATGTACAGTGTATAATTAAGTCTATTCTGCTATATGGATGTGAACTTGGAAGAACTGAACGTTAAAACAAATTCATTTCAAATTTTCAAAAAGGAGTTTTGGGTTTTCCAAAGGAACAAAAACTTCCGGGTCGTAAGGGAGGTGTTTTTTTTTTTTTTAAGATACCGTTAAAACAAGAACGGTGAAATATTGACTTAGATTAATGCAGGGAGACCACTCAACACTTCGCGATAAATGTTATAGATACCAGATACAAAATATAACACCAGCGTTTTGGGCTTCAAAGATGGAAAGAGAACTCAAGAGGAATTGGCTTGGGCTCAATATGGCAATGAGGCGATGAAAACAATAAAAACGCATGGAAGAAGGTTAGAACAGGGTTAGAAGTTATCAGCAGGTGAGAAATCGAGGCAGAATGTAACACGAAAATCTCCTCGAGCCTATCGAATAAAATGAATCTAAATTGGGGCGAAAAGATGTATGTGCTCGTTCTAGGGAGAAAGGCGAGATCAAGAAGACCTGGTTTAAAAATAACGGCTAGTTCTGGTAGGAGTATCTGCCCATTTTGTGGAGGGGATGAGGAATGTGTACATATTCTGGCCCAATGTCCCACTGGGAATACCCGAGAAAAGCACTGTTTTCTTAAAAAAAATAAGCAATTAGAGGTAGATTGGCATGTTGGGACCTGTTTGCGAACCACTAGAATTGGTTTAATATGGTTCCCTAGCCATAGTAAGCCATGCTAAAAGCAGTTTATTTTCTAATTATAATGTATTAACTGTGTAACTATAATTAATATGTAAGTTGTTTCCACTCATATATCTCTAAATACAGAGATTATCATTTTTATTGTTTTTCTTTCTAATTGAATATCATACTTATGCATTTGTGCATATGGTGGACGATTCTAGACAAAATATATTTGTAAGTAATATGTATATAGAATTTTAAAACAGCAAAGATACTACTATCACCACCATAACTACCGCTACTACTACCACCAGTACAACTACCGCTACTACTACCACCAGTACAACTACCGCTACTACTACCACCAGTACAACTACCGCTACCACCAGTACAACTACCGCTACCGCTACCACTACCACTACTACCACCACCACCATCACCACCAGTATTACTACTACTACTCAAAGAAGAACTGATCATCTAGAAATGTTTTAAAGTGCATTTCAATTGTGTTTTAAATGGTAAATATGCTTTTATCGATGAAACGCTCTGGTTCTTTACATGAGTTGGACGCCTAATCAGGTTGTCCATTTTGTGTTTCATTTATCATAGTGTGTATATGCAAAGTAAAGATGTGAATTCTAGGACAAATTGTAGTCTACATATATTTCTAAAATTTTTAGTAACTGCATTTTCAACATTTATATTATTTAACATAATTACACCACGTTCATTATTTACACAATGATGGAATATCACTATCTTGTTTTGTTAGGATTAACCTTTAAATTTACGAAATATATGCGATAAAAATGTTATATTTAAAGATGATATAATATTTTCTAATTGAATTAAGGATACCGTTAACGAATCACCAGCATAGGATACTAGATTACCTATTTCTATAAGTTATTAATATGCGAGTAGTAAAACAGAAAGAGCAAAGGTCCCGAAACCGAGCTCTGTGGCACTCCTGCAGTTACAGATTTAGGTACCAATGCATATAAGTCGTAGGCTTTGGCGGCCTAAGTTAGTGACGTATTTTAATTCATAACTCCCTGCAAGGTCCTCGAAATGTTGAGTGTTTTATAATTAATTGAGTTCATTCGGTGTAAGCAGAAAAACTTTTACCATGACAGATCTGTGTGTGTTCGTTTTACCTGCTTTATAAGACATTTTTCTCATGTTCTTCCTAAGTAACATTGCATTATTTTAAACATTTCTCCCTAATTACATTAAGTTCCAATTTATTTATCACTTTCTCGTGAGAGTTAAAACCAAACTTTTTACTCATATTTAACAGCGTTTCCCCTTATTATGTTGTAAACATTTGGTTAATAAAGTTTGTTACTGCTGTTAGAATAAATAGTCTCTTTCTATAACCATGCAGTTTTTTAATTTGTATAAACTATTTTTTTAGGAAAACTAACTTTACTAAGCTAATTTTAAACAATCAGAAAATATTCCATCAGCCAGTAATTTGTGAGATGCGTTAAACTATTTTAACGATTACCCAATGTAAAATCTCCTAAACTAAATCGAGAGGGTTAGATATGGCGGTAACGTTTGGAACTCGTATTCATTATGTTCTAATCTTAAATTTTGTGGCCTGCTAACCTGACTTAGCTTTTTATAATTTTTTTAATTCTATTTTAAGAGAGAATAAATGAAAGACTAGTGTTTCTCTGCCATGATTCAACTTCCATTTCATAATTCATCTTTATTCCATCTGTATGTATGTATGTATGTATGTATGTATGTATGTATGTATGTATCTGCTCTTTTATGCTCGTGATATCACCGAGGCGGCATTGACAAAGGATTGACCCAATATCCATTCACGAAACCCCTCAGTGTGTATGTGCACTCTGTTCGTTCAAAGTAAATAGCTCCCCAACACACTAATACCTGGGTCAGTCTGTTAAGTTCTACAAACTCGTGTATATACAGCACATAAAATAAATAGCTGGCAAAATATTTATACCTCAATTGTATAACTATCTAATTTACTTTTCTAATAGCATTTTTACTTTAGAAAATGCACACGATGTGTGAAAATGCTAATGAAAATACATTATTTTCTCGTTGCCTATTGCGTAGGTTTATTATTTGAAAACATTACATACATTGTTTTCGTTAAATTTTCCTTTCACTTTCAAAGCAGAAGCATTTTATGTAAATCGTTTGAAGATGTTTTGTCCTAGGGAAACCTAAGTATATTTGGAGTTTTGCCTTATGATGGTTCGGCATTCTAAAAACATATTTTATACATATTAATGTTAACTTTTTCTTTAATCAGGAAATGTATAAAATCCTTTATGAATAGTTTGACTTTCTTTTATTGTATATTTGTTCTCTTTAATGTGTTTTGGTATTTTGGATGCCCAAATCATTTCATAAACCGATAGATTTATAGTGTTCAAACATTAAATTTGCTGTTATTTTTCACATTAAACATGTTCATTACCAAATAAGAATTTTGAGTACCTTTATTTCATAGTTTACCAAAAATTGATCTATTTTTGGACATTACCTCTTCATCCCTTGTTTATTTCAATTAATTAACTTTATTTACAACAATACCCTTTATCGAAGATACTCTTAACTTTAATCTTTGGTAAACACAACCATTTTTGTTTTGTGTACAGTTCACCCTGTTTCATCATTTGACAAGAGTTTAGCGATAACATTTTTTGGATTGCTGTTGGAACGTTTTGGAACTTGTGTGTGCAATTATGTGCGTATTACTTCCGTTCAAATGTTAAATGAGGGTTCGCTTGTAATGCCTAGAGCTCCAGCAAACTTCACTCACCTTTAATTGGCGATTCCCCAATACAACATCGTACGCTTTTTCAATATTTTCGGGTGTTGCGCCAACTATGACAAGCTCTTGCGACTTCTTTGAACTTCGTTGACCAATGAAAACCATAAAAAATAACGGAGCAAAATCCAGTCTTTATACTTTCGATACGACTTTATTTTGCTTTAATACTCCCGTATAATACATACTTAATTACTGCACGTTATTTAGAACAATATATTATAATGAATCCATCATTTATCAGCAGTTAACACATGAGCGAGAAAAACTTCACAGCAATGATGACCTAAGGAGTGAAATACAAACAGCTCTTTGTAATAATGCAGCTCATTTTCCAATCTTGTTTTCTTTCCCATTCCTCGTAGGTGTGTGTAAATTGTTTCATCCCGACATGTCTGTTTCCAAAAAGTCTCGGCTATGAGCATTAATTCCTTGCTTTCTCTGGAGTGATTTATCTCTGTCTAACTTTTTCACGTCAATAACAAGACATGGCTTTCGAGCTACTTCGACCCCTATAGTCTGATTTTGAGCTCTTAATGTAACCATCTCTTATTAAGTCTTTAGACGGATCATTTGTTGTTCACTGATTGGTACTAATAAATATATATCCAGAAAAAAAATTGTAAAAATGACCATATAATATTCTGCTAGGGCACAAATCCAACCAACTTTCTTGGTCACGCAATTGGATTGCATTGCATTGGTAGGAACCTTTGGGTACTTCAGCCTTGTTCGAGAACTGACTGTTTGTACCTACGCTCCTTATGGTGGCCTTCCGGGAGAAAGAGAGGGGAGAGGCAGATACAGGACAGCTGGTAACGAGAAGTGAGGGGGCGAAACACGAAAATAGACGGAGTTAGTAACAATGTTTGAAGATAAAACAGTTACTGGGGAAGTCCCCCGTCCAAGGAGTTGAATCCTCTCAGAAAGGCCGCTTCCATATCAGACGCCGGGGCAGAAACCTTTCCGAAGCGCAAGTCACGGCCACACTGCACGCAGCACCTTCTAACCCTGAGATTTCAAATCTTGTAACAGAATGAAATAAGATGACATGTAAAAGAGGATGTATGGAAACAAAAGATCCATCCTAGCATCCGCCTTAGCCACCAGGCTAAACCACGAAACTTCCAAGGTAAGAATGGCTGGTCCCAAAGGATTTGAACCCAGACCCCCCCCCCCGAATGAGAGTCCCAAGCGTTACCGCCTGAGTCATCCCGCTCGGTTTGGTCACCTAGCAGTATTTAGTTCTCTTTCTTGTTGTATCATCTATTTTGTTTTATCACTTTTTAATAGTATCGGATATTTTGGAGGTTAATGATATTCAACTAAACCGCTTATTTTTCATCATGATATAGGATAATCACGTAGAAACTGTAGCTAGTTTGACAGTATTGGCACCATTCACATAAACTTTTTTTATTAATTTATACTCATTTGATTTGTCACTTTTTATATTGCTTCTTAAGTATTTATTTTTATGATTGTTATTGAAAACTGCGATATTGTAACTAATCCTTATTATTATTTCACTTGTACTAAAGGTTGATGGCAAGTTAACTCTTAGCGAGAATATTGCTGACAACGGCGGCTTGCAAGAGTCCTTGAGAGCCTACCGGAGGTTTCTGAAGAGGAATGGACCAGAGCCCAGACTTCCGGGACTGGAAAAATTCTCCCATGAGCAACTGTACTTCATTTCCTTTGCTAACGTGAGTAGGAAATTTGGGAAAAGGTGCTGCACTGCTCCTTAGTAAATTATTTTTACATAAAGCACAAATATGAAACGAACGAATTAAACTGAAAACAGTGAGTGAGATTGGCAAATTTTCTATAACCGACTGCGAAATCTGTAAGTAGCATACTCAGGGATTCCAAATGCAAGTAATAAACTTGTATCAAGTTGAGTGTTTATGAAACCCGAATTATGCAAGTCTTAAATCTGTTGCAGGTAATCTTTGATCTTGCATCTCCAAATATAACCATCAGTATTCACTTTTCATTATTATTCCTATGTGATTATTCCGATCTACTGTAACTTGTGATATCTTTAATTTACTCGTAGCAAAAAGCACAATAAATTAATTGTGCAAGTATAACAAAATTATTTATAAGATAATCCTGGAATCATGTTTACATTTTTGTAAGTAATTTAATTCCCCCTTTACAGCAGGTGAAAAAAGGATATGTTACACAAGCCACGACGTGATTTATAAATCCTTTTAAGTAGTTTTGCTGGTTAACGTAATATAAGATATAATTACTATCTTATGTATCAGTTTATAAGCTAAATTACAGGATGTAACAAGTTTTACCTCTATTAAAATACTGATATTCTTAGAATATAAGCTGTAATTATATTCCTACAATGTAGCTAATATTTTAAATAATTGGTAACATTATTTAGTGACTGGTTTTATGCAAAAATAAAAGTTTTCTACATTTTTTGCCTTTTATTTATATTTCTTACTGTTTTTCATAGACCAAAACAATTCTTTGTGGAAGTTAGTTTTGTTTTTTGCACTACACTTTGGCAGGTATTATTGCAAATACTCTTTAACAGTGAATTATTGTTTATGCGTGAGGATTTTCAGTTCAGCCTATAATCCAGTGTAAGTAAAACTTTGTTTATCTTACTACTACGAAGATATTATTTCTACATTCTGTTTAAACTCCGTTGATAAAATTATTTAAGAGGTAACATTTTTTGGTCATTTTATGTATGCAATCCAGATTGATACGTAGAGTGTTCACATGTCACGCCAAAGTTGTGTATGGCTTAAAGACTCCCTTCTGAGTATTGATGATTTTTCGAAGTGCAACAGGCTTGATGCTGGTATCTGTGATGCTATAGGATGTGGAAGATTAAAAAACTCTTCCCCTAATCAAAAGAGAAGCTACAAAAATAGACATTAGAACTTGGAAGTGTGTTAACAGCTGAAGTTTTCTGAAAGCTATCAGGAGAAGAAAAAATGAATTTATATACAACAATATCAAATTACCTTAAAACCACTGGAGGTTTTATTCTTATTCTGAAACAGTGAAACTAATAGTTTCTGCGGAAAATGTCAAGGACCGTTTTTCATTTCATAATAGAATCGTTAGAGAAGATAAATGCTTTCATTACAAAAGTTGGCAGAAAAAACTGTGTCCACATGCTCTGAACTGATAACAATTAATTTCAGCTCTCTCTTAAAATTAAGAAGCAAATGGGGGCGTACCTACCATAGAACATGCCTTTACCGAACATTCCAAAATTTGGACTGAAATAGAGAGAAACTGGAAAAAAAAATCTCAGTAAGGGAGGACGGTCATGCAAAAATCGAATCTCCCATCTCGCGAGTTCGTGCTATAACGATCTCGGTCCTCCGGGACGGGCTAAATACTGTAATGTATATTGAGGTATAGTAGTTAGGTTATTGCACCATAAATGACATACTGCACTGTTTGACCCCTGTGTAATTTAGTGGTCTTTACATACACCAAGAATTCAGTTTATCTTCAACATCAGCTTTGGAAAGTGCCATGTTTTTAACTGCTATACCAAATTTCAATGTGCATACCATAGCAAATACTAGAGGACATTTTCTTCCTGTCAGTCCTGGCAGTGTGGTGGTAACCTCTTAAGCCCAAGATCGCGGGTTCGATCCCGGCCAGGACCAATGGCTTTTTTCCGGGCGTAAAAATCCTAAGTATGACTTCCTTTGGAAGGGAAGGGAAGTAAAGTCGTGGGTCCCGTGTCGTACATTTACGGCAAGTAAAAAAACCTCAAGCCTGAAAGAAGAGGTCTTTGAGCAAAATTTGTCGGCCGTTTTACGCCCCGAATTAAATGGGAGGTCGATGACCTGCGATGTTAAAGAGCGTCCGTAAATAAACCATATAAAATATATAGAGACTTTTCTTCCATGTTTCTTTCTTCCATATATTTAACTACGTGTTTTTATTCTCTGCTACTGTCACATTCTATTGTATTTTTGAATTTTCTCCTCCTGTTCCACTCGCAGAAACTTTGGCCAGGCACGCTTGTAATCAAAGAGAGAGAGAGAACAGCCATGAATGTGCGGATGCACAGAAGCAATTTTCATCACTAGCATTGTTATAAGATATCCATGGTTTAACTTAGTTCTGGATCAATTAATTTATGAAGATTGAAAATTTAGTCTACTTTAGTCGAGGATGCACATAGCCAGGATTAATATTCTATAAATTCATTGTTTGTTATAAGCACATTAATCAATTAACATATCAAGGAAAATGTGTCTTTAGCTGAAAGCTATTTGTTACTTATTTTAACGCAATAAAAACAAAATCCAAAAAAAAAAAAAAAAAAAAAAAAAAAAAAAGGATAAATGATTTCTTTATAGAGTCTAAAATAACGTTTATTAAATAATAAATACCCAACCCCAAGTTAGCGCTTTCACTTTGTGTTTTTATCTCCAAAACAGGCAAAAAGCATAATATTACGTCTTTTCACAGTTTTGTGGAAAGCGGCATAATCGTCAAAGTTTTCATTGTTCTTTGTGTTTGTTTGAAAGCTACGAACTCATCTTCAGCTCATAGATCTCGTATTAAGAGGTGCGTCTCTCTCTGTTTCCCCCCCCCCCTTTTTTTTTTTTTTTTTTTTTGGAAACGTAACCGCAACTGACAAAGGTTAAACCATTGAAAACAAGCAATTTAGCGAAATTTATGAACACTATACTGTTTTCAAGTGACGGAAATTCTGTGCATTTTAATTGCAAAACTTCTGAAGCCGTGGGATTAAATTGCAAGGACAATATAAATGGTAAAGCAGGATATATGTTAGCTTCAACTGTAGTGAAACCGAGCTGGGTGGCTCGATCGATAACATTTGGGACTCGCATTGAAAAGATCCTGAGTTTAAATCCCTTGGGGCCGTCCATCCTGACCTTGATTTTTTTTTTGTACGAGACGTGTCCGGAAAGTAAGAATCATTTCGTTTTACCGCCACAGCAACGCTAGTGTCGCAATTTCATACATGCGCAGGTGTCTCTCGTTTATTGTCTGTCCACTGACGGCATTACAGTCGAATCGTGTTGTGTTCACAGTTGTTTGTGGTCGTTCGAAATGTTTAAGAAAATTTTTGATCCCGCCGACTGTGAAGTGCGTTTCATAATACGGTTTTTGAACGCAAGGAATGTTAAGTCAGCTGAAATTCATCGTCAACTTGTAGAGATTTACGGTGAAAATGTAATGACAGATGGAATGGTGAGAAAGTGGATTAGGCAATTCAATGATGGACGATCCAATGTTCATGATGAAGCAGGGAGAGGGCGGCCTTCTGTTGTCACTGATGGTTTGGTTAAACAAGTGAACGAGGCAATTCGTGAAAACAGACGGTTCACAATAAGAATGCTCTGTAATGTGTTTGCACATATTTCAAAACTGTTGTGCATGAGATTATCACAAAGCGCTTGAATTATCGCAAAACCTGTTCCCTTTGGGTTCCGAAGATGCTTACGATGTCCACAAAACGAAGGGACTTGACATTTCTTACCCGATACGGCGATGAGGAAGATGAATTCTTAAGCAGAATATTGACCAGTGATGAAACTTGGGTTTGTCATGTCATTCCAGAATCAAAACCAAACGACAAAAATTCAAAGCAACGTTGTCAGCATGAAAAATCATGTGCACTGTGTTCTGGGAAGACGGGCATTCTGCTTGTTGAGTTCCTTCTCAGAGATGCAACCATCAATGCGGTGCGATATTGCGAAACTTGAGAGATCTTCGACTTGCAATTCAAAGCAAAAGACGTGGAATGCTCAGTCAAGGCATTGTGTTGCTTCATGACAACGAACGTCCCCATTCTGCTAGTGTCACACAAAACAATATTCAACAATTCGGTTGGAAGCAGTTCAATCACCCACCATACAGCTCCGATTTTGCGTTTTCTGACTAGCACTTGTTCTTGAACATGAAGCGTGAGCTCGGAGGAAGGCGCTTTGGCAGTGATAACCATGCAAAAAACGGGTACAGCAGTGGCACTGTTCACTGGCGGAATCTTTCTTTGAAGAGGTCATACAAAAGTTGATTTCCCGCTATGACAAATGCCTGAACAATGATAGCAACTGTATCGAAAAGTAGGTTAAGGAATGCTCTTTCATTTACAAATAAATGCTGCCAAAACAAATATTTTATCCTTTTTTCCAAACCGGTACTTACTTTCTGGACACGTATCATAGTTTTTTTCTGGTCATTTAGGCAAATTTAGGATGGATATTTACTTTCCACTAATTTTCCTGTCCCTCATTTCCTCACATTTTATTTCCTTGTCCTCCTTCTTGCAAAACGCAGCTTTAGCGGCTCCTTTATACGCTTTATACCATCAAAATAAATTCATCACGGACTCAGCAAAAGCTCTTCTCAATTCTTTATAGGTAACTGAAGCGTTAAAAGTTAAATACATAACGCAGCTTGGTAATGGGACCTCAGAGAGAATGTGAACACTTCAATTAACTTCCATAACTAGACTAAAGAGCTGTTTAAAGTCAAGGATGTAGTTCTTGTGCTCATTGAGATAGTGCGTCAGTAGCTCATTTCTACCCGGTCTAAGCCACTTCATTGAACAGACCTACTATTTTTGTTAAAATTGCAGCATTTTTATTTTGAGGACTCGTCAAATTCAGTGCTATCCAGTTAAACGCGTTTGCCAATACCTATTATGAAATGTTCATACTTTCTATCACATATGTTCAACATCTTGCAGGTGTGGTGTGAAAAATGGACGAAAGAATCACTTTTGTGGGGCTCGGAAGATGAACATTCTCCAAACCACGTCAGGGTGCGAGGCGTTCTAGTAAACTCCCCAGAGTTTGCCCAAGTCTGGAAGTGCCCAAAGGGTTCTGCCATGAATCCTGAAGACGACAAATGCCACATCTGGTGATAAGTTGATAGTTCCTAAGTCAACAGTAGCTTCACCTTAAGTGCAGTTATACCATTTCTAATATTGTGATATTTTTGTGTATTGTGACAATAAATATTTTGTAATGGGCTTGTAAAGTTAATAATGAAATAAAATTAAACACCTATAAAATATTATCTCTTTTTTGTTTTATACGTTTAATTTACTTGTTTTGTAAGTTTGGTATTGGAAAATTTGCATTGTAAAGTTTTCTTTATATAATTACTTTTTACAATCGGGGACAAAAAAAAAACCCGGGAAGTTTTTATTTGATTATATTTTGTTCTTAATTATTTTAAAATGAAAGGATACCCACCCAGTTAAACAAAATATCGTTTTATTAATTTTTACCCTTGGCATGCTTTCGAATTGGTTAGTAATGACTTCTTGATAAATATTCTCCCATTCTTCAAGAAATGTTCGCCTCAATTCCTGTAAAGTTTCTGGCAGTGGCAATCTTGTCAGTCCAGCTCCCACACGTATTCATGCGAATTCATGACGGGATATCTGGTTGGCCATGGGAAAATATGGATTCCCAATCTTGGAGATAACCTCTTGACTAAGTGGACAATATACGGGCGTGCATAAAAGAAAATTATTGCCTATAAATGGGCCAAATGGTACAACATGATAGGCCAAACATTCATTCATGTGCCAATTAGCTGTTAGACTTCCATTTTCTACTAAAAGTAAACCCAGTACGAGGATCCATAGACACTCCTACCCAACCATCACTCCAACACCTCCAAATTGTAATTTTTCGAAATGCAGCATTGTGCAAATCGTTCTCCCCTTCTGCAACTATTTCACGTCCATCAGGACCGTCACGGGCGTCCGAGGTCGTTAAGGCGCGGACTCGTGAACGAGAGGTCTGGGGTTCGAATCCCAGCAAGATCGTCCTTCCTTACTGGGTTTTTTTTCTAGGTTTTCCTCAGTCCTCATAAATGGAAAATGCCGGGAAGGTATCCTAAACTTATGCTTAGAACGCTTTCTTTCTTGAAAAGAAAATATCCTTAACCAATTTATCATTTCATCTCATGTATCATCAGCGTCCACCGCCTGTGGTGCCTCAGTAGTGCAAACTACTCAAATAAAAAGTCTATCAGGTGAGCACAGATTTAGACAGCACTCATCGGTGAACAGAACAGTTCTATGTTCATTTCTCCAACCCCTATTATCAATTGCAATTCTACTAAATATCAGTTCACTTGCTTTTAATCTTCTGATCTTTTTGGCTGAAATCGGCATCATGCATGTTAACTACAGTCGTAGCTGGCAGGTTTGCTCCCTAAGAACTGTCAACACCATGTACTTGTCTTTATTTTAATTTATAGCTCTAGAACGACCCAAGCCTGGTATTTTCTAGGGTCTCTCTAAACCGTTCTATGTTATCATAGACTGTGCTTCTAAATTCATTACATTTGCAATGTAACGTACACCGCGTCTATTCTCGTTTAGTGCTACAGCTCGAGCCATACCTTCAGGTCGTATTTTTAAGGTGAAATGTGACAACCCTACTTACATTTGCAACATTTAAAAATAAAGAAATAATAATGAAGCACAAAATGATTAAGACAAATTTTCTATATCTGGAATTTTGTACACATAATTGGAATATTCGGTTACAATGACGTGTTTGTAAAACAAAAACATTTAATATAGCCTACACGTTTCCATGAATACAAATACCTACCATAATATTTTATGACAAACAAACATATTACAATATACAAGAAAATATAAAAATATCCAGTTTTTTTGTTGTTGTTACTGAGTGCACTATAATATTGGGTGTTCTCAAATATTGAAACCCTGCGGACTCCAATACTAAGGAGTAAAATTTATTGTAAACTAATTCTGTTTTTGCTTGCGATAAAAAATAGAAGCTATAAATCATGATTCCTTACGGTTTATTCTCTAAAAACAAACGACAGTCATCAAGTTATAATATGTTTACAAAATACATATTTTTTATCAGTTATGGCTTGAAAGAAAAGCTAAAAAACAAATGCACTATAATAGATGTAAAACAGGCAAATAAAAATATAAGTAATATAAAATAGAATAGGATTTGGATGTAAGCAACAAAATTCGGTTCAATCAAATATGTTGAAGAATATAAAGAATTATAGAAAATTCTGCAATTATAAGTATCCACTTTTCTCAATCGTTCTGAATCCTGGGTAATAAAAAATCTGATAGAAAGAAAATCATAACAGTCAAAATAAGATTTCTTCGTTCAGTCAATAATTGTACAAGAGAATACAAGTCAATACAGACCTGAACACATTTTCAGTCGTACGAAATAATCCAACTTATAGAAAAGTTGTAAAGACTACATTAATAGAATAGACCAAAGCTAGTAACCCATTGGTTGGGAGACCCAAAAAAAGACGAAATTGAAGTCGGAATAGGTTTTAAGACTAATCCTTGGTTGTGAATGATGAGAGTGTTGATGATAAAATTCGCAGTAAACCTAGGTCCGCAAATAATTACTTTAATAAATTTGCGAATATATAGTTAAGATCCGCCACTGATTAGTGTGTGCACATGGACAGAACGTGCGCTTTTCCCCTTGCTCAGCCATCAGTTTAATTGTATAGCAATGCTTCCAAAATTGTTAAAGGATTTACAAAGTAAAACGACAAATGGTTTATTAACTTTTATTTCTCAAAAACTTGGGTCGCAAGCATAATATTTTAATTTATTATTACTATTATGGTCATCTACGCGAGTATTTAGTGCATTTTTCTATTTTGGATGCTCCACTAATTAAATTTATGTTTTAAATTTAAAGGCTCTATTATGTTCGAACGGGGCTGTCTGTGTACGATATTATATATGTGTGGCAAACAAGTCTCGCCCTAAAGTGGGTTGCACCTTCGAAAATTTGGGAGTCACTACTCTGTCGCTAAATAAATGAATTACACAGTCGCATTTTCTACTCCATCTTTCACATTTTTGCACAAACTTATTTTTATGTTGAAAAACAGAACTATAAAATGGAACTATTTTCCTTAAGTGACTAGAAAATTCATCTATTTTTATTTTAAGTGTTTTCGAGTAAAGCTAGTCGTAACAAACAAATGCAGAAAACAAAACAAAAACAGGTTTCGTTTACTTTGGGATAACATTCAAAGTACTTGTTGAGCAGCTCGAACCAGTATAATTATGTCCTTTGGGTTTCATCCGCAGCCTTTTGTAAACAAACGTACTCTGCGAAACATATACCAAGTTCTGTTTTCTGCGGTATAGCCTTCATTCAGTTTGTTTTGTTTGCTTATTTAAAAAAATTAGCATTTTCGTGCTATGGCCAGGTGATCAAAAAACTTTCAGCGATAATCTCAAATGTTTCGTGGTAGACTTAAGAGAATTAGAGTATTATTATAAGAATTATTTTATTATATGGATGCAGTACTATAGGCAAATTTTTACAAAGCAACTCGATATGCATCCTACAGAATAATGTATTATGCTTAACGGTGACACAAATTTCACAAGGTTTTATAGTAGACTTCGGGGTTTTGGTTTTGGTATCATTAAGAAGTCATTAGCAGGAATTCATTTATCCTTTTCTTTTCTATCACTGTAGCTCGGATAAGGTAACTGTTAATCACTAATAAGATGTATAAATATTAAGGAAGTAAATTAAAGTCAAGTACAATCTAGATTTGTTTAAAAAAACAAAGTATATAAATAAATTGGAAATATAGAAACCAGACTTGAAACATTTGGGCCACATTCTAATATGAGAAATAAATTGCTCAAGTAACTGCTACTGCTACTACTACTAGTCGGTCCTGGTGGTGTAGTGGTAATCATACTTGCTTTCTAAACCCAAGGTCGCAGGTTCAAACCCGGCCAGGACCGATGAATTTTTTCGGGCGTAAAAATCCTAAGTATGGCTTCCTTCGGAAGGGAAGTAAAGTCATGGGTCCCCTGTCGTACACTTACGGCACGAAAAAGAACCTCAAGCCTGAAGAAAGAGGACTCTGAGCAAAATTTGTCGACCGTTTCACGCCCTGAATAGAATGGGAAGATGATGACTTGAAATGTTAAACAGTGTCCGTAAATAAATTAAATAAAAAAAAAAGTAGCAACTAGCAATGCTACGAGTACTTTTCACCCGGGTTTCTAGTTAACCAACTAGGGGTAAATTTATAATACTCAGTTGGTAGAGCGTCAGCCCGGAAGGCTGGAGATCCTTGGTTCCAATTCCGGCCATATCCGAAAATTTCATGTATGATTCTTCATTTACAACTTATGCCCTACGCAGGACTAATGTGAAATAACAATTTTCATAAATATGGTAAAGGTGCAACCAGGTAGAATCAAATATACACCAAAGCTAAGCATTAATACAACCAATGAATGAATAGTGTTTAACGCCCGTTTTTGCTACAGAGGCACCACAGGCGATGAGCACTGATGATGCATGAGATGAAATGATATTTTGGGAAAGGATTTTATGGAAGGAATCGTTCCAGGCCTAAGTTTAGGGTACCTCCCCGGCATTTGCCATTTATGAGGACTGAGGAAAACCTGGAAAAAACCTCAGTCAGGAAGGACGGTCCTGGCGGTATTCGAACCCAGACCTCCCGCTCACGAGTCCGAGACTTAACGACCTCGGCCACCTGTGGCGGTTAATTAATACAACCAATTACTATAAACCAAACAATAAAAAAAACATTAAATGAAGCAGTGATTTTCAAAACACGGTCCATGTACACTTGAGGGGCCGCAAAGCCCTCCCAAGGAATTCGCGAAGCATAAGAATACTTATAACAGCATTTATTCTTAAACGTATAGATACGAGGGTAGGTTCATAAGTTTCCACCTTCGCCGATACAGATCATCGCCTTCACGAAACCATTATCTGGTGTCGTACCTTATTTATCTGTTAAGTAAATACTTGCAACTGTAACTTCCGCTCCTCTGTGTTAATGTTTTGATGTTTGTTTAAGGAAGCTCTTTAACATCTCAGGTCATCAGCGTCCCATTCTACATAGGGCGTGAAACGGTGGACAAATTCTGCTCAGAGGCCTCTTCTTTCAGGCTTGAGGTTCTTTATCGTGCCGTAAATTTACGACACGGGACCCACGGCTTTACTTCCCTTCCGAAGGAAGTCATACTTACGATTTTTACGCTCGAAAAAAATCCATGAGTCCTGGCCGGGTTCGAACCCGCGACCTTGGGTTTAGAAGGCAAGTATGGTTACCACTACACCACTAGGACTGACCCGCTGCGTTAAGTTCAGATATAGTTGCATTAAGAAAGTTATATGTAGAAGATTGTGACTTGTTCAAAATGGAGTATCGCGCTGTTATTAAGTTCTTCACAAAAGAAGGAATTACTCCAAATTAAATTAAACAGTGATTGGGGCGGTGTATATGGGGAAGTATTTCCCTCATATTCTACCGTAAAAGAAGGGGCCAAACTTTTTCGAATGGGTCGAGAAAGCATTGAACATGAAGAGCGCGCAAGTCGGCTCTTGGAGGTGCTCAATCCTGAAAACGTCGCTCTTTTGGAAGAAGAAACTGTGAAAGACCAGCGGCTCAAAGTTACAGAATTAGCAGCAAGTTTGGGCATTTCTAAAACAGTAGTACTTCGAATTATACATGAACATTTAAACATGTATAAGTAGTTTCTTTCCTCAATTTAAAAGCAGCAACTAGTCATCTGTTGTCAGGCATATTTGGAGCTCTGCCGTGGGAAGGAGAGAGAAGTTCTGCAAACCATTGTTACAGAAGATGAAACTATGGTCCTCTACTATGACCCCTTGTTCAAAAGAGAATCAATGGAGTGGCGTAAACCTAGCGAAGCACAGCCTCTAAAGGTCAAGGTCACTCAGTCAACCAAGACGACCATGGCCATAATCTTTTGGGACTGTGAAAGACTTCTTTGACTTCAAAGAGAGGAACATTACTGAATGGGGAGTGCTCTGCTGGCCTAATGCACACACTACGTGCTTCCATTAAAGAGAAAAGGCGAGGAAAGCTGAGCGGTGGTGTGCGGCATTTTCACGACAGCGCGCCTGTGCACACAGCTCATGTTGCAAAGGAAACTGTGAATAAATGTGGCTTCAAGAAGATAGATCATCCACCCTACAGCCCAGTACTAACTCCCAGTGACTATTTGTTCTTCTCAAAACTAAAGAAGTACCCTCGAGGAAGGAAATTTAAGTGTGACGAAGTGATGGATGCTGTTTATGAGTGAGCACCTCCAAGGGCCGACCTATACGCCCCTCGTCTTCAATGCTTTCTCGACCCATTCGAAAAAGTTTGGCCCATTCTTTTACGGTAAAATATGAGGAGGATGTTTCCCAATATACACCGTCCAATCGCTGTTTACTTTTATTTGGAGAAGTTATTTGGAGAGTTCGTGAAGAACTTAATAACAGCTCGAAATCCATTTTGAATATGTCACAATGTTCTGCACATAGCCTTCTTTATGCAACTATATCTGAACAACTGAACACAGCGGAGCGGAAGTTACAGCTGCATTATCTACTTAACACACAAAATATAACACCAGATAAGGATTTTGTGAAGGCGAGTCCGGAAACTTATGGATATACTCTCGTACATTCGCATCCTTGTAGTTTTTTAAAAATAAACCGATAAGTGACATTAGTAGGTATGTAAAAAGAATTGGTGCAGAAGAGTGAGGAAGCGATTTTTAACGAAAGTCTTGTTCCGCACAGAAATCTTGTTAATTAAGTTAGTAAAAATTTATCTGTTCACAAGTCACAAAAAATCACCGAGGAGAACAGTTGATGACATGGAGAAAAATTACAAAAGCAAGAAAATTTCTGCGACAGCTTGTACAGAACTCAGAAATTTTACTGACTTCTGTTTGGAAAGCTACCCAAATTTTATAATTAAAAAAACTTGTTCGCAAATTGTTACCACATGAACCGAAGTCACGTAACATTTGTAACTGATTTTGAGTAATTTTAGACACGAACTGGTGATGCACTTTATCCTGTTTAATGCTTTAAACATCCTACAATTGCATACTTGTCCACGTATGAAATGGATAAGAAAGCATAACACAAAATATAACTGGAAAATGCGGGTATGACGTCTGAATACATTTAGAATAACAGGGTCTTTATCTTGAGAAAATACAATCACTGCAATGAGATAAAAGGTTAACCTACACCGTCCTGTGAATCATTATTCAATGTAGATCTAGAGTTTTTCAACAAGACTCTGCTACAACGCATACAGCTGATGACCCTTTAGTTTTAATTGAGGAAATGTTTAAAGATGAGAATTAAGACAGCGCAAATCCCATATCTTAATGAATGTATTTTTTTTATAAAGGAGTACTTGATAAATAAAGTGCATGAAGTCTGTCCAAACATTTTTCTAACTTTATAAAGATACATTTTTTTATTATACACCAAGAACTTACTGGGCTTTCTCGTGGCCTTTACCTCAAAATATTGTGTTACTCGGCATTTATACACCACTCCGAACACCATTGCCTCTTCTGGAAACAGTTCTGATATGCATTTAGCAAAGTCTACCTGTTATTTTTTTTTAATGTTTTCAATCGTTTGAAACAGGTTCACTTTTATAATGGAATTTACTTTGAGAAACTGGAAAGAAATAGAGACAGGTCAGGTGAGTACACAGGCTGATTGTGTTTTATTTTGGCAAAAATTTACAAACCGGCAGCGAAGTATTGTATTGAAGAAAGCAGGAGTTGTTTCTCCATAATTCGGATTTTTTCCTGATATTTTCTCTTAGCCACTGTCTGTCCCTCATGAGAACATTAATATCGAAGAAAACTGTTGATAAGATTTTCACATTTTTCGTTTCAGCTTAAATTCATATTTCATTGTCAGTTACTATTTGTTTTAAACAATTTTTCTCTCTCGGTACTTCGTTTCGAAAACTCCTGGCGATCCTCTGTCATAGAAGTCTTGGGACAAACTTCGAAGCTATTCAATAAATTTCAAATATAGTACTGATGTGTTGTGCTCTTCTGCTACTTCCCGGATTGTCCAGCGATGATTAGAATGCACTTTGTCTAGAACTTAGGCGAGTAATATTATGCATAAGACGCGGAGCATCATCTGTTCACTTACGACAATCCCTGAAGCGCTTGAATCATTTGCAACTACGCGTACGACTCGCACAAACTGTTTGCGGCTTTTGAACGGTTTAGTTCAAGTTCCGGAGCTTGAAATAAAACTTACCATGGCTACTGGACAATTTTTTACTGAGCAAATTGAAGAAAGCTAGAACTGTCCCAAGGACAATCAATATTATGATCTGACTTCACGAGTAGCTTGCGACAGTGCCCCTAAAGTCCAGAGAAGCCATCACCCTTCCTCAGCAATGGTTTGGTGGGAAGTGAGTTATGATGGTGTCACCTAGATCTATAAATGGGTTGAAAATAATAGCTAAAGTGTCCGCAAGCACTGTTCTGGAACCTAAACACGGCTTTGTTCAAGAACAAACAGGCATTGGAGCTTACAGACGACAAAACAAAGTTCATTCAGATGGCTTGAGAAAAAAGGTCAATATTGACCTCCTAGCATCCCTGACCGGGATCACAGAATGTGGCCAGTATTTGAAATCATTGTTTGCTTGAGAGTTTCGTATTGTTTGCAAGAAAAAGCATCTAATATTGAGAAACTCGAGCGGTCCTTGTATTCAGTATTGGTAGATTTCCCATAGATGACTGACCAGAGAGATTTCGGTCTTATGTGAGGGCAAAAAGGGAATCATTTTGAGAACAGATGGTACTAAATGTTTGGTATACAAGCAAGAACAAGCTAACAAAAGCAGCAGAAAGGCATAAAGATGTTGCAGTTAGTTTAAAACATTGTAACAGTAATAATGATTAAACTATATAGGCACATATGGGGCTAGCTAAAGGATACTGTGCATTCTAGATATATTTAATAACAGTAAAGCAGCTTAGAAATCAGTCTTAGAGCTAATGGTCATTTTGAGTACTGTCTATAAAACTCTCGGTAAGTTAAAAAAGAAAAAAGTAAGGTCTGTTAATCATCTAGAGATTCACCCCCTTTTAATAACATCTTGATTGGTAGTAAGATTAAAAAAGTACAACAGTAGAGGAAGAGAGGGAGAAAGGTGCAATAACCAAGCCGTTCTTCCCCTTGATACAAGACAGATGGAAGAATAACATATTACTAAAGCATACTTCGCAGCAATGCTAACTGGATTTGGAAAATTGAATTCATATTTCTACAAACTAAATCATTTTGACAATCCACTCTCCCGTGTTATTGTGGAGATTAAAGAAAAATTGTCTAATGCCACTATGGGAATGTTCAAGGCTAAACCAGCAACACAGTTACCTTCAAATTGAAATATAAGAGCGGTAAACAGTTATAAATGAATTACCATTACTTAATTAAAATATTTGAGGCCATTTATGCATTTTGTTAACAGTATAAACTTTGATAAAGTTATAAAAACTGCAATTAGAACCAAATAAGCTGTTAATAAAAACATGCTAAGCAAACTTCTGTTTACTTTAAGAGGGATTCTTTTGCGCTGTCCGTGAACACATCATGTCATCAGAGCAGCACTCTCCACTGTTTTCGCCCGACCTGATAGAGCAATACGAAATTGTTTCAGCAGTGGGAATTTTCAGTTGGTGCTTTTATTTCCTATGTTTAAACTCCCTCTTTTACATCCTGTAGCATAATACATGTTTGGTTGGTGGTCTAACGTTATCGATTAAAAGTCTTGTGGTTCAATCGAACGCTCATGTGCACGAGGAAGTTACTCTTCACTTTTATACACTTTTCGCCAGTTTGAATGCATTTGAAAAAAATGATGGTTTCTGCAGCCAATTAACTCTTTAGATTAACATTGTCCTGCTGAGGTTTGCTGTGTGAAGAATTGTTCTTCAGGAAACTTATCAAGATGTATGAAAACACGGTAATCAGTCTGTAAACGACCAGGCGGCCATTTTCATGGATCGATTCATCCATTTAACTTAGGAAGATATGTGGGCATTCATTGTATGCAGTAGATTTGATCCTTTTCTTTAGAATAATGATCGCCCATTTTATTGCAGATGTTGAAGATTTTCTCAAAGTTCTTGAGAGAACTTTGCTAGGAGGCCGCAAACCGCTATATAGTCTCTAAAACCTTCCTCTGTTGAAACTACGGTTCTTTGAGGTTAGGATTTTCATCACATCCAAATCTTCATTAAAAATCACAGCCTGATGAAGAAAAGAATACTTTCCATTTCACAGGATCAGAGAAACACAGACTACATATCAACGAAGATTCTAAGGCCCGTTAAATTCATGTGGGATCTACAATAAATCTAGACTATTGTTTTTCCATTTTATTTATACGAAAGTGGGTTTCGTCATTTTACTTATAGTCTCCCGGTTCAGCGATCCACAAGCTTCTAGAAGTAGGTTTTCTGCTGGTCGTGCAACCTTTAAGCAACCCTTCCTTCACTTCTTCGTACGTAGAAAATCGACGACTTCGTAAATCAAATTTGGGCGGTCCAAAGAGAAGACAGTTGGAAGGGACGAGATCTGAGTTATAGCCAGTGTTCCAGCATCTCAAAAATCAAATGGTTAATGGTTTAAATGTCAGATCGACCTTGTGTGGCGTTACATTTACATGCAACAAAAGCACTTTATTCCACTATAGCCCTCGGCTTTTGGTGCGAATTGATAGCTTCAAATTGTAGGCCTGCAAATCATTGGTGATCGTATACCTCAGTCTTTTATTATAAGCACTTTTGAGTATCAAAAAGCAGTTACATAATATTTCCGGCTGAAGATTGAATTTTATATTTTTTCTTTGCTAGCGATTTCGGATGTTTCCATTCCACACTCTGGCGTTAGGTCATCATCTGACATCAATGTGAAGGACCCATGTTTAATCCCTTGTGACTATTCTGCTCAAAATGTGGTCGTTGACAGATTTCAACACATTTGCACTTGTGCTCTGCCGTAAACCCTCTTTATGGAAGCCCAGTTCGTCATGGATGATTTGATAGGCAAAAGCGGCACTTATGGGCAGAGAACACGCTACGTCATCTATGGCAACTCGCCGGTTCGCCAGTACCATCTCACGAACCTATTGAATCTTCTCGTCAGTGGTGGAGGTTGGCAGGCGTGTTGCTCCCACTTTGTGTATCACGCTTGTCCTGGTACTTTTAAATTTCTCGATCCACTCATATACATTTCTACAAGGTACAGCATTGATCCTGTTATGGTGAAAGCGAATTTCTGATACTTCTTCTGACCAGAAAATTTTAATTACACTGGCCTGTGGGGGAAGAAAAAAAAAAAAACAGCTGAAATCTGTTTTCCCCTATCATTTGGTTTTAAAACAAATAGCAAAACTTTTTAAAAGAGGTCAATCATTGTGAGTTAAAGAGCATCATTAAATCAAAGCCATATTCTTTAACAAAGTTGGGTGTCTAAAGGTCAGCATATTTTCTTTGCTTGGAAGGAAGGCTGTGTTCATTTACGTTTATATTTCGGTTGCGTATCTTCTCTCTTCAAGTGCCAGCAGTAGTCCACAGCATTGCTGCGTTCCACCGTCCGTGATATGGTCTTTCCAGCTGCTTAATTTCTTGATGAAATCTTTCACCTTCATCACTCAAGAGTCCCAAATTAGGTGTTAAGTCGTTAAGGGGAGAGTTCGAGAAATGAAGTTTCCAGCTCATATTGCAAGCGAGAACTGGCAGTCTTAGTAACCAATTTCTTACAATTTCTTCGTATTACACGTCCTTTACATTTCCAATGAACTTCCATATTGTTCGTAGTGTTCAAAACGCCAGTATGCTTCATTAGCTGCCTGATCTGAGGTCATCCAATACAGCCTCTTTTGTTTTAGCTTCAGATAAAAGTGGAAATTTACGAGTATAAATAGTTGAAGCAGAAGCTATTTTTGAATTGCTGATGTAACCAAATTTAATATGAAGCGGAGGCAATGGCATCTTTTTAGGGTCAAGTATATTGTCACGTATTATATTTTTTTTTCTTCGGGCATTACATTTTTTCTCTTAGGCCATTCTTTCGTTGACCAGGGCTACCTCTACATCTACTGCCCCATTCGCACAAAGAGCAAAGAAATGTTGTATACCCACCCTGCTGACCAAGTAAGAAACCACAAATTTTCACGTCGGTGGTGGTGTAGTGGTTACCACACTTGCCTCCTACACCCAAGAACGCGGGTTCGAACCCGGCCAGGACCGATGGATTTTTTCGGGCATAAAAATCCTAAGTATGGCTTCCTTCGGAAGGAAAGTAAAGCCGTGGGTCCCGTGTCGTACATTTACGGCACGAAAAAGAACCTCAAGCCTGAAAGAGAGGCCTCTGAGCAAAATTTGTCGGCCGTTTCACGGCCTGAATTGAATGGGACGCTGATGACTTGCGATGTTAAAGAGCGTCCATAAATAAATCAATAAAAAAAATCAATCACAAACTTTCACACCTATCACACATAGTAGCTTTTGATGTTTCGGTTATCTACTTTTTTTCTAAAATGCATTTCCAAGCTTAACTTTAAAATATGAAAAATATACTTTCTTTATAAATGGAGTAATATTCTTTTTTGTTTTTTTAACAAGTGCTAACAACCTATAAAACAGAAGTTATTTATATAGTAAACACAGTGTCGTCTTGGTATTCCACAGCTTGAAGTTCCCTAGCACTTTATACACAACACAAAGAAAAACTGAAATATAGCATTTAACAACAAGTACACTATCCACTATACCACCGCTAATACATTTTAAATGACGTCTTTTGCTTTTATACTACGAGTAATCAATTCCCTTTACTTCCTAGCAATGCCTTGATAAGACTCAGTCAAGCTGAATGCTTTACAAACGTGGCAGAGGAATTGATAAAAAGTAAATAAGGATTGGTGTATTTTGCATTATGTTTTATATAAGCATTTATGTCTAACATGTGTGCTAAAGTTATTCGTGTTTTGCTATTGTGTCATTATCACCGCAACGTGTAAATATACTCAACAGAGTGTCAAATTACAATAAATCTGTACGTGTTATGAAAAAACCGATATCATTTTCAAAATCAGCAGGCCGTTTTTCATATAAATTGTTTACTTTTACCAAGACAGCAAAATCATCGAGGCCATGTTACTGTTATTTGTTCCTCCTTGATGCAAAATGATAGCGGAGCGATCATTTTTTTTTCAAACTTTTATATTGTTTTGTTAACTAGCTTTCTTGTCTGATTGGGTGGAATTTGTAATTAATTTTTCATGCACTTCTAAATGAGATGGAGACTTGAAAATGTGCACATGTCAGAAATGGAAAACAATACAATATAATATGGTAATTATCATGTTTCAATAGTTCCACGGTTCAAAAACATGGTTCCGCAGTTTTGAAAGTAAAGCAGCGCAATATCAAACACGAAGGTTTTAAAAAATGCAAGATTGAATAGTAAGAACACATTTCCGTACTTTCGTTAATAACGCATAAAAATATAAAATTTATAATAATCTTTATTTAAAAATAGGAACAGTTGGTATGATGATTGTACTATATTTATCAATACAATAAATAAATTATAGTGTAACTTGATTTATATTTAATTTCAACGTTTTATTTGAATCTGAAATGATTGGAATTCTTTTGTTATATTTTGATAACAATAGAGGCGCCATGGCAACTATTCAAATAAACAGCACGATGTCGAACACGCAAATTCCAAGAAACGCATGGCTCAAGCGCGATCAACTGAGACGATGGAAAAACGTTCTTCTCGACTCGCTAATGACACGCAACGACATGCTAAATATTTTGGTAACAATAGTCACCATGGCAACTTTTCAAATAAGAACATCAAATTTAAATTCTCACAATTAAATCCTTACAAATAACATTTAATAAATCTGATATTTATTACGTAATTGTGATAGTGATAATGTGTAACATGTGTATTAATAATCTATTAATAATTGTAACTGTGTAATGAAGTGAATGAGTATTATATTTAATATAATATAATGAGTTATGTATATTATCAAAACTTTTTATTTCTATATTGAGGATCTGGTACAAATGTATTTAATACTGAAATAAAAAAAATCGAAATTAATTTTGTGTTTCTATATTTTGCTTTTAATTAAAAAAAATAATTAATCAACTGTTTCGATATATCAATGGAGTATATAAAACACTTTTATATTTTAGATGTGATTAAGAGAAAACAAAATCAACTAAATCTAAAAGTAGCTAAATTTTTGTAATTATTTAATTGGATGTCTAATACTGATTGCAAAATTACGTGCACACAAGACTAAAAAGTAGAAAATAATTTAAATAAAAATATTTTTAAAAACCACGTTTTTATTTTATTCATTTTAAATGAACTAAAAAGTATAAAATAATTCATCCTAGCCAAACGGAGATTTATAACCTCCTGCACATTCATAATCTCATAAACGATTTTTAGAAAAATTCTTCCAAACGAAAAACGTGGGACCTGCAATAGATAAAATTAATAACTGTTAAGGGTATTTATAGTTTAAACTAATCACACAAAAGGTTTAGACAAACTATTGTATGCGCCCCATTTTTTCGTTTGGAAGCATTATTCTAAAACGTTTATGAGATTATAAATTTGCATAGGGTTGTAAATCTGCGTTTGGCTAGGATGAATTATTTTATACTTTTTAGTTCATTTATAATTAAGAAAATAAAAACGTGGTTTAAAAACTTTTTTTATTTAAATTATTTACATATCACAGCAGCAAGGAAAGTGACAAGATATTTTCCGTTTTTTTCCAAGCCATCAAAAACGATTGCAACAATTTCTTAGCAACCAGCAGAACTGCCTTGACGATATTTGCTTCAGTAATTTTACCATTGATCATGAATAGCGCCATGAAGATTTTTCTCATCTAAAAGGTTCTGACCGCCAGCACGGACATTTTCTTACCACCTTTGAAATCCGCTTTGGGAAATTCTTCCAAAACACCTCATACCCAAGTTTGAAGTACTGTAAAAAATTGTGTCGAAATCTTTGTTTAATTCCATCTTTCTATGCCGCAGCACATACAATTAAAGCAGACGATATCCCCGTCTTTGACTAAATACGTGCCTTACCGGTTCATGTGTCACTTTTGACATGCTGTCTATTTTTGTTTTTATTGTCAGGGTGAAGTAAGCCAAGGTTACGATCCCGCCCATAACGAGATGGTCTTACCCACGTGAAATAATAATGGAAGTTGGTGTGTGAGACCGGGACCTCAAGGTTCTTCTCAATGAATAAGTAAGTAATATTCAAGTTCTTTTTTCTTTTCCCTCTCATTTTATAACCGCAACAACTTCTGTACATGAATTACTAAACAAGGTAATAACAATTGAACATTCTTTTCTGTCTACAGGCTGAAGTCCTTCTGTGCGTTTGCATCAGAATGTAAAGAAGCCGACTTGGTGATATAAGTCAGTAAAATTACAGTTTTATACAGAGCCTTTCAAACTGGTTGTCACGAAAAATAGTCTTCATCTTTAAGTAATTTTCTCGCATTTCTCTTCCTTCTCAAGACTTTTATGTTACCAGTAAACTACTTGTCATTCAAAGCTCTCACCTTTAAAATACTTTTATTTCTTAATCATATTCATTTATGTTTATAGTACCCACTGTATAGACGAAACCTTAGTTTGTTTTTTTTACAGAAATTCATGTTATGTGGAAATAAATTAATTTGTCTCTCAATTTATTTTTTTTCATGAAAACTGTTTATATTAAAGTCATTATAAAATCATATTTTTAGCAGAAAGGGGTTACAGAAAATATACACCTAATAATAAAAAATGGTTCCCTGGCCAGGTTTCATAGGTTCGATCCTCACCTCGCCTCCCTTTTTCACAAATATGTGAATTTTTTCTAATATTACTAATTTATTTTTAACTTTTGGTAGATTTTACATTTTCGTCTTTGGGTAATATAACATATGATTCAGATAATCCTAGAATAGGGAGTTGAGTTTATTCATTTTAGAGGAATTTTTCACATATGCTTACAATGCATTGTAAACGAAAACCTGATAAGAAATATGCAATTTGCATGATATTCGCTGGAAACGTGGCAAGCAAAAGCAAATACGCCCTTCTTTGAATTCAATCTTTCAACGTTTCCCAAAGCTACACTGGAATTCTGGAAGCAGACCAGCAATTCTCAAACTATGGTCCGCGAACCACCACAGACCCGCGAGACTGTTTTAGGGGATCCGCGAAGCATTACAGTAATGATAGAGTTCGGAACCCATGAAGGCGGTTGGCTGGGAGGAAGGAAAAAAAAAAAACACTTGCCAGTAGACGCCACTCAAGTCAATTTCCTCTTCCTAGAGCAATTCATTGGTCACTTTTAATTTTGTTGGTAGTTTCTTTTATTAGAATAGATCGTTCTTTATTTGTGATAAAGTGACGAAAATACAACAGCTAGAAAAATACTTCAAATATGATACGGAAGCAGCTGTTAAAGACACTGGCGTTGCTAAATGTCAGGAGAGGATAGGAGTAGAGAACAATGAGAAGCAGTTTGGCTAGGTTGCAATGCATAGCTGTCTTTTTCCGCGCACTGATTTATCTCCACCTGTCTTCAGTCGTGCTCTAGACTCTTAGCAGTATTGATTCTTACATGTATAAATACAAATAATGAGTTATGACAAAACGAAATATGACACAAAATTTATGAGGTATACATTAGAATCAAATTGAGAGGAACTTTCAAAAAAATAAGCCGTAAATGTAAGCCAAGCAGAATACTCAAAAACATTTTATACCGTAATAGTTTCCGGGTGTTTCTCTGATAACAGCACGCATGAACTGCGCAGACTGGGGCTCGCCTTCCGCCCGGATTATCAAAGAAGGGCATGAAAATAATGAAGCTTTTCGCAATAAGTAACTTGTATAAAATATTTCTATCACTAATTTACCTATAAATAAAATATAGCAACTGTTTAGAAAACGTAGAATCAGAATACAATTCTACTACTGTACGATTTTTCCTTCGTAGGACTGCTCCTCCACGTGCAGTTGGCCAGCTCTGAAGTTTTCGTCTCGATTCCCACGCTTGAAAGTCGACAGGGGAGCTGAAAGGCAGCGCAGTATGCGTTTAGTTCTAGGAACGTATGGATGTGTTCTATGTGTTGTGCGATAGTGTATTAAATATTCATAAGGAGGCGTAATTCAGTGTATTAATTACTTTACTACGGCTCAATTTAGGTATTTTATTGTTCAAAGAGTATTTATTTACGTTCGGACGTGCATACAGAATCAACCTGTTGATGTACGAATATTGTTTCAAGAGAGCTTCCCTGATATGCAACTTCCAAGTTGAAATACGATTCACAGATTGGTAAATAAATTTCGTGAAACGAAAAGCATTCCTCATAAAAAGCGTATATACACACAGAAGAAACATTAAATAATATGCATATGCTCTGGTACGTTCCCATAAAAAATTATTTGGACGCCCTTTTTAGCAAACGGGAGCTTCCTCTATTTGTACGGCACCAAAGCTATTGAAGTTAAAACCTTATAACATTGCTATAGTACAAGAATTTGAACCGGGTGACCCTGCATCTAGAAGTAGTTTAATGGATTTTGACTCTAGTCTAATTTTCTTTATGGATGAATTATGACTCCACTTAAGTGGGTATATTAACTCACAAACAACCGACAGTGGGGTTCAGAAAAAATGTAGCCTGCTTCACGAGGAAACCTTGATGATCAAAAGATAGGAGTAGTGCATCTTTAGCGTCGAAGGAATAACAGGATCTATTAACTTCAAGAAACAATAGGGCTAAGTATTTTGCAACACTTTTTCCGTGAATTAACTGTGAGGGAGGGTAGGTTTACGACTCTCTAACAAAACTCTGCAACGGCACATGCAGCCTATGCATGCAATTTATGAAATATTCGACGATAGAGTCATCACTAATACTATAGACCCCCCCTCAGTCACCCAATTTAGATAGATAGCGGGGAGTCTTTTATTTTCATTTTTATTTCTTTTATTTACGGACGCTCTTTAACATCTCAGGTCATCAGTGCCCATTCAACTCAGGGCGTGAAACGGCCGACAAATTTTGCTCCGATGCCTCTTCTTTCAGGCTTGAAGTTCTTTATCGTGCCGTAAATGTACGACACGGGACCCAAGGCTTTACTTCCCTTCCGAAGGAAGCCATACTTAGGATTTTTTACGCCAGAAAAAATCCATCGAACCCGCAATCTTGGGTTTAGGAGGCAAGTATGGTAACCACTACACCACCAGGACCGGCTAGGGGAGTCTAAAGAAGTTTGAACAAACTCTCGCACGTCAGTCTATAAGGATTATTGTGCTACCCCATATGAAGGTACGGCTTCATTGTTACCAAATCTATTCCTTGAACAAGTTGCAGTATTTGGTTCCAATTTTGGTATCCATTTTCAGTCTTACCTGGTTAAAGAAAGAAGTTTTCTTACCAAAAATGCACACTCAGACAGGATATGTGAGGCAGATTCCGCAAGTGAATTCATCCTTAAAAAGACCAATTTTTCGTTTATGTTGCCATGTTAATTAACGCTCTTACTTTCCTTATCCCTCTTCTATGCACTTTTTCAAGATATGTGGAAAGATTATTGTTAGGACCTATGACAAATTTCCTAGTTTGCGTTTGTTCAGGATGCATCTATCAAAATTATTCACCCCTACCTCCGAAATAATTTCGTTGGTCCAAAAATATATCAACATTACATTTTATCTTTATATTTAAAGAGTAGAGCTTCGTAATTAGCTAGTTATAGTGCTCAACAGACTTAAAATAAAACCTTTCCCTTTTTATCGCAGAGATAAAATTTTTAGCAGAAATAGGGAATTTTCGCAAAAATTCATCCCAAATTTACTATTGTTAAAAACTAACATTTATAATACATTTATAGTACCTGTATACTTCTCGGTACTGTCAGGTTCATTCGCGTTTATCATTAATAAAAATAAATCGGACCCTCTTTATACGAAAGTATAGTTCATTTAAAGATAATTGCTATCTCGCGTTGACAAGATTATATCACTAGAAAAAGAACAGCTGGTGTACTAAAATAGAGTTTATACCTTTGGAACAGTTTTCCCTTCTGAAAATTCAAGTGACCCGCCTTAGAAATCAGTACTATGCCGAGTTAAAAAGTTGAACAAGTACCACGTCATCGCTCACGGGCTAAACCTCCAATGTTTTTACCGGTTTCATAAATTTTCTGTCAAAAAGTTGAATCCATAGTTTTTTTAATTTTTATTATTATTTTTGGTCTACCACATTCCTTTTTCCTTTGGGTGATGATCCAATATATAGGTTTTCCATCCAAAACTAAATTTAGATCTTAAAGCATCTGTTCCACAAAATGTTAGGACTTTCTTTATGGATACGTTAATGTTATTTAATTTAAATAAATCCTTTTGTGACCTTTCTGTGAGCAAGATATAAGAACCTGACCATATTCAAAAAGTAATGTACTTACAGTGTGATTCTTCATTTGAAAATGGGAATTTAAAATTATTTGCCAATTATAAATGGCATTGTCAATATAGAAATTAAAAAGAGAATGTGAAAGCGGACATACAAGTACAACATTAAAAATTTAACCCCCTCCTGTCCTTCACAGAGCACGAGTGTTTGGTAAACATTTTTTTTTTAGTTCACAAGAGACAACCAACTTCCGCGCTAAGTCAGCATTGCACATAGCAGCGAAAGAAGTTACTATCCTGTCTTATTCGTCAGACATTATGAAAATAGTACTGTAGGGATATGGGATTGCGGTCATTGTAGTCCATAAACCAGAACAATGAGTCGGCCTTTCTATTGTCCGATTTTAAGAGCAAGGAAAGGAGGATTTGAAGAAATCATGTGCGTCAAGTGTGGAAAGGCTTAAAATTGAGGCCTCAATATTTGCAAGTCTCTTGTTGCATCATTTCCAAAGAAACTATACAAGATCTTGGTTAGTGTACTTCATATTTATTAAAACAACACGGATTCTGGTTTTTCATTTCTTCCTGAAAGACAACGTATAATGTCGTTATAAATTATACGCTAATCGTAGTACTCAATATTTTTGGATGTTTTCTTTTCTTATTAGAAGTATGAAGTAACATTGTAATGTTTTCTCCTATGTTAATATAAATCCTAGTTTTCCAGTTCACTTAAAAGGAGATCTTTTTATATTTAGGTTATTTCAGAAGACAATATTTCTTCGTATGTTTCATTCCTCTTAATGTTATTTTATATCCAATTCCGCTTTAATAATTCAAGAAGATTCCTTTGTCGTCATTTGAATTTTAGATTGTCAACAAAGTCAACAGGAGTAATACAAGTATAAGTGAATAAGAGTCAACAGGTCCGCAGCTATGAACATCGCGTAAGTTATTACTAATACTTAAAAGGTACATTTACTCATCATTTTTAGTAAGATGATGCTGGAATTGTCTCATTTCATTTTCCATAAATTTCTAACATCGGTTTATGAAATTAATCATTGCCCTCTCTCTGCATTTCCCTCTGAGAAACGGAAGACATTTCTTCACGAATGTAATTTTTCACTTCATGTAATGCGTGTGGATTTGTCTTGTACAAATATTTCCTCTAACGCCGCTCCTCCCCCCGATAAAAATTGCAGAGCGCTAAATCGGAGGACCGGGGAGGAGCATTTAGCGTCAATGATGACTATCGTCGAATATTCCACGTATAGAATGTAAGGAGACATACGCTGTATGTACCGGTGCAGAGTCGTGTTGGATAGTAGCAAACTATGCTCCGTCAAGTTAATTCGCGAAAAAGGGTTGCAAAATATTCTCCACCTACCTGACGCTACTGGCGGTTTCTTTACACACACACAAACGGGTTTATTATTCTCTCACATTCCTACTTTTTGGTCGTCCATCGTGGAGCAATTTAAGTAGTTCTAAATTCCTGTATCATTGGTTTTGTGTCCCACTTATTTAAGTTGTTGTTTCTTTTTCTGGTGTTTTACTTCTGAGGCACCAAAGACGGTGGTCACTAATGATACACGAGATGAAATGATACATTGGAAAAGGATTTTTTTTAAGGAAGGAAACGTTCCAGATCTAAGTTTAGGGTATCTCTCCGGTATTTGCATTTATGAAGACTGAGGAAAAACTGGAAGGACATGGAGGACGGTCCTGGTGTGAATCGAACCCCAGACCCCCCGCTCAAGATTCCGTGCCTTAACGATCTCGGCCACGTGGTACTTGACTTGATGAATTGGGTAGGTAATGCTAGGATATGACTGTACTTTAGCTCAAGAGAGATACGTCACTAAAGCATATTGGTTTGGTTCGCCTATTATTATCCGCAATTGTGTATGGCTCCTCTCAAATGTGTCATGAAATATTCATTTGGATAATCGAGTAATTGGATCTGGACACCCCTGAGCGAACCAAAGGAATCGGGAGTTTGGTTTGTAGCTAGTCTTAAATAGAAAGTAGGTAAAACACGAAACTAAATTAACACTAGCTTTACAGAAATAACAGCTATTGGGCAAAACACTATATATATATTTATGTGCATATAAGGTATATTTTTGGGACGGAATAAAATAACTAATATAGTTATTATGACCTATCTTCGATTTTTTTTATTCATTCTCAGCATCAATTCTTAACTGCGTACATCAAATTCTAGTCATTTTCATTGATAGGTTTATTTGAAACATTTCATTCCTTCCATTCTCATTAAACGTCGAAATTAATTTAGGAAGATTTTTCTGGATTTTGTCTAATATAGTCTCTGTCATTCATTTGTCTCCGATTGTTCGAATTTTTTTGTTTTCTAGCCTGAAAACTCTTGTACTTCTTCTCAAACAATTTCTTTTCACTGTAAATAGTATTTTATGCAGATTTTAGAATGTAAAATATATAATATCCACATTTCACTTCCATAACTCGAAATAAGAGGACTGTAAAAAGAATAGTTGAACACATTAGCCACTTGAACACTAACAAGTAAGATCATGTCGTTGCTGGCATTGATAGAGGGCAGAGTATTAAACGCACTCATTGCCATTACAGAACTTATACATAAATGCGCAACGAGGTCAGAAGTGGTATTAAAGAACACCCCAAAGATTTGTTTTCTACACCTGTACATAATAGGGACATAATAGGGTGAGCTTACCATCGCTCGAGACCAGGGGTAACCGAACACAGAGATCTGTGCCACCCAGTGGTTTTTTTTTTTTTTTTTTTTTTTTTGCATTAGGACGGCACCTTGTTTCCAAAACCGACCCGCTTTCGGCCGCAGGCGATTACGTCGTCCAAGCGCACCAAGTGAACTGCAGCTTCAAGAGCCGAGCGCACCCAGCTACCAGAATTTAACTGGCTGATAGGTCGTACTAGCTACTCCTTTATAGGGGTGAGTGACCCCAGCATTAAGGAAGCCACCACCATCTCACTAAGACGGCGATTCCGGCGCACCGGCCCCCAGGGTACACGCCTTAGGCACTCCCCTGGGACACTCCGCTCTTGCGAGTACTCAATTACCCGTGAGTTCCGGGAACCACTGCCACGCCGAGTCCAACCCAATCCGGACAACTCCCTTTCGGGAAGGGCTCGTCTCAAGTCCGGCCCGGCTTCCTCTAGTAACGTCAGAGGTACCACGGGTACTCAGGGTCCGCAGAGCCCGCACCTGGAGCATCTGTAGAGCAACGACCGAAGCCGCCTGTACAACAGAAATGGAAATGAGATGTTGCATGGAAGGAATCTAAAGCATTTCATGAGGATTTTATCCTATCAGCCGGTGGCTCGTTGGGTGCCAACCTTTCGGAAAGCACGCGAGAATGTATAGCATATGTCACATGCAGATTGTCCTGAAACTGCAGTACTCTACATACAGTTGATCAACATGGCTTAGGACAGGGAAGAAGCTGACTGCATTTATAGGAATAACCCTTCGACAGTGTTGCACGAGTTGAAACGCTTAATGCCTCATCACCTTATGGGTATTCAGAAAAGGTGTCATTAGCTCTTGCCGACAACTAGGCATGTTATACCTGACCATTAATTGATAAAAGCACCGTACTGGATGACACGTGGACACAGAACCAAACATCAGTTCTGTGATTGGCGGCAACCATCTTCAAGACTGAAAACATTACGCGCAAATACCAAAGTTATTAAGGATTACAATCTTGAGAGAAAAATCTACGATTCGAATCCTGCAAGGACACACTGCCTGGGATTTTTTATGCGCAGATTTTCTCAGTGCTGATTAATTGGAAAATGTCGGGAAAGTACTCTTCTGGATCGCTACCTTTACAAAATTTCTTTCCCAATTTGTAATTTCAACTCATGTGTCATCAATGACCGTAATGCCTCAATAATAAAAGTGTGAGGCGTTGAACACTATTAAAAAATTTACCCTAGTAAAAAGCCGGGAATATGAATGTGATGCTCTTAGTGACATGATGTATAAGGTGTGAAAATCATACAGTTTCTAAGGATTAGATTGTGTTGCCTATTCTTTATCAGCGTTTCTTTTAATTCCTCGGACACTCTGAATTGTATATTTTAATTCTACCTTGATTTGGAATGATCTCCCATATTATTTTACAGGGAACACGAAAAAAAGAAACTTTCGTTAATCACGGATTAATTTGAGCTGTGTCTGCCATTGGCTTCTTAAGATTGTAGCATGAGGACATCATACATTCACAGAAGAAACGGATGCAGATACACGAGCTTACTTCACAGGAACACCATAATTATGCTGTGCCTACAGGAATTAAATTTTTCAGATGACTTGCCACAATTTATGATACAAAATAATTCACAGAACATTATGAGCATGACAATGCCAGCTGTCACACTTTGAGATTACTGATATGATGAAAGTGGAAGGTACTGGAACATTCTCCATGTTCTTAGATATGATCTCTTCTTGAAACTAAAAGAACTACTCAGAGGAAAATGTTTCCAACCAAGATAAACCAATCTTCAAGCGGTTGAATGCTGCTTCGCTGACAACAATAACAGTATGTACTGTCAGTACTTTCTAGAATTATGGTCAAGAGCGTTAAATATGAAAGAATTATATTGAAGAAACAAAACATTAAGCTAATTCTACAATAAATGATTTCTGTGGTATTGAAATGCTGCCACGCTTGTCCTTTGTCGATCCACTTGTGGTAGGAAATCATTTCTCAAAGCGTTGAACCGGATCAGAAAGGAAACAAAAAACACCAGAAATCTTTAGATAAAATATGCTAAACGAGTTTTTTTTTTTTCCAAAAAGCCGAGCGTAATGAATTTGAGTTCTGTTAATTTAATAGCTTTTAAACTGCTAGTAGAAACTGTTCAAATAATTTACTAAATGACACAACGTTTACTTTTAAAATAGTCGTAATTCTGTTAAGGCCCTAGGAGATTAAATATTTTATTGATTAACGTAGCATTCAACATTTAACATATTTAAAAAAAATTGCTCATAATGCAGAAAGGATTCTATAGGAAACATGGAATTTAATGGGATCAAAACAAACAATGACTGATATTCCATAATTTAACTAGCATAAAAAGTTACAATTTGCAAGGCTGATTTTCTAATTCATTTCAACCTCCTACTCACTCCCATCCTCTGTTCTGCTTTCATAGCCAAGGGCTTTGCCACACAGTACAGAATGAGAGTGAGCAAGAGGCAACTTCGGAACGAGAAACTTTTTGCAAATTACACTAGAAATTTAAACTCCCTTCCGAACAAGTTAGCGACATGTGCTCGTCTTATAAGCAGAAACGCTTTTGACATATTGTTTAAACATTTACCAAGCATACGTGCCCTGCATAATTTGCATGCCCGAGGATTTTTGCTAATAGTTTTTAAAAGTTATGTGAAAAATTAATAAAATAACGTAATTACGGTTTACAGGTAACAGAAGTTTTGGAAAAAAATTAGTAATAAACCATTAATACGCATAATAACTAGCAGTAATTGCCTTATGTACATTATATTTGCTATATTCATTGTGAAATTAAGCTGTTAGTGATAGACTAATGTTGTTGCATTTTTTTCTAAATGGACCTTATATTTATGTAATTCAGTTTTTTTCACAAAAGTGTTATTTAAAAAGAAATTGTTTGTAAAGTAGTCAATATCACAATTAATTTTAATTATAATTATCACACATAAGCATTCAAAATGGAACAAATTATGTTCGTTCATATTTCTTCTCATATCTGAAACTGCAAGATTGCATTGTAAATAACTGTTAACTATCTGCGTTTGAAACTGGTAAGCATAAGGTACTATATTAACAAATTCTTCAAATGGTTATCGCCTTACTTTCAATGCTTATGCATAAATTACATTGAGCTGGCGCTTTTTATCATTGAATGTACTCTTAGCTGAATTGCATAACTCTACATAACATACAAGCAAATTACATGTTCATTTGCATTTAGAAACTCTTGCAGTTATTGAACATTGCTTTACGTCTATCAAAGGTAGGTAGTTCGGTGGGTGGGTGGATAGATAGGTCTATCTAAGACTATATAGATATCCATCCATATTCAAGATAGATAAGATAGACAAATAAGGTAGATAAAAAGACAGACAAGATGGACGGATAGAGAGATGGATAAGTAGATGAATAGATGGATAGATAGATAAGACAAGATAGATGTGATAAGACAAATAAGATAGATAAATAAGACAGACAAGATGGATGGATATATATATATATATATATATATATATAAGAAACAACACAAGATCGATTAGATAGATAACTTAGAGAGATAAGATAGACAAATAAGACTCGCAAGATGGTTGGTTTAGGTTAGGTTAGATTCAGTTCAGCTCGGGTCGTAGGTAGGTAAGATAAGTAGCCGGCCGGCTGAACGGACGGACGGACGGACGGACGGACGGACGGACGGACAGACAGACAGACAGACAGACAGACAGACAGACAGACGGACGGACGGACGGACGGACAGGCAGGCAGGCAGGCAGGCAGGCAGGCAGACAGACAGACAGACAGACAGACAGACAGACAGACAGACAGATAGATAGATAGATAGATAGATAGATAGATAGATAGATAGATAGATAGATAGATAGATAGATAGATAGATAGATAGATAGATGGGTGTTTAATGGAGTTCGAGCAACCTGTAGCACATCGGCCTATAAGGATTATTGTGCTACCCCATTGGCTTCATTGTTTCCAAATCTATTCCTTGAACAAGTTGCAGTATTATGGTTCCAATTTTGGCATCCATTTCCAGTCTTACCTAGTTATAGAAAGAGTCTTTCTTATCAGGATTGTCCCCCGATTAAAGACCTGTGATTTTCATCTCTGGGGGTATTATAGGAAACAAGTGTACAAGCCAAGTTCACACACATTAAATGAACTGAAAAATAACATTCGTGAAGAAATTTCTCTATTTGCCAGATGGTAAAAGTTAATTTCATAAGCCGATGCCAGAAATATACGGATAATGAAGGGAGTAATTCCAGCATCTTCTTGTTTGATAATGGTGAGTAAATGCACCTTTTAAGTGTTTGTATTCCATAAGTGTAAAACAAAATAAATTGTAAAACTGTATCGTCATCGTAAAGGACAGGATACAAGATTCCTATATGATACCCCCTATTAAACCCTTTTAGGCAGAATCAAGAGCCAGAATACTATTAAATGCATCTCTAAGACAATATAAATTAGATTTTATTTCGGTATATTTTTAATTTAATTATGAGCCTGAGGAGGTTAATTAAATTCTTTTAGACACTTTTTCCACGCACCCAAGATTTACACCTAACTGAGCTACAGTACCTTTAATGACCTATCCCTATTGTTAGTTATCAATAATATTAGTGATTAAGGCATTTATGCATCAATACTATTAAGGCATTAAAATGACTCAAAAGTACTCGTTGATATAATTCCTGAATGAGAAAGATGAACGAACCAGATATACTGGGCTTAATAATCCATGATTTACCCTTCATGAAACCGCTTCACCCGTAAACAGCATGGCATTTCAACCTGATACCGAATTTTCTGATAATGAATCAGACAGTTCGCGCTTTTTATCACCGAATATACTCCTAGCTAAATTGCATAACCCTACATAACATAGAAGCAAATCATTACTAACATTTAAACACTTCACGATTTTCCTTTGTCTGCTAGGAGCTAAGTTTATCGGGTTTTCACTTCAATTTAATGTATTTGAGCCTTCGATTTAATGGTTATTTCATATATATATTACTCGATTTTTCAACAGTTATCATTCAAAGTTAGTACTATCTTTAACCTGTTACTCCTCATTTCCTCAAAGCTCTATTTAATTATCTTCTCGTTTTCAAGCAAAAACATCACTTTAATGTATCAAATTTCTCTCAATTATTTCCCTTTAAATCTTTGTAATCTTCTTGGCCAAAATAAACACCGAACTGTTGTATTTTGCATTTATTTCGTTTTTCCCTGCACCCACTTTGACAGGGTATAAGTCATATCAATAACAAAGTAATTAATATTAATACAAAACTGCTAAAGCATAAAGGCTTTACAAAGAAAGTAAATCTTGCATTACACATATAGTCAAGTATTTGGCACAGGTATAGCAATTCATCAATTATACTCGAGCAGAGGATGGTAAAAAGATATTTCCTGCATTTTCTGGTGACTACCCTCGAAATTGAAACCGCAATGAAAATTAAGTGGGTAGGGATTAAGAGGGGCAAAGAACATTATCTAACTAAACATTCATTTGTAACACAGTGGGAGGAATGGGGCCCGATTCCCGACAGGATCACCCTCCCTGGCTGAGGTTTGGTCCATCAATGACAAATGCCTGGATCGCTTCTTTCCCAAATGAAATTCCTTTCCCAATTTGCCTTTGATACCTGAGTAGTTGAAATGGGCGTTAAACACTTAAAAAGAAAGAAAAAACTGTGATGTGTTTGGCTCCAGGATGACATCATGCGCAAAAGGATAAATGTTATGTGCAAAGTAGGAGGCCCCATAGCAACATGCAGGTAAGTAAAGCATATCATGTTCACTGTTTCTCTTTTTGCTTAAAAGAACAATTACACAACGTAAAAATAAAACATTTTTAAATTGTAGGGGAAAGAACCTCCCTACAAGCCTAGAATTAATTTAACTTGCATTTTAAGCAGGCAACTAAGAAAAAAATTCAATACGACATTGGCTGTCTCCTTGATCTGGTGATAGAGTTTGCGATTTCCCGAGTTTGATTCCCGGTCAGGTCAAACTGTCTTAGTAAGTTAATCTTTACCCTGAGAAGGTGTATGCTAGATAGCTTTAAGGCGCCAAGTTCATTTGCGCTATCATTAATTAATTAATTCATTCATTAAATCATTCCTAAAGACTACAAGTTCATCGTCTACAAGTGTCGCAGGGACCAATGCAGTCAAAGCGATGACAAATAAACAGTATAAAAGTATGTATAACAGTGTTCAGTGAAACAACAAATGCATATCTAGAAACAAATGAGCGCCTGCAAGTAGTAGATTGTCAGTTGTTTGTCCCAGCCCTCTCTTAGGGATAACAGCACGAAATAGTTTTGCATTCAACGTGTCAAATGTAAAATATATTGAAGAGTACATTTCTAAATAAAGAATTGTTATTGTGAATATGTTTTAAATTGCTATACTATATTTATTTCCCTTCTCTAGTACTTTCAATGTTTAATACAAAGTAGATTTCTGTAACATTTTTAAATTTTATGCAAATAATTGCACATTAAAGAAGATTAAAGAGAGAGTCGGATAAAGTGGGACACTTAGGATAAATGTAGGATGATTGCATTCACTTACTTCATAACAACGAAATAATTAAACAAGTAAAGGCTGTATATTTATTATTAGAATAACCAACATTAGCGATCTGTACATTTATAGACACTCTTTTATAGCAAAATGACTGAAACGCTTAAAATATGGTGCAGTAAATACAGTTGTCAAATGGGAGGAAATTTGTTCTATCTTTACATATTGCCACGATTCCTGGTTTCTTGTCTGAAAACATTGCGTTATTGACATAAAGTCGGAGGCCTATGCATTTTCACCTAATATGTCGCTTTGCAAGAAAATTGAGAGGAATTTTTGTTAAATAAAAACTCTTGTTTTTCCAAAGAGTGAATGTTAGTATTTCTACATCCCCGACTGAAGTGTCTTACATAGTTCTGAGTTGGAGGAAAGATGATGTGACACACCATACGCTTTTTTCTATTTGGTAGTTTGCTCCCAACTGTATTACTAGTAGCGTTCACCATAACTTTGCTGTATAGGTGGCGGAACCCCCACCACCAATAAGGTTAAAGCATAAGGCTTTCTTCTAGAAATTTCTATTTAACAACCAACATCATTAACTTTCTCCTTAAATACACCTCCCTCCGATAATTTTCGAACACACACACTGCAATATCTCAACAATACACGTGTCATATAGAAGCACCAATATTAAGTTAACTCATTTTGTCAGTTTTATTTTATTTTTACATGCTGCATACTTGTTGAAAAAATAATCATTTCAGTATTTGCACAATTCACAATTTTGAAAATTCACTTTTGGTCATGTACATGTATTTTCCAGACCAATAATTTGTTTTAAGAACTCCTGTTTATAATTTTCGATAAATGTTAGTTTGAACACTGCCACCGGTAGCCGAGGTCGCTAAGGGGCGGACTCATGAGCGGGAGGTATAGTGTTCGATTCTCGCCAGAGGACCTTGACGTATTATTGCAGCTTTCAGTATTATAATTGCAATAATTGGATTTATTAAAATATGTAAATATGTAAAAAAGTATTACTTTTTTTATAGTCCTCCCTGACTGATGTTTTTTCCAGGATTTGCCCAGTCCTCATTAATGGCAAATTCCGGGGAGGAACCCCAAACTTAGGCATGCAACGTTTCCTTTTTTCAAAAAAGAAAAAAAATCTTTCTCAGTTCGTCCTTTCATCTCATGTATTACCAGTGTTCACCGCCTTGAGGCCTCAGTAGTTAAACAGGTCGTTAAACACTATTAAAATAAAAATAATAATTAGTTTAAACCTGCTTATATCAGATGAAATTTCTATTTAAGAACACATCTTACCTAAATTGTCACTTTTAGTCACAGAAAATCTTTTTGTCGCTTTCCATAACTCTATCCAATGTACTTTCATGTTTTATACTCTCCACAGCCCATTTGAAATACAATGTGTGAGAGAATTAATCCGTAAAAAAGAGAGACATTCTGTGATAACATACAGAACAGAAATTGGTAAAACTGGTCCTATACAGGCCTGTAATTCACTTAAGTCAGGCAGGTTTAGAACCCGAAACATTCCAGCCATATTGCCGAAGTGATCTTCATAAATAAAATTTATCTTTATAAAGATGGAATTAATGGGCTTAAAGTAATGCTGCCCGAAAACTGTCCCATATTATCCGAATTTAATGATAATAAAAAGGTAATATTTTCCACAAAAATGCAACGCTGTTCCATTTAAACAAACTCACTACGACAATGTTCAATGTATATTTTAAACTGCAGTAAATGCAATAATACAATTTTGTATGATGGATCAATAAACTTAAATTCGCATGCAGCCACAAACCACTAAAATCACAAAACAATGTGCATCAGCCTGTTATACATCCAAACAACTGAAGCTATTCTGGGAGGACAAAGAAAGTTACCCAGGTTAGTTTGATGTTTTTACCTACAATCATATTGTCTGAACTAGTGCTGTTCAATACTGTCTTATGTCGAATGCTGACAGTTTCCTACTAAAGTTATCATTTCGATTGTTTGTTTTCTATGTAACGAAGAAAGTTCTTGATTACGAACTCTGCAACCTCTTTAGACCTAAGGATGACAATTTATAACTTAAACATTTAAATTATAAATTAAATATAAATATGAATAAATAAATGAATAGCACAATTTAAGTTATACATTTAAGTTATGGAATTACAACGAAAAAGCTATAGTTAAGTCAAAAACCCTTTTAAAACAGTGTAATTTAAAAATATGGCAATGGGAAATTAATTTGCATTGAACATTATTTATAACTAATTTCCACAGTAACTCAAGTTATTTATTATTTCCCTGCCAACTTAAGGAGAATTCTATTATTTTTATTATTGTCTTATAACTTACATTAAAAGGAAGTATAAACTCATAAAAGATTTCAAGAAAGGTTTTTTAATGTTTACTATTCATATGATTTCATTGTTTTGGATTATTAATACAGAATATATTGTTCGTGTATAATAGATCTGGTGGTGTAGTGGTAACCATACCTGCTCCCCAAACCCAAGATCGCGGGTTCGATCCCAGTCAGGATCAATGGATTTTTTCGGGCGTAAAACCCTAAGTACGGCTTCAGAAGGGAATTAAAGTGGTGTGTTCCGTGTCGTACATTTACGTCACGATAAAGAACCTCAAGCCTGAAAAAAAGAGGCCTCTGAGCAAAATTTGTCGGTCGTTTCACGCGCTAAATTGAATGGGACGCTGATGACCTGAGATGTTAATTTTAAAAAAATGCAATAGGAATAAAACGAACTTTATGCTGTTATTAAATATCTGCACAAGAAATACTTAACATTGGAATTAATTCATTGAGACATTGTCAATATGCTTGAAGATGTCGCTCCTTCATGCCAGATAGTAATGGATTGGTCTCGGGAGTTTAGTTGAGGAAGAACAACTTACGAACATGCTGAAGGTGTCGGTCGACCACAAAACTGTGCGCACTTAGAAGTTTACCGTGTTCCTGACGTAATCAAAGAAGATAACCGTGGAGAGAGAGAGACAGATGTCTCTTCAGAAACTAACTTTGCTTTGTATGACCACAATCTAAAAGGTTTTATCGGTCGCTTTGTTACAGTTGATAAAACACAGGTTCACCACTTCGGTCCTAAGTCTAAACTTCAAAACAAGAAATGGTGGAATCGCGCATCTCCACCACTTCGAAATTTTAGAACCAATTTCTCTGCAGACAAGATTATCGCTACTATTTTTTTGGGATGCTGAGAGAATTTTAATGATTTGTTATTTGCAACGTAACCCAAGGGCGTGAATTGTACATAATTAATTAATAAATTTATAGCTTGCATTAAGAGGAAAGTATAAAAACTGCAGTGATGAATTCCCTTTCATAGCATTACAATTATGATGCTGGTTTAGAACTGATACATCCACCTTACTCACCCAAAATAATTCAGCATGTATTTATTTATTTCCAAAGCTGAAGGAACAAAATTTGAGAGTGTCTCATTCTCAACAATCCCAAGTATTTAATAGAACTCAAGCCTTCCAGAAATATCAGTCGTTTTATACCAAGTCCAGTTCAGGGAAATTTGTAAATCTCATTTCCCAAGTCTAGTGAAACATCTGATCATCACCGTACCCGGAAGTTCAGGCTTTTGGGTAATATAGACAGTTAAAAGAACTTAAAATACTCGAAAATAGGCAGTAACATAATTAAAATGGGCATTTATTAAACGTGAAAACAGAGGGTAATATCACTCATTATTGTTGAAAATAAATATAACATAATTATATCTTTATCATTCAATTAAAGTAGTTAAGCTTATTTTTCTTGGTTACAAGCAACAACAATACTTTATTGTTAAGTATTAACTGTCATAGTGAGCCGTATATCAGAGAGAACATTTTTAATCCTGGAAAAAGAATGTTTTACTTCCGCAGATGTGATTGCAGCATATTTAAATCAAGCTATTTCAGGAGGACCCATATCAGTTACAATAGAACACTCACCTTTCAAGACATCATAGAAATGCTGATCAAGACAAAGTAAAGAAGTTTTGAATAGTTCTGGAGAATGAGCAAAAGATGCACAGTGGTTTCTATTTGAGTTCATTTTTTGTTATACGTTAGTATCTCTCTTACTTCCGTAGTGAGCATGGCTTCTCGCTAGTAAATGTTTGTTACACTTATGCAGCTGAGAAGCTACCTTCACCACAAATTTTCTGCATTATTTCGCCCAGATCGATACAAAGTCATTTCCCAGAACTATTCAAAATACAGTACTTCCCTCATCCCCTCTATTCGTATGCCCGAGGTAACAGTGCGTTTCTTTTACTGAAAGCATTCTGCTATTCAAAGAGCTGAAGTGAATGTATAACAAGAATCCCAATAGATACTTTTGTGAGGTGAGCACACTATTTAATTTGTATAATTTTTTCACTTCCATATATTGAACTTCTTTATTTGCTTTTTAAAATGTGTAAATAATAGCAGTTAAAATCCATAAAGACCCTAACAAAAAGGGGGGAGAGGCAAAACCAACTCCAAATATATGAAAAGATGTTAATTCATATCTGTCTCTTGAAAATGCTCCTTAATTTTTTCTGTGTTCGGACTATGTCACTCTTTCCCTTGGTTCTATAGTTAAAATTTCATTTCTAGAATAAATAATTATCCATTCGTTCTAAGTGATTAATCCATTGTTTTTGGTACTTTGTTATTTTGTTCAAATTATATATTTTAAATATGATTTTTTCCAACAAATTGTGTTTTAGCCTAACGTTTGCAATCTGAGTCCGACAGGAAAACTTCGAGGTCACGGCCGAAATTTAAACCATGTATCTTCGGCTTACCGTGCCCATACCTTACCACATTAATACCGTACCCTGTTTGATCATTACCTAAAATTATCTCTTTGCATAGATTTTTTATCTTTAAAGAGATGCTTCGAAACTTTCGTGTACTTGGGACTACAGACTTCATAATTAATCCCACTAATAGTGAAATTTGTTGAAATGCACATTTTTCACACAAATCAAAGGTCTTTGGTTCGAATCTCATGCGTGGCATAGAATTTTTCCTGAAAATTATTATTTTTAATATCAGTTCCTTGTTCGCATGAATTTGTGAACATTTCTCCCCTTGCTTAGGGCTATTGTAGCGAACTTCTGAGGCAGGGACGCCGTTATATTGTTCCAGTGGAGATAATGGTGAAGGAGATGTGGTTATGATAGGAATGGAATTGCAATTTACTTATGTAAGTTCTTCGTTTCCAATTCGTACAACATCTATATATCCAAAAATTCTAAAAATTGCAAAGGTAAAACAAAAATTAAAAAAATTAAAAAATCATCTCTGATGTCTTGCGTTGTAGTATTATGATCCATAAAGAAATGTGGAGACCGCCATCTGTGTATAAAATGTTTAAATTTAACCAATGTTGACTTTTCAACATAAAGTATTTATAATTGTCAGTATATACTTAATATTCAAATCAATGTCTTTAGCACTGTTTAAACTTAAAATATAACCTGATAATTCAAATATCCTATCTAATCTAGTTTTTTTTATTTATATGCAGACTTTATCTGCAGTATCATCTAAAATGTTAGTAATTTGTTATAATTTTCTCAGTTTTTAATTTATGCTTAAATTTAACAGCTGTTTAATTATATTAGGCATATAGTGGATTAGATATTTTTTGCCGAGTGTGGTTCAATTGATCTCTGTAAAGCTTCATTTGTAGTTTTAACTTGATCATCAGAAAATATAACTTTATGGTTGGTAATACAGAGGGTGCCATAAATGTATACACACTTCAAGCGAAGAAAAAACTGTATGAACATAACAAAACTGAATTCACACAAACAGATAATGATGAGCACTAATCATCTTAAACTTTTACAGTATTTTTACAGTACTTTTGCTCAAAAATACTTACAGTATTTTTGCTCAAAATACCCACCATCGGCGTCGTTACATTCTGAGTACGTTGAACTACTGATTGAGCAACGTTTGCGAAAGTGTCCTCCGTGATTGCAGCACATGCGTTTCAATTTCTTCCCGAAGTGCTGCCAGTGTAGCTGGTTTTCTACGGTATACACATCCTTAAGAGTTCCGCATAGGTAGAAGTCCAACAGAGTTAGATCCGGAGAACGCGGTGGAAACTCAATCGGATCTATTCGTCTATCCAGTACCTTGGATCCAGTGCGCGGGGCTTGTTGCTGTGCGAGGTCTCCCAGATCTGGCTTTGTGAACATCGCATACGGTACAATGAGTCTCAAATTTGTCTCGAATGTGTGCAATTGTTACTCGCGTTGGCGGTTCTGTTCTGTACACACGTCTCCATTGCCTTTGAACTTCAACAATTCTCGGTTTTCCAATACCACTTCAAAATTGTTTTCCGCTGTTCAAAAGATAATCTCGTCTCCATTTTGTTGCAGCAACGCTAGCATAAAGTAATGTGAGTCACATCTGTTTGCAGAACATCATTCGATAATCTTGGATTCATTTGTTCATTGTTGATTTACGATAATCTTGGCATCATTTATTCATTGTTGATTTACCTGTCACGTAGCAACGCTTTCATAACGTATGTGTCACATATGTTTGCAGAACACCATACTATATGTTACTGTTGTTTTTCGGTCCAACTTCCTAACCGCCATTGGTGGCCGAGGTCGTTAAGGCACGGGAGGTCTGGGTTGGAATCGACCTCCTCCCTGACTGAGGTTTTTTCCAGGTTAGTCCTCATAAATGGCAAATGCCGGGGAGGTACCCTAAACTTAGGCCTGGAACGATTTTTTCCTTACAAAAATACACCCTTTCCCATATATCATTTCATCTCGTACATCATCAGTGTCCATCGCCTGTGGTGCTTCTGTAGCAAAAACGGGCGTTAAACACTATTCATTCAATCGATCCAAATTTTAAATATATTAAATAGATATTTACTTTGAAAGTGTATACACAAATTTTTTGGCCCCCTAGGTATTTTAAAAACAATTTTTTTCCCCATTTTGTCATAATTTCTTCAATATAAATATTAAATAAAGCGGGTGATAACGAACACCCTTGTCGTAAAAGAGCTAAAAGAAATAAGTAAAAGAGGCCAGAATACTTAAAAAGTAACCAGAATTAATAGTACACTTCTATAATAAACTTTCATTTTTTTTTAGAAAAGCGTTTATATGCTAGAGCATAGATGAAATGAGTGTTAAATATATGGTGATTATGTTGAAAAATAATTTTGTTTTATATGTTAGGATTTCGTAAAACCCACCAATACATTTTTAGAACATAATTTGATTATAACTAATGTGACGTAGAGCATCTTAACTTTTTACCAATATTTGTTATAATTTTATTCCCAAACATTAATAATTTAAAATTTTTTTGAATGTAATGATCACTTAAATTTCAGTATAAAATTATCTTAAGTATTTGTGATCCTTTTAACAAAAGACTTCTGGCCTTTTCAGCGCTATTACAAAACTCTTACATAACAGCTGTATATGCAATCACCAGGCTTGGGAAAAGGTTTACAAATTACCCTGAACTAGACACCGCAATAGGGCTACCTGCTGTTCCTGGGAGGCTCGAGTTCTTTTAATTACATCGGGTTGTTAAGGTTGGCGCACTCCAACATTGCTAACAAGCTAACTCTGTAGAAACACAGCTGGTTTAGCTAAGTGTATGGTCACTAAAGCAAACCAGGAGCATAAAAATTCGTACTGCTATTTCACACATGATTCTGATTGATTAAAGGGTTAGGAAACATATGTTTTATAATTATAATAAAACATACTTTTAAAATAAGCCATAAAGTAGAATTCGGAGCAGAACATTTTATGTTGGATCAATTCGAAAGATGAAAAAGACGTTTCAGCTCTAATGAAACTAAAATTATTAGTTGAGAATGAGATACTTCTACTTGAACTGTATCTGTGTTGAACTTTGTAAATTTAAAACGTTTTGAATAAAGCAATTGAAAAAAACTTTTATAAAATTCATTGTTAATATATTCTCTAATGCGGGCTATGTACTTAGCCAAGCAGTTTCCATTTCCATTTTTTATAGTGGCACAAAATAGGTTTTAATGAACTGTGAATATAACTTTTGACATTGTGGGTGATATTCTCACCGAGTAAACTTTCTATGTTAGGGTAAAGAAGTTGCTATGAGCTCATTCGGGAGAACAAGGTGGACGAGGGATCAATTTAAAGTCCAGCACGTGCACTTTTGTCATGTGGATGTGTGGAAAGATATGTAGTCTAGATGAAAGACCAATTTTTGTGTGCCAGTGCATTTTCATCAGTCGCTGTGCACTGTCCCATTGACTCAAATGGGAAATGGTGGTTCCAAACTTTATCCATGGTCACAAAACCATGCTACAATAGATGTGTATTGCGAATGGGCTTCATTGAAATGTTCTATCACGCGCATTTTTGGTCCACAGCGACAACTTTAGCACCTATCATGCACATAGCATTTTCATATGTAAATTTTCGTGCTGGAAATGTAGACTAGTTCATTTGAGACGTCTACAGTCTCGGATATTATGCACAATTCATTCTATGCAACTTTTTCAATATATCGTGGTTACTTCAATACGGTGTCCGGAACGTGCTTCATCTTCAGTGCCTGTTGAAACTTATATATCCAAGAATGAATGTTCTTCACCACAGAGTTCCATTGATGCAACTCAGTTTTCATATGCAAGGTAGTTCAATTCTTCCAAAAAAAAAAAAAAAAAAAAAAAAAAAATCACTTTATGGAACTATTTTTCCCTCTTGATTAGGCCAACCGCAACATGGTCGTTAACTGCGCGTCATAACCGGTTGAAACTTTGCCACAGAGCGTTCTAAGAAAGGTACTTGGCAACAATGTTGCTATATAATACATGGTGCGGCAGGAACAATTATCTATTTTAAACCGTGCGCTACTGTTGGTTACAACTTATTAGAGAGATGATGTTTGTACTATTGCGTTGTGCAGTTCAAATCACTTCTCTGTACGCCAAATTGCATGACCTTGACCTATTGCTCCGCTGCACATTACTACTTGGCAGTCAGTATGGAGTGCAGGTCGAATGAACATGGTGCGTTTGCAATTGAAATGTTTTTCAAATGTGGTGATGTGTCGTAAGAATACAGCTTTTGTTCCGGCAACATTTCGATATCGGTCGGAATGGACAAGTTCCGTCACGGAAGTCGGTTACGAGATGGGTCAAGGAGTTCATGACAAAACAAGAAGTCACCTGGTGGGCCTCCTACAGTTTGCACTCCATAAACATGGCAACAGTAGCAGCTGATTTAGAGCAAAGTCCAAAGCGATCAGTTCGTCGGCATTCCCAAGCACTTAACATATCGGATAGAAGACTACGTTCTTATGAGAATGGATAATTGTTTCTGCCGCACCCTGTATAAAATAAATGGAACTTTTCAAACCCCCCTTATACTAGCAAAAGAAAAACAGGTACATACTGCTATAAATTTAGGGAATGAAGTTCAAAATTTAGATATAACATATGCCGCACCCGAGAAATTATCTTTTTTTATTTCAGATAATTTTAAACGTTTTTGTTACTTTAACGTAAGAGCTTTTGAAGATATGTAACGACAATATATCACAAAAATGTAATATTTCTTGATTTTTTTCTTCTGGCGGTTTTTGCTCCTGAGGGCGTTAAACTAAATATGAAACAATTTCTTCGCAAAAAAGATATCAGCGTATGGTTGGCCGAGCATTGCATATGACGGCAGCGGGAAGGTGATTAGAACCGGATTCCGAGCTGTCTGGTCACAGTAACAGTGCCGAATGTGAGCGAGTCGATTGGTAACCTGCAGTGTAGCGTTTACTTGGGACTACTGTGCAGTTCAGAGCTATCTATTCTATGATTAATATTTTGGCAACGTTGACAAATATTTTGTTATAGAGTAAATTTAACTGTTTAGAATATTAAAATACAATTTTTTGTCACGATTCAGGGGAAGAAAGAACATGTGATTATGGAATTCCGTTATCATAAATAATAAAATTACTCTACTCACATTTGTGTAGGAGCTATCAAAACCAAAACTGGATTTATGTTGGCTTCTTTCCGTTATCGTTTATCATTTTTCCCTGATTTTGTTTTTTATCAATATAACTGGTAAACCGCTGACATAATTGTCAGTCATTCTAAGTTGGGCATGCTTTGACTAATCTTAAGAGTACTACAAACATAAATGATTAAAACTTAATACAATATTTTAAAAATTTCCTACTGAGATTATTATTTGGAACGAATATAAAGTAAAAATAATATAAATATGGTATTGCTAATAGTATTACTTACTATGGATTAAACTATTTTTAAATAGTTTTATAGAATTGAGACAGTTCACCACATCCACACGGTTTGCAGTCGTGAGAAGATCGCAATAAAAACGATCTATTCTGCTGTTTGTACTCGTTTTTATCTTTCCGTCAAATTTCGAACAAAACTCAATAACTCAATTCTTGTAAATAAGCACTCGAAGTTTTCATTTCTCTAACATATTATAACTATAAGCATTACTCTTTTAGGTTGAGAAATCTGCAGAAGGTAAAGTGCCCCTTAACAAACAGATCTTAGATATTTTAATGTTGTTAAGATTTACAAGTAGTGAGAAAAGACCATTTAATTTCCTACTTACCGAATAGAACATAATATAAAATGGTTGATAACCATTGGACATTAAATTAAATCTTAATAGGGGAAATTTCCCCTACTGCCCCTCTTGCAAATGCGCATAGAAGCCAAATAGAACGCTAATATTGTAACTGGATGTTAAATATGATGTTCTAAAAATCTTTTATTTTGTTATGTGCTTAAGTCACTCATTCTTAAAAGTGAAATTTGTGACTTCTATTATATTTTATAATGTTTGTACGTAGATTACTGGTTTCACTATGCATTCAAAGACTTAATAAGAGAAGACAAACGAAAATTCAGAAAAAAAAAAAAATGGATTGACGCCTAAGCAACATAGCAAAAATACAAGCAACAGGTATCCAATTGCTATAATGCACTTTAAAGGACAGGATATTTGGTCAGGGACCTTTGCAATACTATTTGAAAGATACAGAAATGCCTATTTTCTTGACCCGATAACATACTTATTAATCATCATTCAATTTAGTACAAATTAATTTTCTCTTCAGAGAAAATCTTCCCAATGGAACCTGCCTTCCCTTCCTGTCAATATTTTAAAACCTGCTTCTCTTCTCTTTCGTTAAGGCATGCTAGAAATATGACCCAGTCAGTTTCTTTGTTTTATATAAAAAAAATAAAAATTTTCCTTATTTCAACATTCCTAATATAGTCTTTCAAAGTAAAGTCTGCTGCATATCTCAAAATCATACATTTGCAGTTTGATTACTTTTTCACTTATTTTTATGTTCCAATTTTCATATCCTTTAGTAAACACTAGAACCAAAATTGTTTTACACATTTTAGAAAGCGTTTCTTTTCTAGTTTTATTCTTTTAAAGTTCGTTTTATGGTACCATTCATATTCTAAAATGTATAACCTTATCATATACATAAAAAGCTCCAACTTCCTAATAATTTACCTTTTTTACTTGTTCTATTAAATTATTTTTTGATCCAATGCCAGGCCCTTTTTTTCATGAACCATTAGGTAGGCATTTCTCCTGATAGTTTATAATACTAAATTATATGTGTACTTTATTTACTAATCTTAAATGAGACTAATCGGAGTGAATCTTCATTCTTCCTCTTATGATTATTGTCATTAATGTTTCTATCACCTTCATAAAAACATTAGTGTTTTTCATTCTATATATTTTACTAGTGCGTTATTTACACACTCATTATTAAATTTGTTTATATATGCACGGGTTTTCTGATACGGCTTGCAATTATTATTATTATTATTATTATTATTATTAGCGCTCTCATGTTTTACTTTATGTTGTTAAATTACTTTTTATACTATTATTACAGTATTGGTCTATTAGTCTTAACTCTGTAACAATAATAAATAAATAATGCACGGTTTATTGGGGTACATGGCCATCCATCTCTGCCTTGCTTGGTCTTGCATATTTATTGTACGTGTCTGGACCTGTGCCATGGATAACTGTTAGCTATTATATTTGAAGAATAGAAGACTATTACCTGAGAATATCAACATTTTCTTTTAGATTGATCATTTCACTTAGTGAATTAAGCAATAATAAGAATATATATAATTTAAACTAAAAATAAAAATTTGTAAGCGCTGAATTTCTTTGACAGGTTTAATCAGAATAAGTTTTTCTTTTTAATGAAATGTCATGAGAAATCTAATTGGCTATGATTATAGAGTTCCTTATGTATGTTAGTGGAGTAATTAAGTTTTGAAATTACTAAATGTGATTTAATTTAGACACCCAAATAAATATGTAGTTATAAAAACTTTTACTAGATACTATAACTTTAAAATAATTGCATCAAAGGAGAAGACAGGCAAGAATGTCTACTTATATAATCTTTTATTTAACAACAAAGTCGCCCCCCTAAAAAAACCCGATATTAGGCACTTTAGAAAGAACATATAGAAAATAATATTTTACATTTCACATACTGAAGCATTTAAGGGAAATCTATCTTGAACATCCTTTTAGACGCCTATTCAAAGAAAGTCTACGCCGATTCTACCACATATATCAAGGACTACAATGCTGGAAATTCCAGTCTCCCTTTTACAACCGTTCCTGCACACAAAAATTCCAATGAAAGCTCAAGCCCTTCACCAGCTGCATCGCAGGAAATGAAACCGCTAATCCTATCCTGAAAGACGCTGATACCATCCCATGACAACCTACTCCATCTGCTCTTGCAGTCCCGCCTAATAGAAAATGTTGAAAAAGTATCATATTTAATTCAATATATACGATAACTTCGTTATAAGAGACATTTAATGAAAATTAAGCCTGCCCTACTGACGGCTTTACATGCATTAAGTTGATCAAATCTTTTAACACCTATTGAAATCTAATCGACCGACATCTCTGCAAACAGTCCTAATATTGTGAACATTTTGATACATTAATCAGTATTTACAAGGGTTCGGTTAACATCCATCTGAAATTACCTCTGTTGCAATTGATATGTAACAAATGAGTTTGTTTAAATATGAACAAACGTTTATATTTAAAGAGTTGAATGGTCCCGCAGATGAACTTTGACAGGGGAGGCCCACAGGGTAATTACCACGAACGTAAGCTCAGCCAACACAGCCAGCTCTACCAGAACGAGCGGAAGCTCAGCAAATTGTACTAGAAGTCAATGAGTACTCTGCAACAGTACTTGAAGACGATGAATAGCTTTGAATGTGACAAAACATGGCACCGAAAACTAAACACTTGACCAACTGAGGTCGCCACTAAGGATATCATTTAAAAAAGTCATGGTATCATAAGTGAAAGTGTGTGAAATAGCTGAGACTATCGGCATTTGAAATCAATGACCACACAATATTCGGCACGAAGAATTACAGAAAGTTGTACTATGCAATAGGGTACATACTTTTGAATGCCTTTATTTTATAACTAATCAATAGACATATTTTTAATGTGTTTTTCTTCATAACAAGATCAACATTTTCATAGATTTCTGTTGAACAATCGTATACTGATGACTGTAATATTATTTGTGCTTTATCTGTAAAGTTTGAAAAGAATAAATTCAACTTTTCTACATAGATGTTCCATTTGCAACTTCAATTGTTTTGAGAAATAAAGCGATTTAAAAGGGTCGTTACGGCTCTCAGAGATACAGAAATAGCATTTATTATGGATCAATATTTTCACTCATTATGGTTTCTGGAGGCAATAAAATATTTAAAAGCTGTCTCAATACATATCAGGTTAAGGACACTTTAGGAAACTGTCGTGGAGTTTGACAATGTAACAGTCCATGAAATATAAAATGAATAGTTTGATATCGTAATGCTTTTCTCCCCAATTCAGTCAACTGCAATACTGTTTTAGTCAGATATACGGCTACGGAGTTACTCCTTGATTGTTGACTTATAGATGACTTTTTTGGTAATTTTTATGGATTTTGTCAAACACTTTGGAGTATTTTTTCCGGGGTAATTGTGCAGTTAGGATTCAGATGAAAGGGTTAAATAGCCTTTCATCAGGTCGTCATAAACCTCAACTGTTGTAAATTTGGTTCAGGGAAGTTTTTTGAAGCTTCATCGCGATCAGCTTACTATATCAATATCACCACACGATCTAGAAATAAACAGTTTCTGTTTCGTAAATATTTTTGACTTTTCAGATGCTTCCTTGTTCATGCAGATTTGAACTATTGAAGCATTTCACTTTTTATTTTATCATCAACATCAACACATGGACCTCCTAAATCTTTTTCAGCTTCAAGGTTTAGGTATCCAGTTAGAAATTTGTGGAACCAACGCTTAACTTTTGCTAGAATTGTAAGAAGGTGAGAGCCAGATAGCTTTAAGACGCCATCATTATTTCGCTTCATCATCGTTGCAGACATATACCTGTAGTGTTCAGTTCACTATCTGAAGACGTCCTGACAAGACCAATGCAGTCAAACAATACAAAAAACTTAATAGATACAACAAAAATACTGTTAAATTTTAACATCATTCATAGATAAAACTACTCTAGCTGATTTCTATTTAAAGCTTATTTTGTAGATCATACAGATTTTTCAGCTAATATACTTTCAACTTTACATCTTTACCGCATAATATTTTCAACGATATTTTCAGCTACCCCTCGTGGAAAGCCAACATTTAAATTTCGTGTCTTCCTTATTCGTGGGAACAATAGCACATTCCAATTACTGGCACTACACACACACTCATCAGGTTGTCAATTGCGAACTATAGCTTTGACTTCTAAAGAACTAATTCATGACACAGGTGAAAAAGACAAATGGCAAAGCCAACTGGTGTTGTCGGTGAATAGCACGGATGGAAAAACCCAAAGGAGTAGGTAATTGC